>NW_004624749.1:3069787-3096091 GCF_000247695.1 Heterocephalus glaber | reverse complement strand
AAAAAAAAAAAAAAAAGGATAATGTAATAACATCTAATTCTTACGTATTACAATCATTATGTATAATGAACATATATAGAAAAATACAGACATTGCATGGTGACTAAGCAATTTTGGAATAAATCCATAGACTAAGCAACAGCATGCATAAATCATTTATACCTAAACTGTTCATTTTACCTGAACAAATTATCATTAGGATACTGGTAATTTTGAAATGATGTAATAAAAAAATTTTGTTGCAGTATTTTATTATTTTGCTGAACTATATTTGAGAAAAAGAACCTCCCTGCCTCACCTATTTTAATGCTGGTATATTCTGGATCACATATACAAATACATGTATAGAAATTTAAAAGATCATAAATTTCCCATGAGGAAACATTATTTGTTATATATCATTGATGTGTATTTCCAAAACATTTTAACACTGCAAACATTAGAAGTTTTAAGATTGGACATGGGAAAAAGTTTATATTCTACTACAGTGCTGCTGCTGTCTTTCTACACAAGACCTCTTAGTGTCATCAATCGGAGGTAGGAGTTTATCAGTGAATTGCTTGACATCCATCATTTCCTGTTGACACGAACTATGCATCATGCCTTCATAGGTTTTGAAGGTTACATTGGCTGGATTTACCAATGATTTTAGTTTTTCAACAGTAAGGGAACCAAACGTTAGGGAAACTAAAGGGTCGCAATGTCCATGGCACTGAAGAATAGAAATACCTTTGTTAACACCACTGATAGGACCCTGTGGAAATGAAGCCCGAAGTGGAAGCCAGCAACTAGGTGCAGTGACACCTGCCAGTTTCTGCTGTGTGGTTAGAGCAGTGTATAAAGATAAAGCTCTTCCCTGAGAAAATCCTCCCAAAA
Organism: Heterocephalus glaber; assembly: GCF_000247695.1. The sequence goes on along the minus strand of NW_004624749.1, from coordinate 3,095,215 downwards.
TAATTCTGTTAGAAGGAATGCCATTCTTCACCTCTTGCTTTATTAAAGCTTTTACATTTTCTGCTGCCCGTTTAATTCCAGGTTCATCCTCCTGAGAATCTGGTGAAAGCCCAATGATATCAAACCAAGAAGGCATAGCCATGTTTAATGTTACAGGCATAACTGGCCTATGTGGGCAGATATATTTGATAATGTGAACTTCTGATACCTGCAAAGACTTCCGCCCATCCATGCCCAGTATCTCCCAATCCATGAAGGAAAATAACCGCAGCGGTGGCCTTCCAAGCAGTGGGCACAAAGGCTGCCATCACAGCAGACATATTATTGCTGCACATCCACCGGTTTGGAGGACAGCGCATCAGAAGCAGAAGGGAGAGTGCACTCTGGGCCGGGGAATTTACGTTTTGGAGCTGATGTAGCAGTGGTTATGGTCCAGATGTAGGGGCTTATTATCTATTTAGGGGTCTGCCTTACTGAACTAGGCAGCTTATCTTTCTCTTGATTTATTGCTAGACAAAAGAATCGTGTTGGAGAGGGAATTAACACAAGACAGAAGAAGCAGATGTTAAGGAAGATTCAGTTTTATTGGAATCCTAGAGTCTTGTAAATAGAAAATGATTTCTGAATATTGTCAATTCCTTCCTCAGTATATCTGTGTTTATTTATACCTATATAATTCAGGAGCTTCTGAGAGTTAGAGCCTGGGTTGTATTACCCTTGGATGTGAAGTTTGAGTTGTTTGTTTGTTTTGGGGGGTTTTGGAGTTTCTTTTCTTGGGGGGTGGGATATATTGGAGATTAAAACCAGGGCCTCATGCATGCTAGGCAAGTACTCTACCATTGAGCTACACTCTTGACTCTTTTTAAAAAATATTTATTTTGAGGCAGAGTCTCACTAAATTCCCCAGGCTGAATTTGAACTTGAGTAGCTGGGATTTCAGGTGTGTGCCACCACACTCAGCTTATTGAACCCCTTTAAAATGTTATATCCAGCCACGTGCACTGCTGCACACCTATAATCCTAGTTACTCGGAAGGCTGACCCAAGAGGATCAGAATTTCGAGGCTACCCCGGGCAACTTAGACCCTGTTTCAACATAAAAAGTAAAAAAAATGGCTGGGGATATGACTCAGTGGTAGAGTACTTGCCTAACATGCTGGAGACCCCAGATTCAATCCACAGTACCGCAGAAAGAAAAGAAGAAAGTGATTCAAGATGCTGAGTTCTGTATTGATAGGTGATGCTAGACTCTGCTACAATAACAGATACATTTTATAGCTTATAAGGAAAAAAGATTTTTTTATTTTCAGTTCTGGGGATGGAACCAAGACCCTCACACATGCTAGGCAAGTGCTCTACCACTAAGCTGCATCCTCATCCCTTTTAAAACAAGTTTGGGGTTTTTGTTTTGTTTTATTTATAATTTAGGTTCTGAGAGTCTCACTAGGTTGTCCAGGCTAGATTACAGGTATGCACCACCTACCTACAAAAGGTTTATTTGAGCTCATAGCTTTGGAGGTTTCCAGGGATAGTCATTTGGCCCCATTGCTTTTGGGCCTGTGGCAAAACAGTACATCATGGCAGGGAGCCAGTGATTGAACAGAGCTACTCACCTATGGCCAGGATGTGAAAAAGAAAGGAAGGCACCAAGCTCACACAGTCCCCTTTGAGGACACAAGGTTCTACCACTGCACAATAGCAGCATACTGGGAACAGGATTTTGATGTGTGGACCTGTGGAGCACATTCCAAATCTAGACTGAGGCTGTAGGAGAAGTGGTGAGACCTGAAGGGAGAGAACTAGAATGAAAAAGTGTTGCGGAAATGATAATTTTCATACACATTTGATTTTCACTATTTCAGAAGTGTGTATCAGTGCTTGTCTGTAATGGGTGATGCCTGTAATTGCCTGATGCTGCTGCTTAATGAGGATTGCTAATGTTTGTCAAGCACTGTCTTTGTATCAGGTGCATGCTGATTACATTGCCTGGCTTATCTAATCCTCACGTTAACCCTGCATGGGCAACAGTTCTCTGTCAACCCCCAAATCTGTTTGTCCTTTGCTATAATTCACCTGTGGCTGTCAGTACTGCTGGTAGTACTTATTTGTAAGTTTAATCACCATTTTAACCTCCAGTAAAGTGAGGCAGTATAACATAAAATAACTGTATTTACAATTTCAAGGTTGGTTTTGGTAACTTAGTTGTTTTGCTTTTGTTTTACTTTGGAAATTTTTTAATCAAGCAAAAATATATGTTGACTGTAAAACTAAAACAAATTATAAAATATAGTTTAGTAAATGGTGAAAAATTGTAACAAATCAAGAGTCAGCTTCAGGCATCCATTTTTTGGTCTTTGACCTTTCTCATCTCTCTTCTCCCTTCCATACTCCATTTAAATAAAAGATGCTGCCAAATTGCCTTTGAGGAAGACCATATCAATTCACCAGTACTGTATGATAGTGCCTATTTCCCTACATTGGCTGTTTCCATTCTTTTAAGTTCTTGCAAATCTGCCAACAAAGTTGTCAGGTTTTTAAATCTTTGTTATTATTATTATTTGGTTTGGTTTGGTTTTTTGGAGACAGGGTCTTGCTATGTAGTTCAGGCTGGCCTGGAACACGCAACGATCCTCCTGCCTCAGCCTCCTGAGTGCTGGGATTATAGGCATGCGCCACTATACTGAGTTTTGACTTTAAAACAATTATTAGTAAGACTGAACACTTTTGTTATTAACTTCCTGATTGATTGATTTCTGGATTATACTGGGAATTGAACACAGAACATTTGTGCTCAGCTACCTCCCAGGCCCCTTTTTATTTTGTGGGGGTTTTTTTGGTACCGGTGATGGAACTCTGGTCCTTGTGCTTGTGAGGCAGGTGGCACTTATTTTGTACTTTGAGGCAGGGTCTTACTAGGTTGCACAGGCTGAGATGAAATTTGTAATCCTCTGCTTCAGTTTATAGATGTGCACCACCACACTCAGCTTAGATGGAAAACTTTTATACGTTTACCGGCCATTTGTACAGTGCTTCTATTGTGTCATTTGATCATGTTTTTGTCATTTTTTTCGTTAGTTTGAATTTTTTTTAACTTAAAAAAATGCTTAATTAAAGGCTTGATAATTTTCCAGGTCTGTATTTATATTTGAATTTTTGTATTTTTGCTTTTCTGTTATCATTTTGTTAGCTAGATCTGTAACTTTTCTTTTGTGGTTTCTGCCTCTCTTCTTGTACCTGAAAAGGTCTGTGCATAAAGCATTATATCAATACTTTATCTACATTTTTCTTTTCTCTTTTTTTTGCGGTAAAGGGATCAAACTCAGGACCTTGCACTTGCGAGGCAGGTGCGGTGCCACTGAGCTAAATCCCCCGCCCCATGTTTCTATTTTTAAATCCAAATATCTAATTTTTTCCAGGATATTAGCATCAGATATGATTTCCTTAATAACACTTACTGCGGTTTATACAATGTTTCCTTTTTATTTACATTCTGTTACATAGTTGGGTCTTTTTCTTGATTCCTAAGGAGATTTTTCCTCCTTAAATGTATATTTGCAATTTCTATTTAAGTTTATTTTAAGCAACACAGTTTATTTATATATTTTATTAGCTAGCCTACCAGGTCATTTCCTCCCTTTAAATTATTATTCTTCCAAAACTGTTTTCTTGTCTATCTTCTTTTTATTCCATATAGACCCTGAAGTTATTTTGTGAAAAAATTTAACATTCTTATTTGCCTTTTGATTAGAATTATATTGATAAAATGTGAGATAAATTTGGATCTTACTGACATCTTTATATTGTTTTTCATTTTCCTTTCATCCATGCCTATACATATATTAAATTGAACCATATAAAAATGACATTCTGAAGGTTCAAAGTGATTAAATAACAACTTAGTATTTCAAGATTAAATTGTAAGTAGGAAGTATTTGTGTTGGCTAGAGCTTTACAACAATTTTAAATAGGACTGATAAGAAAAAGGGCATCTTTGTCTTTTTTCTGGTTTTTCTGGTGTTTAAATATCTTACATGTTTCATTGTGAAATATGATCATGATAATTGGTTAAAGTTAGATGTTCTTGATGATAATTAGGAAAGTTCTTGTGTTTTTTAATTTTAGTCTTGGGAGTTATTAGAGGTAGAGGTGTATTTTATCCAGTGAAGTTGTGTTATGGTGTTTGACTTTAAGCTACTGACTTGGGCAGTTGGAATGGGAGTAGATGAATGGCCGGGTGGATTAACCCAAGGCTGTGTTCCCTCTGAAAAGCTATCACTGGAGGCCACTGGACTGGATTACTTGGAGCTGCCAGGCCACATCTCTCACACACTTCTCTACACATTTGTGTGCTCTTGTTGGTGCATGTATTTTTATGTTGTGGGCTTTTCTTTTTTTAACCAAAACTTTAAAAAAAAAATAAAAAGGTTTGTGGCACATTTCAGATGTTGCAGAAAGGTATCCATACTAATAGCAGCAATAATAAAAACATAGTTTTAAAAATTAACAAGAAAAATGCAGAATTTGAGTGACACTTTAAAACATTCTTAATGAACAGAGAATGGATTTGAACAGTAGAAAGATGCTTTGGCTAGGAACACTGAACATCATAAAGGTAACAGTTCTCTCCTAGTTAACTTAGTACTTTTTGAAATACCAACAAAATTTTTTATGAAATTAGAGAAGTTGATGATAAAGATCATATGGAAAAATAAACATGTAGGAATGTTGGACGAATGCTGAAAAAGGAAGATTCAAAGGGTGGCTGGCACAAGGAGTTATTAAAATACGCTCTTAAGCTGTTATATAATTGGAATTGGTAAGGTACTGGTGTGTAAAAAGACAGATTAGTGGAACAGAATAGAAATTTCAGTAATAGACATATGAAGTGTGGAATTTTGATAGGTGCTAAACAAGAAGGTACCTATGTGACCAGCTCCAAATTTAAACACCTGGGATCCTATATTAGTTTTCTGTTGAAGCTGTAGCAAATTAACACAACTTTAATGGCTTAAAACAATGTATTCTCTTCAAGATGTTGGTGGGTCTGTGCTGCTTCCAGAGGCTTCAGGGGAGACACCATTTCCTTAAATTTTCTGTCTTCTAGAGCCTTTCTGTATTTTTTGACTGGTGGCTTCCATCCTCACATTCGTCTGTCCATCCTCTTGATTCATGCCAGCTTCTTATATTCTCACATTGTTCTCTGTTCCTCGGGGTGGTTTTGTTTGGCTGTTCTGATATCCATGATAATGTCCCTGTGTCAAAGTCCTTGGTTTAATCACATCTACAGAATCCCTTTTGCCATAAAAGGTAGGATTCCCTGGATTAGGACATGGATATCTTGGGGAGTCATTCTTCACCCTACTGTAGACATTGAGTTTCTAGATATGAAACAAAGCACAAATAACAAAAGACATAAGTAAATTAGTCTTCATCAAAATTGAAAACTTTTGTGCTTCAAAGGGCACTTTAAAGAAAGTGAAAAGATACCTCACAGAATGGAAGAAATTTTTTGGAAATCTTGTGATTACGGCTATATATCTAGAATATATAAAGAACTTAATAAAGAGATAGCCCCGTTAAAATGGGTAAAGAATCCGAAAGGGCCTTTCTCCAAAGAAGATACACACAATAAGCTATGAAAATATGTTTAGCGTCATTAGCTACAAGAAAAATACAAATGAAAACCAAAATGAGATTCTACTTCATACCTGCTAGTGTGGCCATAATAAAAGAGATAATGAGAATTGACAAGGATATAGGGATGTGGGAGTGTTACATGTTGCTCTGTGGAACATAAGATGGTGGAACTGCTTTGGTAAGCAGTCTGGTATTGTAGTTCCTAAAAATGCTAAATATGGAGTTACCAAATAACCCAGCAATTCTGCTCCTAGGAATGTACCCAATAGGCAGAAAAAGAAAAACTTGCAAAAATGTGTACAGGAATGTTCATTAGCAGTATTATTTATACTAGCCAAAACGTGAAAACAACTAAAGTACTTATTGACTAATGAATAGAGACGTCAAACAATATTGTTCATCCATAAAAAAGAAGTGAAGTACGGATGCATGATACAACATGGGTAAACCTTGAAAACATGAGAATTGAACAGATCCACTCACAAAAGACCATCTGTGACCACAAAAAAACATCTAAATGTTTTATCTGAAACATATATAAAATGTTCAAATAGGCCAGTCCATAGAGACAGAAAATAGAGTTATTACCTAGGCCTGTGGAAGAGAGGTATGGGGAATAATTAATAGTTACCAAGTTTCTTTTGGGGGTGATTAGAATGCTCTAGAGTTAGGTAGTGGTGATGGTTGTATAACTCTGTGAATATACTAAAAAACTATGCATTATGTACTTTAAATGGGCAAATTGTATCATGTGAATTATGTCTATAAAGCTATATTAAATTTTTTTTTAATTGATATCCTTTTTGTCTTAGGAAAAATAAATGCAAATGAAATGTCATTTCTCACTTACTTGAATGGTAAAATTTCAAGGTTTGACAACTCTTGGAGTAAGGCTGTGAGAATGTACATGTTTTCATACCTTACTGGTAAGAACACAAAAAACAGGCACAACCTTAATGGAAAAAAAAGCACAGTATCTAATAAAACTGTGTACATGTTTAAAATTTTAACTTAGCAATCCCATTTCTAGGAATTGAAGACACACTAATACAAATGCACATACATAAGTTTATTCATAACATGATTTATTTGTAAATGAAAAATATCAGAACTGTCTAAATGTCCATAATGCAATTGAGTAAATTGTCATATTCACATTAATGAGTCATTCTGCGCATATAAAAAAGAATGAGGAAGATCTCTAGAATCTGCTGTTAAGTGATTTCCTAAATATGCTGACAGATGAAAGCAGCGGGGCAGAGGGGGACTGTGGTAGTTTAACAATATTTTAAATTGTTTTTCTGTGTAGTTCTCTGAGTTTTAATGCATTATGGATTTGTGTAACCACTGCCAGTCAGTACACAGAACAGTTCCATTGCCCCTCAAAACTCCATTTCTATCCCCATACAGTCACCTTGTGTTCACTTCCGAACCTTTGTAGCAGCTGATGTTTTTGTACTGTAGACTGTATAGACTATATACTGTAGGGGTCTCTTTCCAAGAATGTCATATAAATGCAGTCATACAATGTTTGTAATTTTGACACTGTGGTTCTTTCATTTGGTATAGTGCCTTTAAGATTCATCCAACTTTTGAGTATCACTTAAGTCTTTCTTTGTAGTGTTGAGTAGTACTATATTCCATTGAATGACTATATAATGACTTACTCATTCATCATTACAAAGTTGCTCTTAACATTCATGTAAAAGTTTTGCAAGTCCTTCTAGTTCCATTTCTCGGGTAAATTCCTAGGAATGGGATTTCTGGATCATATGATAGTTATACATTTAACTTAAGAAACTGTGAGCTTGTTTTCCAAAATAAAAATACATATGTACCATTTTGTATTCATATGCCAGCAGTGTGTAAGAGTTCCAGTTCTGCTAAGGAATGTAGCTCAGTGGTAGAGCACTTGACTAGCATTCACCATACCCTGGATTTGATACCAAGCATGACAAAAAAAAGAAAAAAAGAAAAAAGAGTTCCAATTTTTCCATATCTTTATCAACAATTGATATGGTCCATTTTTCTAAGCCTTTCTAACAGATATGTCATGTTTCATTGTAATTTTGAATTCATATTTCCCATGTAAATAAAGATGTTGAATTCTTTTCATGTGCTTATTTGCCATCCATATATCATCTTTGGTGAAGTGTCTCTTCAAAACTTTTGCCCATGTTTATGTTGAGTTATTTGCTTTATTTTTGAAATTTGAGATTTCTTTATGTAATCTGGATACAAGTCCTCTGGAAGTACAGTGTATGTTTGCAAAGATTCCCTCCTAATCTGTGGCTTGCTTTGTCATTCTCTTACCAATGTCTTTTGAAGAAAAGTTTTAAATTGGTTAAGTCCAGTTTATCAGTTCTTCTATAAATCATGATTTTGGTATTGTATTTAAGAAGTCTTTGGGGGCCCGTGGATTCAGCTCAGTGGTTCCAGCGCCTGCCTTGCAAGCGCAAGGTCCCGAGTTTGATTCCCGGTACCAAAAAAAAAAAAGAAGTCTTTGTGTAACTCAAGGTCACAAAGATTTTCTCCCATGTTTCTCTCTAGAATTAGAGTTGTAGATCTTCTCTTTACATCTGTGATCCATTTTTAGTTCATTTTATATATAGTACATATAAAAATACAGATCCACATTCTTTTTTATGCATATTAATATCCAGTTGTTGTAGGGCCCGCTTTGTTGAAATTGCTATATTTTCCCCACTGTGATGTCTTTACAGTTGTACATATGTGGGTTTATTTCTGATGTCTGTTATTCTGTTGTTCCAATAAGCTATTTGTGTGTCTTGAGCACAATACTACATTGACCTGACTAGTGTAGCTTTAAAATAAGACAGTGTTAGTCCTTCAACTTTGTCCTTTTTCAGAGTTGTTTATTATGTTTTCATATTTTATTATGAATTTTAAAGTCATCAATTTGTGCAGCAAATCCTTCATAGATATTAATTGAGATTGTATTGAGTCTATAGATTAATTGGGGAAGAACTGACATCTTACCAGTGTTTGGTCTTCTTTTCAGTATAAAATATATATTTGTTGTCAGATTTGTGTCTTTAAGTATTTCATATTTGTGATACTGTTCTAAATGATATTTTAAAAAATTTCAATTACTCATAGTTCATTACTGGAATATAGAAATAAATTGATTTTCTTATGTTAATGTTGTATTTGCTAATCTTGCCAAACTAACTCATTAGTTCTGATAGTCTCTAGATTCCATTGACTTTTCTCCACAGCTGATTGTATCTGCAAATAAAGAGTTTTACTTCATCTTTTCCAGTCTGGATACCTATTATTTTTCATGACTGATTGCACTCCCCAAGTCCTCCAGTGCAATGTTGAATAGAGGTAGTAAGAGTTAACATTCCTGTCTTATTTAGAATCCTAGAGAAAAGCATTCATTCTTTTACCATTAAGTATGATGTTAGCTATAGTTTTTGTTGTTGTTGTTGTTTTTGCTACTGGGGACCGAACTCAGGACCTTGCACTTGCAAGGCAGACACGGCGCCACTGAGCTAAATCCCCAGCCCAGCTGTAGTTTTTTATAGTTATCCTTTCTCTTTGAGGAAGTTCTTTTTGATATCTTGTTTGATGAGAGTTTTTTTAAACTCGCAAATGAATGTTGAATTTATCATCTGTTTTTTCTGTTTATTGAGTTTTTAAAAGATTGATATGAAATTACCAACTTTGCATTTCTTATTTGTTATATTGTCTTTTTACTGTATTGAGGGTTTTGTGGGGGGGTTGCTAAAATTTTTCTAGGAGTTTTGCATATTTGGTCTTAAGGAATACTGTTTTCTTGTAAGGTGTTTGCTTTTTCTTTTTCCTTCTGGTACTGGAAGAATTGAATTCAGGGTCATAACATGATAGGCAAGCACTCTAGCACTGAATGACATCCTCAGCCCTTTTGAAATTTAATCTTATTTTGAGACAAGTACTTGCTGAGTTGCCTTCCCAACCCAATTTTAGAGACTCCAGTTTTCCATGTAGTAGCTTGAAGTTGATCCCACAGCTCACTGTACTGTTTAGTATTTTGAACTTTTATTTTTCTGTGTGTTTCATTTTGTCTAGGTTCTATATACTGATATGCTTTTGGGTTTCTTAATCTTTTCTTTTGCAGTGTCTAATCTATCATTAATATCATTTTATACATTTAATCTTATACATTATAATTTCTTATCTTGAAGTATAATTTCATTTCTTTATATCTTCTATTTCTCTACTTTCTGAACACATGGAGCACATTTATAATGCCTGTCTTGTTGTCTGCCGTCTAACATCTGTGCTAACTCTAGGTTGGCTTCACTTGATTATTTGTCTCATGTTGTCTTGCCTCTTTGTGTGTCTGGTGATCTTTGATTGGATGCCAGACATTGGGAGTTTTACTTTCATAGCTGCCAGTATTTTTGTACTCCTCAAAATATTTTGTTCTAAGGTTTAAATTACTTGGAAAAGTTTCATCTTCTTGAGGTCTTATATATACACACACAAACATGCATGTGCCCACACATGCACACACGTGCACACACACACATACATGCAGTTCTAGGGATTGAACCCAAGGCTTCACATGTGTTAGTCAAGGGTTCTGCCACTGAGCTATATCCCTAGTTCCTTGAGGTCTTGCTTTAAAGCTGTGTTATGTGGATCTGGAGCACTGCTCAGTTTTGGACTGTTCACAGCTGAGGCAAGACTCTGAGTCCTCTATCTAATGTTCTGTGAACTAAGGATTTTTCCACTTTCAATTTTTCCACATTTTTCCACTTTTTTTCCCTATGGGAGTCATAGGCACTATTCCTGAACCTGTATGAACACCGGGCACTCTTCCCTCTAATCCTTCAAGGGTTTCTGTCTTTCCCCAGCTTAGTTAACCCACACGTACATGTGATTGGTACTGTGTCAAGTACTTGATGGGGAACTCTTTGTTGTTCTTTGGGGTGTCTGTATTTTCTCCTTCAGTATTGTCTCCTGTGAACTCACTATCTTGGTTTCCTTGGATTCTCACCTTTGTCTCAATCAACTTGGAGTTCACTGGGCTCCACCAGTTTCCCCTCCTTGCACTATGGCCTAGTAACTCCCAAGTTGGTAAACTGGGACAGTCATAGGACTCACAGTGTTCTTTTCCCAACTCTCAGGGGTTGTTGTCCTTCATTGTCTGGTGTTCAGGATCTCAAAATTATCTTTTACTGTATTGTGTTTGAGTTTTTGGTTGTTTCAGGTTGGGAATGTACATTTGTCCCTCCCTATTCCTTATGTGCAGAAGCAAGTTTACCTCTACACCATTTATTTCTCTCCAGTATGAACAGTATTGTTATTTTCCAGTATTATTCCTGACCTTTTGCTACAGAAAAACTTTGGTAATTAATGTCGGGTAGAGTGATGTACTAGTACCCTGCTGCTGTAACAACCACAGACTTAGTGGCTCTAAACAAATGTATTGTCTCACTGTTCTAGAGAGCAGAAGTCTGAAATGAATATCTGTGAGCTAAAATGAAAATGTGGATAGGTCTGTGTTTCTTTCAGTTACGTGAGTTTCCAGCTTCTACCCACAGTCTGTGGCTTGGGCCCCTTCCTGCTCTTAAAGCCAGCAAAGTTGGGTCACCACCTTTTCGTGTTACTGTCTCTCTGGTTCTCCCTCTCCTGACTCCTTTTTCCACTTTTAAAGATGTTGGGCTCACCCAGATAATCCAAAATAATCTCCCTGTCTTAAAATCCAGTGATTGAAACCTTAAATTTACCAGCAACCTTAGTTCCCTTTGTCCATCCAACCTGACACAGTTGCAGGATCATGAGATTATAACATGGATATCTTAGAGTGGACTGGCAAACCTTATTCTGCCCACCACAGAGAGAGCGCTTTCAGTATTGTTCTCCTCTGCCTCAGACATTTTTCTTTACACTAAAGAAGATTAATCATACAGGATTTTCTTCTTAACCTGCACATATGAAAGAAAACATGTTAGTACTAAAGACTATAAACTGTGCCTTTTAATTGTGTTGATTGTGTATGGCTTGGCTATCATAGGTAGCATTTAGAGGTAGTTAATTTCAGATATAACTCAAATTAATTTTTATGGATTATTCACAAAGTTTTGAGAATTGCTCAGGCTATTGCATTTGGCCATCTGTGCAAACTTTTCAGACTTGTAAAGTGCTACTAGAAATGTAATTTTAGGCAAGTATCAGTTACTGTGCCTTATGTTTCAATTTTGTTTTCCTGTTAAAATCAAATAATGATATCCCCCCGCCCATCTCCACTTAGCACAGCTAACTTTTTGCATCCCTTTTGCTGTTTATCTCATGAACCAGCTGCTCACTTCTTGCATATCCTCTTTTCCTGTCAGGCCTTCGGCAGCATCGTCTTCTGCATGTCAACAGTTTCAGTGATCTATGACAAATATCAGTGTTGTAGGCTCAGGTTTTCTCCCTGACCTTTACCCAGAATCCTTTGTGAAGACTTACATGTACTTAATATTGACAAAAAAAAATTTTTGCAACAGCTCTGAGCAATTAGTTTATAACTTTAGCTTCCACAGCTGTCTTTGTATTGTGTTTGACTGGCCAGGAGGGAAGAAAAGAAGGAAGAGGGAGGCCGGCAGGCTGGCGGGCGCGGGTGTCGGGCACTGAAGCAGCAGAGGCAGGCGAGAACCCGGCCGGCCGCCGCTTCGCTCTGTTGCTGCGCGGGCTTCTGGAGGGGCGGCCGCTCAGCCGGCTGAGGAGAAGCGGCTCTGGCGGTTCTGGCGCTGCTGCCTGGGGGCGGGGGACCGGAGCTGCGAGAAGGGGGACGCTGCGGAGCGTCGCTCTCCGGCCCGGTGGACTCCTCCCAGCGTCACCCTCGCCTCCTGGGCCCCGCTCCCCGCCCCCCAACTGTGTGTCTTGATCCCGAGCGGCGGGTTTCATGGGGCTCCTTAGGATTATGATGCTGCCCAAGTTGCAGCTGCTGGTGGTGGTGGCCTTCGCGGTGGCGATGCTCTTGTTGCTGAACCAGGTCCAGAAGCTGGAGGAGTCCCTGTCGAAGCTGGAAAGGGCTATCGCAAGACATGAAGTTCGAGAAATTGAGCAGCGAAATACACCAGATGGACCTCGGCAAAATGCATTGTGTTTGACTCCTATCTTCTTTTCGTGTTTAAATAACTATTGATGAAATTTTAAGGTAGTTTATTTAAGCCAGAAGTCACTGTGTGAGATGAATAATAATTTTAATCATACTTTATGCTCTTCCTCCATAAACTGCATTCTAAACCAGACAGACTTGCTTTTATTTGTCCAAGAAGGATTGAGTGTCAGTAGGTCAGTAGGGCCAGTTTCAGAGCACACAGTCAAGCCAGAAGATGTTTGTGACACCTGCTGCTTCTTTCTTCTGCTTTGCTGCTACTGGCACATCCCTGGGTGAAAATGAGGTAGATATGCCCAGCAGGGCAGACCATCAGAGGTTGGCCAGAACACTTGGAGTTTTGTCCTTGCTGCAAGAATGGGCTTGAGTCATTGCACTTCTCTGGCCACAGTCCTGGGGCCTGGCACCCAATCAACTGAGCACCTGTTCTTCAGCCTGACTGGTTTCTGCCTGAGGGCCACACCTGGTGAAGAGATGCGGTCAGGACTTTCCCGATGGATGGCTTTTCTTTATAGATTAGTCTATCTAGCTGTGTATCTCCTTGGGGAAATTAGTTACAGACTTTTCTCAGCTATAAAACATTTCTGGAAATATTTCTGTGCTGCCCATAGCACTATTAAAGTGATTCTCCATCACCAAGGAGGAGGGAATGGAATGTTGCCATAATCTTGGTTTGCGCAGGTAAACTGACCTGGAGATAAACCTTTTGGGTCCCTGAACTACTATACATCAGACCATCACTTGCTGTGAAAGGTGCTGAGCAAAAGAAAAGTGAGTAATTTCACATGACTTACTGTGACATCAGGCAGTCCAGGGTGGTAGGAAAGACAGCTTGGGAAGGGAGAACACACAGTGGGTGCCAGCTTGGTGAGAATGTGAGCTTGGGACTTTGAGACGACAATTCTGTTCCTGCAGATTCTCATTCATCACCTTGTTTCAGTAGAATGGCATATATACCATTACCTTTGTCAAATGGGTGTGTAGCTGTGCTTCTGTCTCATGCAGCATGAGTACACTAAGACTTGGCACTGCAGGCTGTCAGCACAGAAAGATACATTTGAAGCTATCAGAGAAGCCCACAAGTTTCATTATTTAGGGTCTGAAAAGGAAATGTTTTTAAAAACATAAGGTAAGTCATTTGGTCATCTGCAGACAGAGAGGAAGGAGTCTGTATCAAGGAAGGGCGGTCGTGGGGCCAAAGAGTTCTGGAGTCTGGAAGAAAATGGTATAAAATCCCAGTTGTCTGTCTTTAAGCACATACTCTACCATCCCCATTGTTAGGGGCTGGCTTTAGATATGTACCATGTACAGGGTGATTTCTTGCTTGTACAATTGAAGCTAAAACCTCAACTTGGACCTGTCAGTAGTCATAATACATTAACTTTTTTGTGTGTGTGGTAGTAGGAATCGAACCCAGGGCCTTCTTACTGAGCTACATCCCCTCCCCTTTTTATTGTTTTATTGTGAGATAGGATCTTGTTAAGCCACTACACTGCCCAGGCTGGGCTTGAACTTTTGATCCTCTTGCCTCAGTTTCCCAGAGTGCTGGGATTACAGGCGTGCACTGCTGTGCCTGTAACAAATTTTTCTTTAGTGAGTTTGTCAGCTAATTAATATAAATGTTGTCATGGCCTATTCCGATAGCAAGGCTATGCTTTAGAAAACTGACTTGGGTAGTGAGTTGGAGACTGAATAAATGTAAGCCCCTGATAATGTTAGCCAGGGGGCCAGGTCAGGCTCTGTCTGCACCTCGTGAAGGCAAGTGGAAGCTCCACGCAGGCTCTCCTACAGACACATGCCATTGCTGCTGGCACACTTTCTGAAGATTTATGTTTCTGTCTGAACATCTCCCCTCTGAGGGTGGTGCTTATTCTCAGAGCATTTGCTACAAGGAGAGAGGAGTGCTTGCTGTGTGACCTGTGTTGTGCATGAGAGGGGTGCTCCACAGGGCTCAGCTCAGTTGAAGTGGAATTATATGCGGGTGGGCTGGTTCATGACCATTTTTGAGTTCACCTCAGAAGTTCACATTGATGTCTTAACACTCAAGACAATAAGACAACACATTGGTTAAACAAATTTTCTTTTCCCTTGAAACACAGCTTCTCAGAGCCTGTATCAGTAGTCAAACCTCAGTTCTTTTCTGGTCCCCAGGCTAGCCTGAGCGCTAGCAAATTCATTCGTTAATTTGTATTCACTAAATGCCACACCCTGGGATGGGTCTAGAAAGATAAAGACAGTTCTGACACCAAAAAGTCCTCCATATGGTGGGGTGAGCAGGCCTAAGGACAGAACTCAAGTTCTAGGCAGTTACCCGGCTAGGCAGGTGCTAGGGGCATCAGGAGAGGCAGACTCCAGGTGGTACCCCTGAGCAAATACATTCAGCGTGATTCAGTTTACCTGCCTCTTATCAAGACTGTTTGTTCCTTCTAAGTAAAATATTTAGCTTTTAGGGTTTATAAGTAAGCACTTTTCAAACTGATCTTGCTTAGAGTAACCAGCTTTAGAGCCTTAGACAAAACTGTTTAAAAAAAAACACAGTAACTAAGGTGGCATGGTATGATTAGAGAAAAGCTTGAGACTCTGGTACTGACTAAATTGGTTACCTTGGGCAGGTGACTTATCCCTGGGAGCCTCTTCTCTTGAAACGGAACAGAAGTATTGTATGGTTGTATGATGAGAGGTTAAACCTGTTTTTTTAGGATGCTTCATCTGTCCACCTTCCCTTTAGCCCTACAGCCAACCCTCTTGAAAAAATCTATTGCAAAATTTAGTGAGTGTACAGTTTTTATATATACAATTGAATTATTAAAATTTCTTATTTCCTTGTGATCTTTATATGCTAATGTTTAATTCTCTCTTTTTGGCCAGTGGTCTGGGATTTAAAAAAATAGAATCCTCTCAAACATTCCATTTTGTGGTCACACATGAGTAAATTTACCCACTGTATTATTTTATGATATGCTTCTTATTTTCTGTCAGTGTTCATCTTTCATGCAACCAGTATTTTTGAATGTACTGTTGAGCAGTGGGGCTATACTTGTAAGACATAGTCATTAGCTTCCAAGAATTTCTTGTTAGATTGACAGGCATAAACAAATAATTATAGTGTAGGATGGAAGATACATATCAAAGTGTGTGTCACAGAAAGGAGTGGAGCTGTGTACCTAAGCCAACTCATTGAGTAGCTTGTCTAATGGAGGGAACAATCTGGTGAGGATATTAGGTCTACTTCTGTAACTAAGTTTTACAGCAGGTCAAAACTCTGCTCCAAAGTTCTGCCTGATTCAACGCCCTTGCCACTCTCTTAACTAGTGTGCCTTTTTAAAATGTGTGTTAAGTGGCAGGCAGGTGGGGCAGAATTCAGACCTGTGAACACTCTGGAAACCATCAGTACATGAGAAGCTTGCCTAGCTGTGTGGAGACTAAATATACAGCATTCTTGCCCAAGGTCCTAGTCTATGGCATATAGCTACCTTCTCTGGGTATTGAATACAGTACCTGTAAGGGGTGGCATGGAGTAAGTGCTAGACCAAGGCTGCCTCCTGCAGTTGTTACATGGGCGGACTACTTACATAATACCAGATGAGCCAGATTGCACTCATTTTCCGTGGAGCGGGCGAGCTTCTTAGTCAGAAGGTATTCCACGTATTCAGCCCAGCAGACATTCTTGAGGCCTAGTGTGTTGACACTGGCTTGTGCAAGGAAGCCTTAGAGATGGGGAAGGAGGACCCCGTCTTCAGATTTTATACTGTTATATTGTTCTCTTTGATTTCCCAAAGTACTTTTAAGACCAGAATGCTCATTAATTATTTTAAAAAGAAAGAAGAAATAAGATCAGAATTCAAGGAATTAGATTTGAAAAGTAGAAGTACTTTCAAAAACTAGAAAAAGATTCTTTAAAAGTAATATGTGAGGTAGTTTACAAGAAATTGCCCTTTCTAGGCCCTATGAACCACACTAGAAACATTCTGAGTTAGATGCCAGACACCTTGTTGTCTAAACTTCTGCTGAATTATCCTGCAAAGAGCAGAGAGCAGCCGGTTTGCTCTGTGAGGTTTACGTATTCGGTGTCAGCTCTAGGAATCAGTCCAATGTATTAATTATTCATGATAGAAACTTACTTTATGACAAAGGAAAAATATATTTACCTATGTCAAGTTAATAGCAACAAAATAAAATTTGATAACTTCAGGTTTTTTATTTTCATTTTGATTAATATTTATTTTTAGCTTCTATTCATTCTTTTACTAAATTATTCTTACATTATTATTCTTTTCTTACTTATTAGCTAACTATCCCAGTTGAAAGAGTGACACTAGGATACTTGACTATTTCTCTGTGAATTCAATTTTAGTATATGTACTGCCAAACAAGCACTTCTCTATGAATTCAGGATTACATTTAGATCGTTTTTCCATGGGCAGGCAAAAGAAATATTTAAAAAATAGCTTTTGAAATTTGTCTAGGGGTAGACCAGTTTTTCACAATCTAAATCCATTGGAAATTTCTTCAGGTTTGTAGAAGCAATAATTCTCATTACACTAGGGAATTTTTAAACAGTCTGTGCTGTTTATATGACCACGTAAGTTCTGCCCAGTCAGAGCTTGTCACATCCACCCAGATTCATCATTACTGGTTAGAGGCCCTGACAGTACGTGTCCAGTAAGTAGTGGCTGGTGTGTCTCAAGTACTGTATACAATGGTACCTCTTTTATTTTTACTCTGTTACTTTAGTAGTGCCATTTTAACAAGAGATGTTTCCATATTTAAATAGATGAGAGGACTGAGCAAGCTTTCCTAATAGAAGTTAATAGTGCATTTTTAGTAATTTTACAATACTTTAAGCATCCCTAATCCAAAAATTGAAATTCAAAATGCTCTAAAGTTCAAAACTTGTTTTTGTTGCTGTTGTTGTTGTTGTTTGTATGGTACTGGGTATTGAACCTAGGGTCTTGTGTCTGCTAGGCAAGCATTCTACCACTGAACTACATCCCCTGCTCTTTTTTATTTTGGACAAGATCTTACTAAATTTCCCAGGCTGTCCTTGAATTTATGATCCACCTGCAGCAGGTGCTACAGGTATGTGACACCCTGTCCACCCAAAGTCCAAAAGTTTTGGTCACTCATACAATGCCACAGTGGGAAATTCTACACCTGACCTCATGTGAGGGGTTACACTCAGAACACAGGCACAGGGCACTTGCCGAGAGCACTTGAGGCCCTGGTTGGATCCCAGCACCACGAAACCCCAGCACCACAACAACCCCCCCAAATATTAACATACTCCAAAAATACTGTATAAAATTATCTTCAGGATGTCTGTATAGGTATGTAAGAAATACAAATGATTTTGTGTTTAGACTTAGGTCCCATCCCTACTATTCCAAAATCCGAAAGCATCTGAAATCCAAAACACTTCTGGTTCCAAGTGTTTCAGATAAGGTAACCCAACCTATACTTGGTAATTTATCCCTACATGAAATGTCTACATCTTTCTTCTCATGATTTATTGGCATGCATATCACCTAACACAGTGTTCAATATATAGAAGGCACGTAGTTGATGTTGCTAAGGCATTTTACTCGGGTTATTCTATTTTAATGTTTTGTGCCTCAAACTCAAGGTGTAGTTTAAGGAAAAACAATCTACAGTAGGATTGACCAAATCAGGGATTTATATCTCAAGTGTGTAAAAGCTTGATAGGATAAAAATAGAACCATTCTCAGTAGCCTGTGAATTTTGTTTTCCTAAGTAACATTTATTTGACTATTTTAAGGAAAATACTGACTTCTTTCCTGATTGTATTCCCCTGTGATTTGTTTTCAGTCAAAGTTTCCTCTAAAGGAGAGGTATGTGACTTGCTTGCCTATTTCAGTAATAGAAAGTGACTTGAGCAAAATTTTAAGGAGAGTTCAAAGATTAGCCTTGAGTGAGCCCTGTAGATCAGAATGCCTTTCAACAGTTCTTTTAGTACTCTGAATTGAAGCTGCAGGTTTTTGGGTTTGTTTTGCAGTAGTGGGGATTGAACCCAAGGCCTTTGCATCCCAACACTTTTTATTTTTATTTTGTATTTTGAGGCAAGGTTTCACTAAGTTGCTGAGTTGCCCAGGTTGGGCCCAAACTTAATCCTTCTGTCTCAGCCTCCCAGAGTGCTATGATTGCAGGCGTATGCCACCACACCTGGCCTAAGCAGCAGTAATTTTTAATGAGGTGGTTATCTCCTTTATTTTCTGTTGACTGGTTATGTAAGAGCTCTCCTGATTGAGAAAGGAAAAGAGAGCTTTGACTGCAGCTGTATGTATGCAGTAATGGTTATGTAAAGATTGCTACCATCCTATTAGTAGAACATTCAGGAATGTGAACACTTGGTTTGGAAGTAGCTTGAAGTATCAGAAAATTACTATACATTTGACACTTTTATATAAGCCTGTGGGTTAGAGAATTGTATTTGGGAAAACATATTTGAAATTATTCTTTCAAATATTAATTCAGTAGCCAGATATTTTTAACTTTTAACAGAAACTTACTATACATTTGCATAGAAAAAAAGCTTCTAAAATATGTGGTGTAGTACAAACATCTGAATTTTAAAGTGAAAATCGTGATTCATTTCCTCCCTGCATGCACCCCCCTCAGATTTTTAAAGCTAACAAGTTCTTGGAATCTTAAATGGGGGTGGTGGGGGGACCAGACAGAGACAGACACAGACACAGAAACAGAAAAGCAGCATGAGTCCTTTCTCTCACCACAACACTTGGGAAATTAATACTGAAGACAAAACTGAGGTAACAGCTAGATGCTTAGAGTTTAAAGCCTGTGGTAGGGTGGAGAGAGCCTGGGATAATAGGGACCTTAAAACATCTCTGTAAGGTGACTGGATTTTATAGCTCGTGTGCTAGCTTTTTTTTTTTTATTCATGTTTTAACTAGCTTTATTGAGTTATAATTCCCTACACTTTAATTAGTTTCACAGACATCCAGTTGTGAAAACACTACCATCACGATAAGACATTTCCATCATCTCAGAAGGCTCCCTTGTGCCTCTTTATAGTCAGGCTCTTTCCTCATCACTGTCTAGGCAACTGCTGATCTGCTTCCTGCAACTGTAGTTGTAGCCTTTCTTAGAATTTCAAATAAACAGAATCATACTGTGTACAGATTTTTGTGTTTAACTCGATTTGCTTTGTTAATGTTTTTGAAATTCATCCATGTTGCATGAGTTGTTTTCTCTCCCTTTCTCCCTTTCCCCCCCTGTACTGCGATTGAACCCAGGACCTATCTATTATATAGATATACTATATTTTATTTATTCATCTGTTTATGGCCTTTGGTGTTGTTTCAGGTTTTGGACCATTATTCTAAAGCTTTTATAAACATTAAGAAAAGTCTTTTTGTGAGAAAAGACTTTCATTTCTTCTAAGCAGATACCTAGGAGTGGATTGATGGGTTGTATGTTAAGATTATGTTTAACTTTATAAGAAACTGTCAGACCATCACCAGCAGTGTAGAGTTCCAGACATCTTTGTCCACACTGACCATCATGTTAGTGGTATGTAGAAGAATGTCATTATGTTTTTAATTTGCATTTCATAATGGCTAATGATATCATACAACTTTCTTGTACTTCCTGGCTATAGATCTCCCATTGTATAAGTCAACTCTTTTTCCAATATTTTTCAAGTTGTTTAGCTAATAAACTCTTGAGAGTTATTTATTCATGGATATGAATCTTTTATGAGCGATCTATATTACTAATATTTTTTTCAGTGTATAGTTAGGCTTTTCATTTTTTCAAAACTAACATTTTTGTAAATGGTAGGAGGTAGGACTCCGTATTCATTATTTGCATAGCAATATTCAGCCATTCCAGCACAGTTAGTGAAAAGACTTTCTTTTCTCCATTAAATTGCTTTGACACGGTTATTAAAAATCAATAAGCCAATCATGGGATTCATTGGCTTCTTTGTGAAACTGATCCACATCCCCATTAACAATATCATTGGGGGTGGCTGAACACCTTTTGGAAGAATGTTTTTCTTCTTGGCATCTTAGGGGTTGGAGAAGCTCATGAAGTAAAATCTTGCCTGTGTGCTTTGTGTTTTTCTTTTTCTTTTACCCTATTAATGTGTTTTCTATTTTTAAATTAAAATAATTTCAGAATAAAAAAATCAATAAGCCATGAATATGGATGTTTTTGGATTCTTATTAGTTCTGTTTTGTTGATTTACATACCTGTCATTTTGTGAGCACCACATTCCTGATTACTGAAGCTTTTTGGTAAGTCTTTAAGGAGACAGGGTATTCTCCAGCTTTGTTATTTTTAAAAATTGCTTTGGCTATTTTAGTTATTTGCATTTCCATGTAAATTTTAGACATCAGTTTCATATGTGCACACAAAAGCCTCCTGGGATTTTGATTGGGAGTACATTAAGTCTGTAGAATCAATTTAGTTTGCAACATAACAAAATTGAGTGTTTAATACCTAAATATGATATATCAAGTTAGAGCTCCTTTAATTTCCTTAAATAGTGTTTTATAGTTTTCAACATACTAGTGTTATACATATTTTGTTAAATATATCCCTCTTTTATGTTTTGGGGTTCTATTATAAGTGGAATGGTATTCTTTGCTACTATATAGAAATGTAACCAATTTTTGTGTATTGACTTTGTATCCTCTAACCTTACTTTGAATAGCACCTATTAAAATTTATAGGTTCATTAGGACTTTCTACATACATGATATCTATAAATAACGATATCTTTACAACTTTACTGTATATCCTTCTTGCTTTTTTTCATTGTCTCAGTGCAATAACTAAGACTTGCAGAATGATGTCAAATTAAAGTGGCACAAATGGGCATTCTTTCTTGTTCCCAGTTTTAGGGGAAAGCATTCAATCTTTCATCATTTTAGGTTTGATGTCATTTATAGGTTTTTCATTGATGCTCAAAATCAGGCTGAGGAAGTTCTTTCTATTCTTAGTTCACGTAGTTTTCATCATGAATTAGTGAATTTATCAAATGCTTTTTCTATACATTGAAATGGTTACCGTAACTAATTTTTCCTTTTTTTGAATATTAATATGGTAAAATCCATTGACTTTTTTAAAATGTTGAACCAATCTTACATTTCTTTTATTTTGTTTTATCATTATAAATCATTTTTATACATTGCTGGACTCAATTGTGTAAAACATTGTTAAGAATATTAGTGTAATTGATGAGAGATACTGGTTTTTAAATTTTTTTTAAGATTATTCTTTATTGCACATTTGTTTATATGTCTGCTGCTTCTGGGTACAGATAAAACTGAAATATTGAGTTAGTTTCCATTATATTTCCAACAACTGAATTATAGCAGTGAATTACCTATATGTTCCCCTAGGGGTATTTTTCAAAAACTAGAGCATTAACCTTCCCAATTTGTATATGTACTAGAGCACAGATTTAAAACAAATCAAACAGTATTGTAAACAAACAATTTTTACATTTATACATATAATCCAGGTTAATACAACTTCTGATTAAATAATATTATAGAGGTAATTATAAACCAACAATCTTCCAAACTATTCAATTCTTGTATGTATAACTAAACATTTGTCTTAGAAAATTTTAACACTTTGAGAAATTAATTCTCTCACAATTAGGCTTTCATAATGATATTTCTGCTCACCAAATAATAATTTTTAAAATGAAAATTAAAAGCCAATTATTATCTTGGACAAAGCTGTCCAGAATAGTTAAGTGTTCTTATTTTCTTTGGTTTTAGTTTTTATACATATTTTTGTCTATTTCTGGTGTCAGGTTAATGTTGGCTTTAAATTTTTTCCTGTAATACTGAATTTTTTGTATAGGAGTAGTCTTGTTTATTTTAAGCTGTTTCAACATTATTTGTTAATTGGAATTCATTAGTGAAACCATTTAGAGTTCAGACAGGAAAACTACAAACTGGTTTCAGAACAATATTTTGTTCCAGAAAACAAAGAATTGTTCAGGGACTAATGAAAGCGTGTTAGAAAGACACTAGAGCTGGTTTTAAGGGGTTCTCATCGGGCAAATTTGGGATATTTTGAACATTAAAAAACCGTACTAGTAATAATTATTATATTGGGAGAAGAATCAGTGAGTCTATAGTGATATGCAAACATAAAAGGGGTAGGAGGAAATAAAAATGGCAATTCCGAGGAATGCCAGCTAATATATGTACTAAACCGAATTGGAAAATCACAGCTTTCCAACAACCATTGTAATCATTGATTCAGGCAGCAGTCGACTATGGATGCTAAAATTATTGGTGAAAGACTGATCTCAAAAGTTCTCTTTATGGATTATTTATTACTTACAGAGAGGAAAAGATATCTTTATGGTGGAAATATCTAGCGGTTACTATATTAACCAGGTGATCCAATTTACCATCATCAGTAATGTTAGACAAAGTTGATATCAGCTGCTGGATGGGTATATGTTATTTGACAAAAATGATCAATCTCAGTCTAGTCATGAGCAAACACTATAGCAGATCAAGATTTAGGGATATTCTGTAAAACAGTAGGTCTTGATTCTTCAAACAGTATGTCAAGGAAATGGTTAGGTCAAAAAACAAAGGGGTAAAAATATAGTAATGGGACGTGCTGAAACAAACCTGCCAGTATTATTCTTTACTAGAATTTAATAGAATTGACTGTCAGTTAAAGTTCTCAGTAGAAAAGGTTTGGCAGAAAATGTTTTCCTGTGTGCGATTCAGGGCCACAGTGGCTCTTCAGGCCTGGAGCCTGTGGCTCAGCAGTTAGTTGTGCACAGTGCCTCACCTGACCGGGCCCTGCTTCTCCCACCTCTGCCCGCTGCCCGCATACAGATGAGCCTGTGTCTCAGCTTACTGCACACAGGCCCTCCAGCATCCCCTCCTACTTTACCTCTTCTTCCTCCCCTCAGTGTGTGTCCCCACCCATGGGTTTCTCCAGTCTTCAAGAAAGAGCATTTCTCCTCCTTTCCACGGCTCACCCTTCCCGTTTTCTTGACAGTTTGAGGCTTCTCCCTGCTACTTAGAAACCTAACTAAAGTGGCTTCCATTTGGCCAAGTCTGAGGCTTATTTTAAAGCCCTTCCCTGATTCTCTAGCACAGCTTTGATGCTGTTGAACCCTACTCTTGGCTTCCATCACATGGCTCTTTTCTGTCCCTGCTCACAAACTTCCACTGTCAGTGGCTCCACTGCTGCCTGAGGGATGTCCTTCCCTGTGTTAAGCCGTAAGCTTCAGCTCTCTACCTTTTCTTCCTTGGTGATTTTGGGAAGCTTTGGTTTTTACATCTTTGTTGGTGTCTCCAGCTGTAAACTCTTTCTCTAAATTCAGATGCTGTCTTGGAACTGCACATCAGTATTTTCACTTGCATATTTCATCTCAGATCTGTTTGAGGCTGAGTTAAGCCTTTTCTTTCTTCATTACTCCCCTTCAAATCTGGTCATCCACCTGCCTTCAGTATGACAGGCATTGTTTAGTCACCAGCCTTCAAAGTTTTCGTGTTATCAGTGCAACCTGCAGAGTCCCAGGCTTAGTCCCAGAGCCTGGTTCAGTACATCAGGATGCAAGCCCATGCTCTACATTTTACTGAGAACCCAGGTGATTTGAAGCAGGGCTCCAGACTCCACTTGGATAACTGTTGTTTTAGCTGTTAGTTTCAGAATTAGTTATTTTATTAGTTCACTGGGGGCTTCCTCTACCTTCAGGAAACTGATCTTATTTGGAGACCCGTATACCTGGAAGGTTGTTGAGAGCTAGTGTGAATTTGAACTTTGCAGAGAAGCAAGCCTGAACTCTCCTCTTGATTGCCACCTACCAGCAGTGTGATCTTGAGCAAGTTACTAGAAAGTAGAGAAAATGGCATGTAACGTCTAGGGCTTATCATGGGCTGTGACTTACTTTCTGCTCTCAAGCCTCTTCCCTGATTCCTCTCAATACTCCTTGAATTTCAGACCTATAAAATTTAGGCTTGTAATTGACTCATCCTATAGTGAGGTCATAAAATAACATTGCCCCTCCCTGTCATTTGAGTGACCTGATGCCTTCTGTTTATAGGTAGTGATCAGCACCAAAAATGGTATCCCTCATGCTTTGAAGCAGACTAGAGGTGAAGATCTATCTCTTGTTAGAAGGGAAAGATACAATGATGTTTTTATGTAATCAAAAGTAAAAATGTAACTAAATTCATAGTAATGCTAAACTGTATATTTAAGTAAAATGTTAAGTCCTTGGGCGCAACAGAGTTTTTGGTTTTTGTTGTTTTGGTTTTTTTTTTAACTTGGAACCTACCAAACTTGGCATCTTTTACTTTTTTCTCCCTATAAAAACTCATATTTATTTGAACACCTAATTTCATTTTAGAATTCTGTTGGCTAGTCTTTTAACTTAAAATTTATGTCAGAGATGATAAACAAGCTATTAGAGACTGATAGTAGAAAAATTCTTGGACCATATATTTGCAAAAGTCATATTTAATAGTAAAAAACATCAGTTTAAACTATTTAATGAAGATAGTTATTCTTTACATTTTTTCTTCTAGTTATAAGGCTTTCTCAATTTAATATCAGGCCTACTTGCCAAACCTAAACAAGACCATGTTTTTCTAATCACTTTAGATCATTAATTTCACTTAAAGCCTTTTTTTTTTTTTTTTT
>NW_004624749.1:3049855-3064342 GCF_000247695.1 Heterocephalus glaber | reverse complement strand
GGTTGAGTATCAGAGTGTTCCATCTCATTTCCCTTTGGGGTTGCTGTAGGTGATCTGGAAGTCTGGGTTTGAGACTTATTTACGTGTTTTCTCATTTTGACTGGGACGGGGTGCTGTTAGCACCTGCACGGATTACCTCCTCTGAGCTGGGTTAGGTGGGACAGGGGCCGGGAGCAGCAGTAGGGATGGTGACCCAAAAGCCCTTTCCTGTGGGCTGGGGGCAGCCGGAGGGATGCTGGCCAGGAAACTCCTTCCTCTGGACCAGGAGCAGTGGGATGGTGGCTCAGAAGCCCCTCCCTCTGGGCCAGGATCGGTGGGAGGGATGGTGGCCCAGAAGCCCCTTCCTCTGGGCCAGGAGCAGCGGGACAGAGGGTGGCTCAAAAGCCCTTTCCTCTGGGCTGGGAGCAACGGGAGGGATGGTGACTGGGAAGCCCCTTCCTCTGGACCAGGAGCAGTGGGACGACGGCTCAGAAGCCCCTACCTCTGGGCCGGGAACAGTGGGACTCAGCACCTTGGTCTGGTGGTATGGTGTCCTCTGCGCCTTTGTAGTGTGGAATCAGGTGGCTGCCTGTCTGCAGCGGGGTGATTCGTGTCTTCCACGCGACTCAGGACCTTGGTAGGGCATGCACAGACCTACCTGTCTGCAGCAGGCTGATTGGGCATGTTCTGTGGGACTCAGGACCTCGGTAGGGCATGGGCAGACCTGCCTGTCTGCAGCGGGGTGATTGGGCATCTTCTGCACGACTCAGGTCCTTGGTAGGGCATGCACAGACCTGCCTGTCGGCAGTGGGCTGATTTGGCGTGTTCTGTGCGACTCAGGACCTAGGTAGGGCATGGGCAGACCTGCCTGTCTTCAGCGGGGTGATTTGGCGTCTTCCGTGTGACTCAGGACCTCGTTAGGGCATGCCCAGACCTGCCTGTCTGCAGCGGGCTGATTCGGTGTGTTCTGTGCGACTCAGCTTTTGTTCTTACAGGTTTGTTATTTGAGTTTTAAAATGTACAACTGTGGTAAATTCTAAAACACCAGTGGATGTGTTCCTTGAGAAATGAGTGGGCTTCTTGACTATATACACTTTTATTGTAGCCCTCTCCTGCAAATTTGGGCTATTTTGAGGACATTTGTGTATCAGTTCAGTTTAGTTTCACTCTTTGAATCTTTATTGGCTAGAATTTTAGTCATCTTTGATTACAACAGTTTTTATTTATATAGGTTCTACCTATAACCTAGACTGGAATCTTGAGTGGATAAAATGGGATATATATGTAGATATGGTAAATACCCAATCAGCAGATCCATGCCCTCCTTCTGACTCTTAATTCATTTGACTTCTAGATGATGTGAGATACTCAACCTTTTTTTTGAAAAACTAGAGTAGTATTTCTCCTAAGTAGCTGAGGTTACCTGTTTTCTTAATCTCTTACCACCCAAAGGAGAATATCCTGAATGCTAGACCCTACCCTGATGTTCTTTCTTGGATATGCAGCTGGTGTCAGGAGAAGAAGGCAGTCTTATCAGGATCAGCCACAGTCAGTCTGGGGGAAGTCAGGGAGAGGAAAAGTGGGAATGTCCATGAAATACTGCCACTCTCAACTTTGTCATTTCTTGATTGAATTATAACATGTTCTGTGTGGTACATACACCTTAAGTATATGGCTTTTTGAATTTTATATATGTAAATATTTGTGTGTCATCCAAATAAAAATGTAGACTATACAGCTTTTCCAGTGTTTTTCATTGGGAAACACTTTTTCCCACTCACTACTCTAAAGAGCTTAAGTACTGGCTTGGTACTGTATGTCTTATATGTAGGAATGTATGTGTATGTTTGTATATTTTCATTTTTTGTTCTTCTTGTGCTAAGATTCTGAATATTCCACAAGATAGGTATTGTTGATGATCCATAGCCTTCATTATCACATGACAGTGTTTTTCTGAGGGGAACATGGTGGTATAATAGGCCAGTTGAATATACAGGTATAAGGGATAAGGCAAGGTGGATATTTGCATTTTGTGAGATAGTGATTTGGAATCCTTCAAAAGCTATTCCATAAAAGCCAAGGTCTTATGTAGAGCATAGAAAGGATTTTTAAAAAACCAGTTTATCAAGGTATAATATTTTTTTTTTGGTACCGGGGATCGAACTCAGGACCTTGGGCTTTCAAGGCAGGCAGCGGAACCACTGAGCTAAATCCCCAGCCCAAGGTATGATTGACATGCAAGCAACTACTCACATTGAGAATGTGCAGTGTTGAGTTTTGCCCCGTGTGTACACCTGTGAAACTGTTAACACAGTGACTCTAATAATGAACATAGGCACTTTTTCCAAGTTCTTTTGTGACCATTTGTAATCTTTTCCTTTGTCCCAGCCACAAGCAAAAATTCTCCTGTCACTCTATACTAGTTTGCATATTCTAAAAGTTCATATAAACAGAATCATGTAGTATGTCCTCTTTCGGTGTGTGCCTTGTTTCAGCATAATTATTTTGGTATTTGTTGGTTAAGTACGTTTTGGTAGTTTGTTTTTTCCTTCTACTACTGCATAATATTCTGCTCTGTGGGGAGGCATGCCCCCCACACAGTTTGTTTATTCATTCACTAGAGTGTTGGAATATGGGTGGTTTCCTCCAAATATTTATGTATGAGTCTTTCTGTGCACATATATTTTCTTTTCTTTTGGGCAAATGCTTGTTCTGAATAGAATGTCTGGTGGGCAGGTATATGTTTAACTTTTTCAGAAACTGCTGATGTTTTCCAAGCTGGTTGCACCATTCCCATCAGCAGTATATTATAGTGTTTTTATGTGCTATTCATATTGTCTTTGCTTAGATATTTGTTCAAATCTTTTCTGCATTTTAAAAATTGAGTTTCTTATTTAATTGTAAGGGTTATTTACATATTCTGGATACAAGTCTTTTTTCAAATAAATGTGCAGTTATTGTCTCCAGTTTGCAACTTGTATTTTAATCTTACTCTTTTGAAGAGTAAAAGTTTTTTTAAATTTTTAATCAAATCTGATTCTTGGGTTTTTTTTGGTACCGGGGATCAAACTCAGGTCCTTGTGCTTGCACATCTTTTTTCTTTTATAGTTTTTTTTTTGTAATGGAATATTTTTGCAAATTCAAGGTCACTAAAATTTATGTTGATACTTAGTTTTAGGATTTTTTGGTTCTTGCATTAAGTCCTGTCATTCATATTGTGTAAGTTTTGAGTTGTCAGAATGTTTTTCTAGTTTTTCCTTTTCCTTTCTTTCTCATGTGGCTGTCCATTTGCATCAGCTTAGTTTATTGAGAAGATTACTTTTCTGACATTTTTCTCAAAATCAGTGGACTGTGAGGGGTCTAGCATCTCTTGTTGTATATCTCTTACCTTTGTGTCAGCGTTATACTTGTCATTGATTATTATGGCTTAAAGTTGTTTTGAAGGTGTGTATATGGGCGTGTATGCATTTGTGTGTATGTATATGTATTTGTATTTTTGAGAAAGGGTCTTGCTATGTAGTTCAGGCTGACCTCAAGCTCGCAGTGATCTTCCTGCCTCAGCTTCCCAAGTGCTGGGAATAAAGGTGTCCACCACCGTGCCTAGTGATGGCTTTAAATTATAAGATTAGACAGTTTTAAATCCTCCAGACGTTTTTCTTTTTCAAAATTGTTTTCACTGTTTTGGAGTTCTTTACATTTTCATGTACATTTTAGGATCATCCCATAAATTTCTACAAAAAAAAGTTGCTGAGATTTTGATTGAAATCCCATTGACTGTCTTGATCAATTTAGGGGAAATTGGTGTCTTAACAGTATTGAGTCTTGATTCAAAAACATAGGATCTCTCCATTCCCTTAGGTGTTTTTTAATTTCTACAATGTTTGATAGAATATGTCCTTTGGTATTTCATATATTTAGATACTGTTGTAAATGGTTTTGATCTTTTAGTCTCCAGTCATTCTTTCTACTATTAAGAGATACAATTGATTTTTATTTGTTGCTCTTGTACCCTGCCACCTACTTTTCTAACCTTGCTTATTCTGTAGAAAGTTTGTAGGTTTCTTAGGATTTTCTGCATTGAAAATGATATTGTCTATGTGCCAGAAAGTTTCTCTTTTCCAGTCTACATTCTTTTTTCTTCTTGCCTGTCATTCTCTTAGTGTGATGTAGGATGAGAGTGGTGAGAAATGGTCTGCCTTACTTTGTCAGTACGCATGAAAAATGTTCTGTCTGTTACCATTATGATGTTAGCTATCTGTCTTTTGTAAAAGTCCACTTCTTCTTGCTTTTCCATTATCTTTTATCATGAAAAGATGATGAATTTTGTCAAATGCTTTTTCTGCATTTTTTTGAGATGACTGTGGGGTTTTTTTTAAGTCTTTAAAATGAATTGCCTTTTTAAAAAATATTAACTCAATATTGCATTCATAGGATAACCTCACTTGGTCTTCGTGTATTTATCCTTTTTATACCCTAGTGGATTATATTGTTGGAATTCTATTAAGTTTTACATTTGTAATAACAAAGATATTGGGCCAGGGATGTAGCTCAGTAGCACCGTTCTTGCCTTGCAAGCATGAGGTCCTGAGTTCAAGTCCTGGTACCAAACTAAATAAATAACAAAGATATTATATTGGTCTGCAGTTTTTCTTTTAATGTCTGGCTGTTTGAGTAATCGCAGTCATATTGGCCTCGTTAAATGAGTTGGGAAGTTTTTTCACCTATTGTCTGGGAGAGTTTGTACAGAATATTTTTTTTCTTCCTTAAATATTTGAGAGTATTCATCATTGAATATATCTGGGCCTGGAGTTTTGTTTAAGGAAGGTGAGAGTGTGTGTGTGTAAAATGAACCTAGGGTTTCATGCATGGTAGGCAAGCACTCTTACCACTGAGCTCCATCTCCAGTACCCCCCTCCTTTTATTTAATGTTTTTGAGACAAGATCTTGATAAATTGCCTAGGCTGGCTGTGGGCTTTTGATCCTCCTGCCTCAGCCTCCCAGTAGCTGGGATTGCAGAAATATACTGCAATCTTGGTTCTAAGAAGGTTTTGATTATAAAATAAATTGTGTCAGTACACTTAGGGTTATCTAAGTTGACTAGCTTTTCCTGAGTGACCTTGGGCATTTTGAGTCTTTGAAGGAATTTGTACGTATCCTAAAGTGAATTCCTGGCTATAATAACAGAATTGTTAATTATATTTTCTCATTAGCCTTCTAATGTTTATAGAAAGTGATCCCATCCTGGTCAGGGTATCCTTGCTAATGTTTATAGAAAGTGTAGTTGTATCTAGTCATGTTCTAATACATGACTTCTCTCATTTTTTTTTTTTGACTTCTCTCATTTTTAAAACTGCATAGTCAAGCTAGAGGTTTATCAGTTTTAGTAATCATCCCCCCAGAAAGCTTTTATTTCCTTTGATTTTTCTCTGTTTTCTGCTATTTCATTCCTTCTTTTTGGAATGGTGGTGGGGATTGAACCCCAAGGGCCTCACACAGGCTAGGCAAGCACTCTACCACTGCTCCAGACCCCTAAGTCCAACTTATGTTCTTCATTATTTCTTATCATCAACCATGGGTTTGATCTGCTCTTCATTTTCTAGTTTCTTAATTAGTTCTTTGGGCATGTGGGGGAAAAAACATGCAGAATATGGATGATTGCTTATATAATATTTACAATGTAATCTTACATATTGTGTGTGTATGTGTGTGTATAGTATAGACATTGTACATACAAGTCATATTATTTATAATTATACAAGATAAATCCCCTGCCTGGTTGCTGAGTTGGCGTTAAGTACATCCATCATTTTTTTTTACTTTATTAAAATACTGAGTTTATTTCACGTGTATATTTTTGTCTCCCCACCATCTCCACGTCTGACCACCACTACTACTATGTTCTATCATAACATTCCATACATACTTAAAACCAAGCAAAGGGTAGAGTTCCATCTTTAAAAACTAAACAGACATTTTGGACAACACATTCTTGGCAATGGAACCTGGACAACTTTTGTCAAACATGGTAGAGAAAGTTCTCACTTTGCATTATATATCAACTGTTACAGAAATGAAATAAGATGGAAAATTTTAACAAACTGTTTAAATTGTTTTCTTAAAGAGACTTCCTCCACTGCCAGAGATCTTGAATAGCCTCCTGGTCAGTCATCCAGAAGCAGTTCTTCACATAATTGATGAACTTGGCTTCCACTTTGGGAAGAGAACCACCCTTTTCTATACTTGCTTGCATTTTTGTTTTAATATCTTCTACAGAACTAGGTCCTTTGAGTGTTTTAGGAGTCTTGTTTTTTGAAGGATTCTTGACCTTTTGATCTTGGTGTTGATGGTTTTGAGTCTTCCATTCTGGTTTGATTTTTGTGCATTTTTGGCTGGAGTATCTCATATCGATTTCTTCACTGTTGCTTTCTCTTCAGCTTCCTCATCATCAAAATCATCGTTGTCATCATCATTGTCTTTGTCATCATCTTCATCATCTTCATCAGCCACTAGTTTTACTTTTTTCTGTGGAACCTTGCTACCACTTCCAGGGGCAGATCGCTTTCCAGATATACTTAAGAGTTTTACATCCTCTTCCTCCTCATCATTTGATTCTGCATCTTCCTCCACAGCCACTTAAGTGCTGTCCACTAATATGCACAGGCCCTGTGAACCACACTTCAACCTTAAGACCACAGGTGGTGTAATTTCAAAGCCCCCGAGGGAAACTGTTGGCTGTACAGACATTTTCAAAGTTCTAGTGTTACTTTAATTAGACCGCCTTCGTAATTCATTGCCTCTGCTTCCTCAATGTACAATTCATCCTTTGCACCAGCCCCTAAACTGACCATTCTTAATGACAACTGGTGCTCATTTTCATCATTATCCACCTTAAAGTGATAATCTTTGTCGGCCTTTAGTTCACAACTGAAAAGATAGTTCTGGGGCCTCAGGGGGCTCATGTCCATATCCATTGAATCTTCCATGGAGTGATGGCACACACTTAGGTGGGAGAGAACGCAGATGGAAATAAACAGCTACTGCCCCCAGAGAACAGACGCGCAGAACAGAATCACGCCAGGTAGTACATCCATCATTTTAACAGACAGTTTTTTGTTTTTAGTACCGGGGATTGAACTTGGGACCTTGTGCTTGTGAAGCAGGTGGCAGCACCACTAAGCTAAATCCCCGGCCCAACAGACACTTTTAAGGTGACTGTAATACCACAGTAGTTATAGGCATGTCAGCATCTTAACTGTACTTAACACTTCTAACCTGTAGTAGCAGTGAGGCTACCAGCTGCCTCTGGAACCCCATTTCCAAATTGGCAGAATTAAGTGACTTTACAATAGCTTGATACATGATTTTTTTAAAGATTAGGGGTATTTAAACATTGAAATTTTTTATATTCTTACATAAATGATTTTCTCTATTGTAAAGTCTTTATTTGAAATATTTTCAAAGTTTGAAAAAATCTGTAATGAAAACAATAAAAACCTCACAACCCATTCACCTGTTGTTGACAGTTTGCCCATTTGCTTTATCATTTGCTCTTCCTTCTCCCTCCACAAAACACAGGCACACACACTAATAAATGGATTTTTATATGTGAGAGAGCTAGAAATGTTAATGCTCTTCTCAAGCAGAGGTTATATTTTACCCCATGGTTACATGATATTTAAATGTCATAACCCCAGCCTGGGCAATTTAGGGAATTAACAAGACCCTCTCTCAAAAAATAAATAAATAAATAAAGGGCTGGGGATTTAGCTCAGTAGTTCCATTGCCTGCCTTGCAAGCGCAAGGCCGAGTTCAATCCCCAGTACCAAAAAAAAAAAAAAAATTAAAGGAGATCTTGAGATCTCTGTGTTCTTTTTAATATTGGCATGTACTGCTCTAAATTTTTCTTCTAGCACTGTTTTCATTGTATCTCATAAGTTATGGTGTTTTGTATTTTTGTTTTTACTTATTTCAAAATATTTTTAAATTCCCCTCATTTCTTTTTTAACACACTGGTTTTTAAGGATCCTATTTTTCAATATCATCGTATTTTCTGAGTTTCTCAAATTTTACTGTTATTTTTTATTTCACTGTGGTTGAAGAACACAGGTGTGTATCTCTGTGTATGTGTCTGTGTTTTATTTTGTTTTTGATTTTTTTGAGACAGGTTCTCACTATGTAGTCTATGCTGTCCTCAAACTCTTGGCAATCTTCCTGCCTCTATTGAGGCTAAGGTTGCAGTTGTTGTACTTTACTTTTGTCTTCTTGACAGTTTATTATGAATGAGTATTGGGCTTTGTCAGATATTTTTTCTGTTAGGTAGTAGTGAATTACAGTGAGTTTTGAATTTCAAGCCAGTCTTGTGTATCTTGTATAAAAATCACTTGGTTATAGTGTACAATTTTATACATTGCAGGATTCAACTTAATATTTTGTTGCAAAAATTTGTTGTTTAATTTGTTATTCTGTAAGTTTTTTAATAACATACATATAACATAGAATTAAACATTTGTAACTATTTTTAAGCATATAATTCAGGGCCAGGGATGTAGCTCAGCAGTGTGGCATCTGCCTGGCAAGCACAAGGTCCTGAGTTCGATCCCCGGTACCAAAAACAACAACAAAACAATTTAATAGCATTAAATATATTCATAATGTTGTTCAACCATATTTTACCTATTTCCAAAGCCTCTTCACCACCCCAGAGACTCAGTAACATTAAACAATAATGGTTACCCCCACCTCAGCCTCCAGTAACCTCTAGCCTACTTTCAATCTCCATAGATTTCCCTAATCTAGATAATTCATATAAGTAGAATTATCCTATTGGACATTTTGTGTCTAGATTCTTTCCCTTAGCATAAAATATCTAGTCATGTTTTAAACATGTATCACAAGTTCATTCTTTCTGAAGGCTGAATAATACTCCATTATGTCAGAGCTGTGTTTTACTGATCGATTCATCTGTAATGGACACTCAGATTGTTCCTGTTTGAAGACTTTGGGTATATGTTAATTAGTTTTCCATTGCTATAACAAAATACCTAACATAAACAACTTAAAAGGAGGAAAGATTTATTTTGGCTTAGTCCCTGATTACTTGCCCATACCACCTTGGGCCTGTGGTAAGGTCAGACATCAGAGCAGGGTGCGCATGGCAGTCCAGAGCTGCCCACATTATGGCAACCAGGAGGGGGAGGTGAGGAGAAGGAAGAGAAAACAAGTCAAGAATTTGACTGACGTGAATTCCTTTTCACTTCAAATGTGGCAAGAAGATAAATTAAGTATATTATGCATCTTTCAGATAATAAAATTAGTAAGGGAAGAGACAAAGATTTGAACTCAAAGTATCTTTACAGCTTGAGGAAACTCTTATAGACCTAGTACAGATGATTACAAATTCTCAGTTTCTAAGCCCTTTGTTGAAAAAGTCTTGAGCAAGTGTAACTGTAAAAGAGATATTAATTTCATTAAGAATGATGAATTCTGACATGTCATATCTTAGCCAACTTTATGTTCCATTTTTCCTCCATATTTCTTCTTTAGGCTAAGCACAAATGATTAACAGACAAACCAGAAATTATCGTAGATCGTGACAAATTAAAATAGGGCACATTATAGAGGATAGCAAGGCTGCTTGGAGCAGTCAGGAATGGCCTCACTGCTGTGAATGGCTAGGTTGAGGCTTGAAGAAGATACAAAAGCTCAGGAGGAGCTTTTCAGGCTAGGTAAGATTTGACAGGATTTGGGAGCCTCCTGAAGCCTGCCTATCTATGTAGCCTTTCTTCCTGCTTTTGTAGGGGCTTTGTAAAGAATTTAATTAGTCCAGCCTCTTCCTCTTAAGGAGAAAGAGACCATGGGGGTCAGAGATAAAGACAATGATAAACCTACATTCCTAAAGTTGACACCCCTTGCCTCACCAGTACAACTTATATTTGTACTATTTGTACAAATAAAGCATGAATTATTTTTAAAGATACAGATTGTATCCAGAATTCCACCTAAAGGAAAAAAATAAGTGAATTAAAGATTTGCCTTTAAAGTGAGTATATGTTTAATCATATAAATGTCTTTTTTTTTTTTTTGGTACCAGGGATTGAACTAATCATATAAATGTCATTCTTTACTAAATGAAATAAGGAGGTAAACAAATCCAGCTTCTGAACTTCATGTTGGAAGTGAGTCATTAAACAACTGACACTGAAATTTTTACACTCAGATGTGATAGTGATGTGAGCAATTCTGAGGAACTTAAAGTAGATCTTGGTGAGCCAAACTTCTCAGAGTAAATGCCAGTAGAATCAGAAAAGCCAGAGATATAAATCCTGTTTGCTCGTATATCCTCCTTTCCTCACTTGGCGTCATACACTTGATCTTAGCCAAAAGGCCAAGAAGCGATACTTGGCGTCATAAATACATGACTAATTTTGAAAATTAGGTTGCTTGAAAGTGCTGTCAGTCATGAGGATTAATGCTTTGAAAGTAGTGATGGGTTTAAAAGCATAGATTCTGCGATCTTTTCTGAAATTCATAGTACATCTTTACCCGCTTTCTTGGTGAACATAACCTCACTGTGCCTTTTTAAAAGAAAACCTTAAAATGGCATCAGTAATGTCGCATGATAGTTTGAAGTTTAATACCATAGTGATCAATAATTATTAGTTTTTATTTCTACTATGTCTGGTTGCTCCTTGAACTACAGAATGGTAGAATTGGGAATTCATTAAGAGTATAAAATTACAGGAAGTATTTTAGGGAGAGGAAATACTTGTCACTTGTGACTTTGAATCCAGAAATGTGGGAATATGGACACTTTGATTACTGTCTTTATTTTCTAGGTTAATAATTATTAACCCATGGGGGCCAGGGATTTAGCTCAGTGGTTTTGCCGCCTGCTGCGCAAGCGCAAGGACCCAAGTTCGATCTCCGGTACCAAAAAATAATAATAATAATAATAATTGTTAACCCATGAAATGATTAAGTGCACATCGACTGTCACTTGTATTTTTCTAGGCATAAAATTTTAAGTTATTGTAATCGGTCATTTAAAGCAAAATGTCCTAATTACTTTTATGCTAGAGTTGAATCCTATTTATTTCTACATCTTTTAAGGAGAGCTGATGATGCATAACAGTTCTTGCCTTTTCCAGAAGGTCACATACTTGGAATCATGCAGTGTGAACCTTTACTTTGACTAACATTTGCATTGTACAGTTTGTTTGTTCACCTTTTGAAGGACATCTTGATTATGAGCAGATTTTGGTGATTATATGTAACATAAAGCTGCTACATAAGCTGCTACAAGGAATTCCATGCAGATTTATATGTGGACATAAGGTTTCAAATCAGTGTGGTAAATACCAGGAGCATGAATGCCAGATCATATGGCACAGGTATGCTAGCTTCTAAATAGCTTGTCTTTGCAATGTGGGTTTGTTTATTTGTTTGTGTGGGAGGGTTTTTTTGGTTTGTTGTTTTTTTTTTTCTTCTTTGTTTTGTTTGAGACAGAATCTCCCTGTGCAGTTCAGCCTGGTCTTGAATCCACTATGTAGCCAAGGTTAGCCTCAAACTTGTAGTGATCCTCCTGCTTCAGCCTCCTGAGTGCTGGCATTGCAGGTGTGCACCACCATGCCCAGATACCTTGTTCTATTTCTTGAAGCCATTTCCTTTCACTGTTTTTCTTACCCACTTCCCTGTGAACTTACTTTTGACTACTGATTCCAGGTCATTTCACTACAAAAAAGCAGATGATACAGAATTTTAGCTGATCACAATTTAGGTCTAGAGTTAGGGTTAGGGGTTAGGGACTAGAGTTAGGGTTAGGGTGATCTTTTCCAAGTGCTTATAATCTTTTCAGTCAATCTACCAGTGAAAATAATTACCTACATCTAGTTGAATTCAACACTTTTGTACTTTACCAGACTAGATATTTTGGAAGTAACTTACACAGTCTGTAAGTTATTGGAACTACTTTGATATAGCATTTCAAATTTGCTAAAATTCTGAAGTATTAGTTATATCTTCATCTATAACCACCACCATCAAGCAATGTGTTTCTTTCTTTGTTTTGAAACAGGGTCTCACCTTGAGATTACAGCCATGCACCACCACACCTAGTTTGTATTTTTAAATCTAAAACTGTATTCATTAATCTGAAGATAAAAGATTTCATGAAAATCAAATTTTTGTTCCTATCAATGATAGTATATTTTGTTTCCTTTACAGCATTCATTCAGTCAGAGAGTATAATAGAAGTCCTGCGTTTTGATGATGGAGGGCTACTACAGGTAATTTTTTTTTTAAGTTGAAGAATTACTCCAGTATTATACCTTAAATAACATGATTATTTTTCTTTTAAAAATGTAACTGATTTCTCTGAACTGTATTTTATTAGCTTTATTTGTAGATGAGTCAGTACAGTCATTAGTAATATTAAAACTTTCTCAACTAAATGAATTATCTTTTAGATTACATATTTCTTTAAAAAGCAGACTCATTATATAGCATCAAAGCCTTGTAAAGCAGCCAATCATTAGTGTGTGGCAAATGTGTGTGCCCATGGGCCTGGGGGCTGGGTTAGATCAAGGAGAATGGAAACCTTTATGAAAATTTGTTTTACTTTTTCATAAAATAAAAATTAAAAAAGAACAGTGGAATCCATGGAAAGCTCCCAGAGCCAGAGAGCCTAACATTAAATTCAGATGTTGGACCTCAAAATATTTATCTGTCAGAAAACTTCTCTAGAACTTATAACTGTTGTAAATCTCATTTAGGTCATCCTTCCACTTAACATTTGGCACATTTTAAAAATCTTATGCATAAAATTTGAAAGTGTAATCTGGTAAATATCTTGTCCTTCCTTTCAGACCTATTTCAGATATCACTATGAACCCTAATTCAGTCTTCTCAACTAAAAATGAAATCTAGAATTTCAGAGCTAAAAGAGACAATAAAAGGTACCTTCAGTAACCCTCTGATTTTTATGACTAGGCAATGTCTCCTTTCTTCCAAACCTGTATCATATAGTATGCTTATCGTTGCTGTCCTTACCACCATTGTTATGATAAGATTTGTTTTCAAGTACCATGCTGTCTGGAAGCATAACTGATAGGATTTTATTAATTTTATTATTTTTCTACTCAAGGGAAACTAAGATGTAGGTTAGGAGAGTGCCCCAAATCCCATGACTGAAACAGCACTGGCACTAGGATTACTGTCTTTCACTCTGGAAATGATCATCATTTTTCTTATCATATGAAAATGAGCATGGATGTATTTTTTTTACTCATTTATAACTAAATTACTTAATTCTGAAAACCCATCTGTAGTTTATAATAAAGGCAAGAAAGTAAAATTAGATCTAGACAATAGAGAAATTAATACTGTTAGAGACCTCGAATGAGATTTCTATTTGCATTTTAGCAGTTTAGATTTAAATTTCATATACTAACTTAAAGAGAGCAAGATCAAAAGTGATGGATTTTAAGAATCTTTTTCTCTGATAATGAAGCTGGTAAGTAATCTGGAAGACAAATTTTTCTTCTGAAATGTCAGATAGGAAGAAATTAGACAGTTTCTACAAGTAAATGATAATGCCATTACAAAATGCAGGAATCTATGGGACACAATGAAAGTAATCTTACGAGGGAAATTCATAGCAGTGAATGCGCATATTAGGAAAACAGAGAGAGCTCAAATAACCTAATGCTGAACCTCAAGCTTCTAGAAAAAGAACATGACAAACCCAAAGCTCATACAAGAGAGGAAATTATAAAGATCAGAGCAGAAATCAATGCAATGGAGACAAAGAGAACGAAACAAAAAATCAGTGAATCAAAGAGTTGAATTAAGAGTTTTCAGAAGAATAAATAAAATCGATAAACCTTTAGCCAACCTTATCAAAAAAAAGGAAAAAAAAGGCTCAAATCCATGCAATTAAGAACGAAAAAGGTGAAGTCACAACAGATTCAGCAGAAATCCAGAGGATCATCAATACCTAGTTAAGAACCTGTACTGTAATAAAATGGAAAACACAGAAGAAATGGACACATTCATAGATACATATGAATTGCCAAAGTTAAATGAAGAAGAAAACAAAATTCTAAACACCCCAATTACAATGAGCGAAATTGAAAACATAATTAAAAATTTACCAACAAAGAAAAGCCCAGGTTCTGATGGCTTCACTGCTGAATTCTGTAAGACATTTAAAGAAGAACTATCACCATTACTCTTTAAACTCATCAATGAAATTGAAAGGGAAGCAGTTCTTCCAAATTCATGGAAGCAAGTGTTACTTTGATTCCAAAACCAGGGAAAGACCTAACCAAAGAAGAGAACTATAGGCCAATCTGCCTAATGAACATAGATGCAAAAATCCTCAACAAGATACTGGCAAACAGAATACAAAGTGTCATCAAGAAGATCATACACCCTGACCAAGTTGGATTTATCCCAGGGATTCAAGGGATGGTTCAACATATGTAAATCAATAAATGTAATACACTATAT
>NW_004624749.1:2997739-3047097 GCF_000247695.1 Heterocephalus glaber | reverse complement strand
AAAGCTTGGAAACAGCCCAAGTGCCCATCAACTGGAAACTGGATAAAGAAGGTGTGGTTTTTTTATAAAATGGAATACTACTCAGCCATAAAGAACGACAAACTAGAGACATTTATAGCTAAATGGATGCATATTGAGGTCATGCTCTTAAGTGAAATAAATAGGACACACATGTGTAAATACCGAATAGTTGCTCTGGTGTGAGAAACTGAAAGTGTAAATAAGAATTAAAATGATTAAAATGAATAATTGATAATTTGAAATAGGAAGAAAAGATCCGAAGGGATAGGGGAAGGGAAAAGGAAAGAAGGGAAAGGAAAAATTATGAGAAATGGAAAAAATGGAAACAAAGTCTTTGTAAATAGGGAATGGTGGAGGGTTGAAGGGAGGACA
This sequence comes from Heterocephalus glaber, assembly GCF_000247695.1. Next base: position 3,046,704 of record NW_004624749.1, on the reverse strand, counting down.
GGGAATGGGGAAAAAAATAAGAACCAAGATACATCATGTACAGGTACATGATAAATGTAATGATAAATGTAAATGTATTGTATACTTAAAATGTACCCATAAAATAAAATAATTTAAGGGAAAAAAAATAAAGTAAAATGTCAGATAGGGCCAGGGATTTAGCTCATTGGTGCCCCAGCTGCCTGGCAAGTACAAGGTACTGAGTTCGATTCCTGGTACTAGAAATAAATTAATTAATTAAATGTTGGATAAATTTATTATTTAGCTAGGTATGGGGGATGGTTCATGCCTGTAAATCTAAGTTTAGGGAAGATTGCAAGTTTGAGCCCAGCCTGGGCAAATAGTAAGCCCACAGCCCCATCCCCAGTTTCCAAAAAAAAAAATCATTCATACCTGTACATAAGATATACAAGAAACACAGCAGAAAGTCTTCATGTAGCTTCTAAAACCAAATAAAAATTGAAGATAATATAACAAGTTTTGACTTTGTTAAGCCTTCCCACTAGAAAATGACCTTGGTCTCATTTTTCTAGTTTTTTAATCTGTTTCAAGGTGAGAACTTGTAGCACTTGTAGAATGAACTTTTTAACTATCTTCCTGTAGATGGCTCTTTGCAGGATCTGGAGGGCAGGCAAATCAGGACTGAATTTCTAGAAATTCTGTAAATGTAGTTCCTTTTTGATTGAGGAAGCATCTGCGTCCAGGAGAAAGTAGACACTAGAACTAGGCATTAGATTGCCAATTGGTAATCAATTTTGAACACTCTGGAGAGTGATCTGTTTTTGCAGAGGGAGGTTGTCAGGCAGTGCCTGGATGAACTTGGCAGTGGGTGAGCATGTGGGCTAGGATGAGATTTGCTCATGCAAAGCTTGGACAAGGCCTGATTGACACCTCAGAATTCTATGGTAGTGGAAAGGTGTTAAGGGCAGGTGGTATCAGTTGGTTACCTTGGCCACAGTTAAACCTTACTAAAACTGCTGCAAATGCCTAACATTGAGATGCTGTATACAATGTGTTATATATCTCCAAATAGCTGAAGAGAAGACCCTTTTGAATAGATGTGTATAAATTATTCATTTCTTTGTAGAATGTTTCCCCAGAAACAAGTTTGTTTGTTGGTTGGTTGGTTGGTATCGGGGATTGAACTCGAGACCTTGTGCTTGCAAGGCAGGTGGCAGAACCACTGAACTAAATCCTCGGCCCCCAGAAACAAGTTTTGATTTTGAGATAATGTTATTTTTTCTGATCCTAATTTGCCACAAGTTTGACTGTTTCATAGCAACTCCTGGTTTCTTATGGTATGACCAGAACAGAAGAATGTGCCTGTAGCATTTCTGTGGCAGAATATGTATCAGAGCAGGTTTCTCTAAATTAAATTTAAGCTAAAACAAGGAGATCAAAACAACAAACTTGCTTTACATTATTTAAAACGTTAATTTTGCCTAAGTGCATTCCTTCCCAGATTTGGAACTTATGTTACTTTCTTGTGGCTTGGCTCACACTAATTTTTTTAATCTTCAGAATCAATTAATAACGTATCAGTAGAAATTGCCAGGTTTTAAAAATATATACTAGAACTGCTCCTGCCTCCACAAGCCACAAGGTCCTGAGTTCGATTCCCAGTATCCAAAAAAAGATAGATAGATAGATAGATAGATAGATAGATAGATAGATAGATAGATAGGGCTTGTTTTCCTATTTTTTAAAGATAAGGAAAATGAGGAAATGAGGTTCATAAATAATTTGTTTAGTGTTTATAGAGCAGGATCTAACATCCAGTTCATTTCTGGCAGGTTTAGTGTCAGAACTCTCCCCACAGCATGCCACGTGTGCTGTCTTCTTGGGCATGAGTCATAAGTGACCACTTGTTACATTATGATTAGAAACCATAATCCCCTTAGTCTGAGTTTTCTTGTAGTTGGTGCTTTGACCACTGTCATTCCTGATTAGCAAGGCTGCTAGATTTGGTATATCGAATGTATAAAGATCAGAAGATTCTGAAGATGGACAGGGACACAAAAATCTTCATTAAGACTCATCACCATAGGATTCCTTCTGTCAGGTATCTTAACCATCGTTTCATCCTAAATGAACAGAATGGTCCCTTCCTACCCTGTATTTTTGAAATACTGTAAAACAGAATAACAAGAGATACTTTATTTCTTTCACTTATAAGCATTAATCTGTTATCTAATCTAATTTTCATATAAACAAATGAAGATAAAGCCCAAGAAAAAGGCTAGCTAGCTCTGTATATTTGTCACTATTCTACTAGAATAATAAACAGAATTTTAAGATGTTGGAGGGCAAGTTGAAGAATATTCATGAGTGGAGAGTATATGCAGTTTTGTTTTTTAAAACTTAAAACTATGTATAGGAAATCATATTTTGTAAATGGAATTCTAATGATCTAAATTAGGGACCCTGTATTCAGTTTTCTCCCAAAGAGTATAAAAGAGGGGTAAAATTTTAACTTGGTATTTCTTGTCTTTAAAGTATTCATTGTGAGGTATGTATATATAAAAGAACAAAATGTGGGATATTTTTCACACACCAAATACTAGTGTGAGTACCAGCCACCCACCTTGAATACTAAAAATGGAAAACAAGCCAGAATCCTTCAGCTTCGGACTGTTAGAAATGCTGTCTCTTGGTGAACATGTGTATGTTTCTTGTGTAGTAGGGTGCAGTTGCTGGGACATAAGATATGTACATCTTCACTTTTAATAGATAATGCCATATAATTTTCCACAGTGGGGACACCAATTTATAATCCCATCATCAGGAATTCCTCTGTTTAACACTTTAAAATGCAAGCAGGGCCAGGGATTTAGCTCAGTGGTTCTGCCACCTGCCTCGCAAGCGCAAGGTCTTGAGTTCGATGCCCAGTACCTAGATAAATAAATAAATAAATAAAAATAATAATTAAAAAAATAAAATGCGAGCACTTGTTCACTTTCTCTTGCTCTTTCTTACCATATCTGAAGAGTGGTTTTATTTGCATTTTCTGGTTCCTTTTATGTTTATTTGACCATTTGTATATCCTCCTGAGTTGCTTGTCTTTTTTCCTATCGTTTTGTAGGCGTTCTTTATAAATTTTGTATATAATTGGAATCCTGATGCCCCATAACAAAAATCAATTCCATTATATAAGTTCTTTAGTGATTAAATGTATCAGAAATGTCTTCTCTCAGTTGATGGATTATTTTTTTGAATTATGAAATTGTGACTGCCAAAGAACTGAAATTCTAAAGTTTAATGAAGTTCAGTCTATCAGTCTTTTGTTATTGTTGTTGTTGTTAAATACCATTATGTCTTATTAAAGGATTTTTTATTTTTTTCATTTTGCCTTATTGAGACAGGGTCTCACTATATATTTCAGGCTGGCCTTGAACTCAGTATGTAGCCCTTGAACTGACACGATCCTCCTGCTTCAGCTTCCCACGTGCTGGCATTATATGCATGTGCCACCATACTCAGCTCTATTAAAGGGTTTTCTTTTCCTGTCCCTGGATTGTAAAGATATTCTCTGGTGTGTTGTTCTAAAATTTAGGATTTTATTCTTTTCACCTTTTCAATTTCAGCTACAGTTGAAATAGTTTTTGTGGGGGCTGGGGACTTAGCTCAGTGGTTCCACCACCCGCCTCGCAAGTGCAAGGACCCAAGTTCAATTCCCAATACCAAAAAAAAAAAGAGTAGGAAATAATTTGGGCCGGGGATTTAGCTCAGTGGTTTTGCCGCCTGCTGCGCAAGTGCAAGGACCCAAGTTCTATCTCCAGTACCAAAAAAAAAATTTTTTTTTAAAGAAATCATTTTTGTGGTTAGTATGAGGCCAGATTTTATTTCTCCCATATTCAGTTGTCCTACTACCCTTTCTTAAATATTCCCCAATATTTTCTTTCCATAGTATACTTTAGTGACATCTTACCATAAATAAACTATCTGTATATGCAAGAGTCTGTTTCTGGGCTCTGTATTCTATTTCTTGGTTTTACTTGTCTGTCCTAATCCCTGTTCCACACCATCTTAATTACTATAGTTTTTAAGGTGTTGGTATTGGGTAGAGTGTGCCCTCTGTCTTTGTTGTTCTTCAGTAATGCCTTGATTATTCTTAGCCTTTATCTCCCATTTGTGTTTTTAAAATTGGCTTTACACATTAATACTTTTTAGGGATTTTTTATTAGGATTACCCTGAATCTGAAAAATCAGTTTGGAAAGAATTGAAAAATCTTTGTGGATAACTAAGTGAATATATACTGTATAGAATAATAATAATAGTATCTTAGCAAATACAGTGTGGCAGAACATTCTGTTACCATTAACACTAGAACATGAGAGGCTTAGAAGCTTCTACCTGGGTCTCTTGGGTCTCTCAGTCTTAACATTTCTTTTAGAAACCCACTTACCATGATTGACAAACCTAAGACACATGGAAAGGCCACATGCAGGCCTGTGGTCAGAAGTCCCAGCAGAGGTCCCAGCTCACAGCCAGCCACACCTTCCCCCCATGTGACAGCCTGCCCATCTGAGCCTTCGGATGAGTGCAGCCTAAACTCACATCTGCCTGCAGCCACAGGAGCAGCTTCAAGTGAGAACCAGCCAGTTAAACCCAGTCAACCCCAAAGAGTGCAAGGGATGATAATAAATTGTTGTTTTAAGAAACTAAACTTTAGAGAGCTTTGTTATGCAACAGTAGATAACCAGAACACTGATAACACCTAAAACCTGGTTGGTCTGTATACAGCTTTCTTCCACTATTTAAAAAAAATCCCTTTTTACATACCTATATAATGAGACCCTAATAAAATCTTGGTAGAGTTTCCTGGTTGGTAAACACATCAGTGCACCAGGAGGATAAGGTACCCTCATCAATGGAGAGGACACAGAAGCTCTGCAGGGTGCTATTTCCTGTATCCCTTTAGAATAAAACTGAAATTGTTAAGTACAGCACTTTCCTGAGTTCTGTGATCTCAGGATCATGGGATCTCTCCAGATTTATAGCTGGCTGGTTAAAGGTACAAATGGTCTAGGGACCCCTGAACATGTGACTGTTGTCTGAAGTGAGGGCTGTCTTGTTAGGAATTGTGTCCTTTAATCTGTAGATTCTGATGCTAACTCAGGATAAAAGCATCAGAATTTTATTACAGTACTCCAGTACCACTACATTTTCCATTATTTCTCTTAAAAGGACATGTTCACATTGGGTTGTCCTCGGTCACATTTTGTATGTAGGATGTAATGGTTCTGCAAATAAGATTCTGTGATATTACTTCTGTTGGTCTCCTGAGCCAAAGGTTGGCATACTTTCTTCTGTAAAGGGCCAGGTACTATTTTAGGGTTTATGTGACAAATAGTCTCTGTCACTACTAGTCATCTTTTGTTGTAATATAAAAACACCTATAGACAGTGTATGAGGGATGGGCATAAAACTGTAAAACTCAGTGGCAGACCGGATTTGGTTTATGGGCTGCAGATGACCAACTTCTAAATTGTTTTGGAAATAGGCTTGCAGTTATTGAGAGAAAGGGAGAAGGAGCTGGGATTTTGATTTATACTGAAGGCTAATAGTACTCATCTTTTGTGTTAAATAAAGTACTTCTATTATAAAAGAAATGCATGCTTATAGAAAATTTTCACAATATAGAAAATAACCAAGTACAAGTAATATTTATTGGATACTGCCAAGTACAGATTTATTTCGGTAAATTCTTTAAATACATGAGATAATTATTAAGTCTGATGGTCATTTTGCAGGTAAGCAATATACAGAAGAGATTAAGTAACAACCAGATAAGTGACTAGTAAGTGATAAAGCTAGAATTCAAAGCCAAGTGTTTGACTCTAAAGCAGAAGTTCTCAACCATTCTTTACAGGAACAGCAAGGGAATTATCTTCGGATCCCACTACCCAAATATAGTACAAATAGTAGTTATTATTTGTTCTCTGCAATCTTAGCTTTGTTTTGTCATTCTACATAGTCAGCTTTACAATGTGCAGCTAATTCTGTACCCAGAGCAGCCATTTCTCATCAAGTCATAGTTGATTAGCTATGGCTGAACGGAAGAAATGTATGGGATGCCAGAAGACCCTTATCAGAGAATATTGTCTGTAACTCTTTGGAACTGTCAAAATGCTGCTTTAGTCATGATTTTTTCCAAGGTTACTTGGCTAGCAAGGGCAGAGATGTTTTTTACTTTAAAGCATAGAGCTATCTGCTCCCCCACTTCATCCCTATTTGACTCTTCTCCCTTCACCCTGTTTCATGCCCTGTATTTAAAAATAAGCACTAGTCTAAAAAGACTAAATAGCTTTTCAAAAACAGCTTTTAAAACTGGGAACAAAAAACATTTTTAAAATGATATTAAAAATACATAGACAAACCTCATACTGTCTATAAAAATTAACTCAAAATAGATCAGAGACTTAAATATGAAACAAAACTGTAATAAAACCTTTAGATAAATTATAAAAGTTTCAGGAAACAGGGATAGGCAAAGAGTTCTTGACACAAATACAATACAGAAGGGAAAGATTGATGAATTTAAAACATGCTGTGCAAGTTTGTAATAGCTGAATCTTGGAAACAGCCCAAATACCCATCAACCAATGAATGGATAAAGAAGATGTGGTTTTTCTATACAATGGAGCCATAAAGAAAAATAAACTTGAGGCATTTCTAGCTAAATGGATACACCTTGAGACCATACTCTTAAGTGAAATCAGACAGATGTGTATAAATACTGTATTGTTTTTCTGATGGGAGAAACTGAAAATGTAAATGAAGACCAAAATGTGTAATAGATATTGTGAGATAGGAAGAAAATATTCTAATGGGTAGGGGAACCAGGGAGGGAGGCAGGGGAATGGAAGGAAGGAAAAGAAAAAGGAAATGAGAAAAGAAGGAAAAAATGGAAACAAAGTTTTGTTAACAAGGAGGGGAAGAGGCTTTGAAGGGAGGGTAAGGGGATGGGGAAAAAAAAGAATCAAGATATATCATGTACAGGTACAAATTCCCTATGATTGTGATCATTATGTATATCTAAAATGTACCAATAAACTTAATTTTTAAAAACGTGCTGTGCAGAAGACTATGTGGAAAGGTTATAAGGACAAAATGTAGGAAAATAATTAAAATGTAGAGGAAAATAATTAGAGGCCACATCTGACAAAGGAGCTAGTTTGTAAACTGTGTAACACTCTAGAGTGAAAGCATTAAAGGGGACATACACATGAAAAGTTGTTCAATATCATCAACAGATGCAAATTAAACACCCACGTATGCAGAATAATGACAACACCAGATCCAGAAAAGGATATAAAGAAACTGGATTGCTCATACATTGCCAGTGGTTATAGAAGTGGTATAGCCACTGTGGAAAAAGTTTGGCAGGTATTTAGAAAACTTAAGCATGCGTTTACCATGTGACCCAGCAGTTATACTCTTGGGCATTGTTTTAGAGAAATGACAACTTACATTTGCACCAAGACTTGTATATAAATGTTCACAGCAGCTCTATTTGCAGTCACCAAAAATTGGAAGCAACTTGCATGTATTTTAACAGGTGATTAATTAGACTGTGGTAAATCCATCCTATGGGATACAATAACAAGGATAGCAATAACAAGGAATAAACTATGATTTACACAAGAACTTGGATTATACGCTAGAGAGAACTAGCCCAAGCAAAAAGAGCCAGTCTCAAAAAGTTTATATAATTGTGATGCCATTTATATGGCAGTTTTGAAATGGCAAAACTTTAGACCTAAATAGTACAGTAATAGTTGCCAGGACGTGGAAGTGGAGGACAGAGGTGGGTTGCTGTGAAAGGGCAGTACAGGCTCTTTGGGTGTTGGAACTCTTCTGCATTTGACAGTGGTGATTGATACTTGAAATTGTAGAACTAAGTACCCACACATACATATAGATGTATCCAAGTAAAACTAGGGATATCTGGGCAAGATAGATGGGTTATATCAATGTTAGTATTATGGTTGTGATACTATCTCATAGTTTCTGCAGAATGTTACATTAGGGGGAAATTGAGTAAAATGTGCCTTTTCATGTTATTTCTTACAACTATAAATGAGCCTCAATTATCTCAATAAAAATTACATTAATATCTATAAAATTCACATTATAGTATGGATTTCAGTATTTACATTTTGAACCAGGTAATTCATTATATGGGAAATAGAAAAAGACTCTGCATTTTAGAGTGTTTATCAATATCCCTGATTTCTGTCACCTTGATGCAAGTAACTCCCTTATTTCTGACAATTGAAAATGCTTTCAGACATTGCCAAATGCCTTCTGGGAGACAAAATTGCCCTCAGTTGAACACGACTGAGCTATAGGAATAACATATCTTATGTGCTTTCGTAAGCATGTCACACATATAGTTTTGCATAGGCTAGTCATTTGATTAGAAGACTATCCCATTTCCCTTCTACACATCCCTATTTGGAGTTAGGGGTGCTTTCTGGGAGAGGCTGTGCTCAGACTGGTCCGGAACCTGCAGCCTAGTGATGAGCATGGCTCAGGCTGGAGTCCTTAAGTGCAGCAGAAGCACAGAATCTGAACTGTGGGCAGAGGGCAGCTGCAATTGTCTATCGGATAGATAGGCAAGTCAAAAAGTACTAATTCCAAGTTGCTCTGATCCAGTGATGTTTCCTTTGAAACACTCTAGGTATATCATAATTGATAGAAGGTCCAAATATGTGGCATGGCATTTCCCAGGGCCCTGAGTCCTCCGTACAAACCCTTATCTCTGGATGTGAATCCATAAAGCTCAAAGGTCCCTGCCAGTCAAGTCAGATGGTAAAACATGAAGTTTTCATCATCTTTTAGGGAATTCCTTTTGTTTAAGGAGACAGTTATCTTTTTCATGTGATTTTTTGACTTTTTCTTTAAGGAATTGTCTGTTCTTACTCTTTGCTTAGATTTCAATCAGTATTCTTTTTCCCATTTTTATCTCTTCATTTTGAATTATAAAAATTTTTACATATAAAATCTTATTGCAGTTATGAATGTTGTAACTCTTACTTGCTTGCCTTTATTCTTCTTTTGAAGGCATTTTACCACCTATTTTTGCTTACTCTTTGACTTTTTTTTTTTTGGTACCGGATATTAAACTCGGGACCTTGCACTTGCAAGGCAGGTGCCAGAACCACTGAGCTAAATCGCCGGCCCTACTCTTTGACATTTGAATTAAATGTTTATAGTTGGGTTTTAATTTTTAAACACGATCTTTTTTTTTTTTTTTAAGTCTCGTTTATTTATTTATTTTTTTTTTTGGTACTGGGGATCTAACTTGTGACCTTGTGCTTGCAAGGCAGGCAGTGAGTCTCATTTAATCTTAACTAAAGATGTGTTTGATATTTTCCATCTATCCCATGTTTTCTATTAATTTTATGCTTTCTTGAGACTTTTTCTTGGGGGGGGGTGTTTGTGTGTGTGTAAAACCCTCTTGATCTAGGGGCTCAATTTTAAAATACACATTTAAGATAAATTTAAGCTTTTATTTTTCAGAAATGAAATAGTGACTAATATGATCTCCTTTCTCTCAGCACTTGGGGCATACTACAGTCTTGATTATTATAGCTAAATGATAATTTTTCTGTTTTGTGGCTTATACTTCAAAAACAAAATTTTTTTCTGCTTTTCTGACCTTATTCCCACAGTTCTTTGCATTGATAAACCTTTGTGTCTTTCACAATATAGCTTCCTCATTTTTGATTCTTTATTAATAGTAGTTTCATTGGCCAGACTATCATTGTGATTTTTTTTCCCCCCTCAAGAAAGTTCACCTAGGTGATAGACTTTCTGATTTGCTTTTCTGTCACCCTCATGTGGGAACCACAGCCCTAGAGCTCAGAAATTCTTTGATCAACTTTTATTGTATATGGTGACATAATAAATTGTACATTTCAGTGTACAATTTGAAAAGTTTGACACACCTGCACGTCTGTGGAACCATCACTGTGATCAAGATAAGGAACATATCCATCACCCTAAAAGTCCATTTGTATCCCCTGGTGACCTCCTCACATGCTCTATCCCCAGGCTCCCTCTTTCTGGTCAGCTGTCACACTCAGTTTACATTTTAAAATGAGATCATGCAAAATGTACTTTGTGTGGGGAGTGGTTTGGTTTGTTTTTGAGTGACAAAGTCTCACTGTGTAATCCAGACTGGCCACAGATTCGCAGTCTTCCTGCCTGAGCCTCTAGAGTGCTGGGATGCACTTCTGTCAGGGTCTGGTTTCTATCGCTCACCATGTATTTATTTTGAGATTCAGCCATTTTTGTGTGTGTGTCAATAATTCTTTTTATTGCTGAGAAGTATTCCATTGTATAGATATATGCATTTGGAAATTTGGTTTGTGTCAGTATTGAGTTATCACAAATAAAGCTAATGTGAACATTCATGTACAGGTCTTTTTATGGACATGGCTTTTGTTACTCTTGGGGAAATACCCAGGAGTGAGTGGAGTGACTGGGTTATATGGTAGGTGTATATTTAACTTTGTAGGAAATTCCCAAACTTCTACACTGGTTGCTCTGTTTTACATGCAGTCCCATCGCCAGCGTGAGAGTTCTAGTTGCTTTCCATCCTTGCCAGCTCTTTAAGTGTTGACATTATAATAGGTGTGTGGTAACTCATTGTAGTTTCAATTCACTGAGCATTTTTTCATGTGCTTAGTTAACATTTATATAATTGCTTATTGTAAAATATTGGGTTCTATTAAGGATTTCTTTTTCAGGTTATTTCTATTTATAGTAATATTTATTCAGGATACCAGTCATTCATCAGATATGTAATTGGCAAATATTTTCTTGTTCCTTTTCATGTTCATTACATAATCTTGGTGAATATGTTTTTAATTTTGATGAAGTTTAGTCTTTTTTTTCTTTATGACTAGAGACTTTTTTTTGTTCATGAAGTTTTTATCAAGTTTAGTCCTCTGTTGTTGCTGCTTTATGATTTTAATTTTTATACAGGGAACTGTGATTTATCTGTAATTAATATGATTATGTGGTGAGAAGAATGGATAAAGGCTCTTTTTTTTAACCATGGCTTTCGAGTGAGTGTGTGTGTGTGTGTGTGTTTCTGTAGTTTGTTCAGTTCCATTGATCTGACAGCACAACATTGTCTTAATTACTACAGTTTTTTTAAATTGTGGTTAAATGTATGTAACATAAAAATTTATATTTTTACCATGTTTACTGTGTTTAGCAGCAGCATTAGTACATTCACAGTGTTGTGCAACCACCATAGTCATCCAGCTCCAGAACTTTTTTTGTCTCCCATGCCAGAACTCTTTCACATTAAATAACTCCCCATTCCTCCATCTCCTTTCCCCTTGGCAACAATTCTACTTTCTGTCTATAAATTTGACTCTGCTAAGTACTGTACCTCATATGTGTGGAATCATGCAGAGTTTGCCTTTTGTGACTAGCTTATTCCACTTAGTCCAGTGAAGAATTAGTCAAGGTTCATCCATTGGAGTATCCATCAGTTTCCTTCTTTTTTAAGGCTGAATAATTCCATGATGTATATGAACCATATTTTGTTGGTCTCACCATGGACTCTGGTTGTTCACCCTTTCACTATTGAAATTATTCATTGTTGTGAATAATGTTGCTGTGAGCATGATTTCATACAGTATCTGTCTGAGTCCCTGTTTTCAGTCTTTTGGGATATATACCCAAAGTGGCATTGGTGGATCATATGGTAATTCTGTTTAATTTTTTGCAGAACTGTCATACTATTTGCACAGTGGTTCCACTGTTTTTCATCTCCACCAGCAGTGTACAAGGCCTCCAGTTTTTTCACATCCTTGCCTGCCCTTATTTTTGTGTTTTATTTAAAAGTGTAATAACCATTCTAATGGGTATGAAGTGATAATGTGATTTTGATTTGTATTTCCCTTTTGATTAGTGATGTTGAACATCTTTCAATCTGTGTCTCCTTTGGAGAAATGTCTGTCTATTCAAGGCCTTTACCCATTTTTGAGTCAGATTATGTTTTCCTTGTCAAACTGTAGGTTTTCTTTATAGAGTTTAGATATTAATCTCTTTCCAGTTATGTGATTTGCAAATGTTTTCTTCCATTCTTTGTGCAATAGATATAATTTTCATAGTAAAAAATTAAAGGAATTTTTAAGTACAGAAAAAGAATTCAGTGAATACTCACCTCCCAGAGATCCAACAATTAACATTTTTCTGTATTTGCCTTATCTATACATATATGCACACACCCAAATTATATTGCTGAACCATTCTAATTATATACACCCTTATAGGTTACCTACTATCTGCCTTCAAAAAATAGGCACTTTTCTCTCATCTGCCATTTTTCCCCGTATACATTCTCCAAAATACATTTCAAAATAATACACAAAGTCCGCCAAATGTATGTACACTTCAGGAAATGAAAAATTTGTATAAATATTTTAATACTAAATTTATTGAGACATCATGAGATTAATGCAAGTTACCTTTGCCTCTGCAATTACAAGAGGTCCTCAAAGTGGTAGCTATTAGCTTCCAGACATTAGTACGGTGAACTGCTGCTTGGATAACCTTGGTCATTGAGTTTACTGCACATGCATTTTTGTTTCTTCTCTAAGGGCCAGCAGTGTAGTGAGTTTTCTGCAATATACGACATCTTCTAGGGTCCCCCATACAAGAGTAACACCATCTGTAGAAAAAACATTTCCTGAAGTGTGTATACATTTTTTGGCAGACTCTGTATATTAATGGAGAGAAATACCATAGCACCAGTGCTTTTTCTAATTAAAATGTAGCAACCTGCCCTTGGTTAAGTTCACTGATGGTGTTCCTTGGAGTGCTGGCATTTTCTCACAAAGCATTAAGATGTTCATGTCCTTCTTCCCTTAAACTACAATGGTAGTCTCCAAACATCCTACTTTCTCTGTTTTGCTCTTTTAATTCATCATCTGTACTGTGGCCAGAACATACTTTAAGCCATGTCAGTCTGTTTCTTACTCTTTCAGATCCCTTATGTTGTATTTAGCATACAATATAATCCAGATTACTTATCATGGTTTCTTAAATGGACCCAACACAGCCTGGCGCCTGTCTAGACCTTCAACCTTATTCTCAAGAGAGCTGGGTAGATCTGCTGTCTGTGTCTTGAACATACCAAGCTGGTTCCTTTACTAGGACCTTTGCACATGCTCTTTTCCTTTATTAGCACCCATGCCACTTGTGTGTCACTCTTTTCCTTTCAAGTTTTAGTGTAAACGTTAGCTGTCTAGTCAAGTTTTCCTCATGACATATTAAAGTACATCATCTATTTATTCCCTTCCACAACACCTTTGCAACACTTTCTAAATCCTTTTTCAGTGTGTACATACTAATGTCATGTTTGGATGACTCTCTCCCTCCCATCCTTGCTGTGTCCTAAGCTCCATGACAGCAGGGACCATTAGACATGACACACAGCTCACAGTTGCTGAGAGGTGGGTGGTGAGGGGCACACATGGTCCCACAAGAAGTGGCCATGAAGAACGCTCTTCTAGGATTTGTGTTATTTGGCAAAATAAATCACATTATTTTATATTATTGTCACATGTGTTTAAAACTTGATCCAAATTATTTTCTCATTTGAATTACCTAATTTAAAATTAGATAATGACCAGTCATTTCATATGATTTGGGGATCAATTTTAATCTGAAAATCCAAGTGTATATTAGATCATAGTTTGGTCCTGGGGATCAAACTTGGGACCTTGTGCTTGCAAGGCAGGCAGTGGAACCGCTGAGCTAAATCCCTGGCCCAAAGTTGAAGGTACAATAAAGTATTTGGATATTCCATATGTATGTAGTGTAAAAACATTTGATTTTAGTATTCTCATCATGGTTTTCTTCCTTTTACAGACTGAAACAACACTTGGACTCAGTTCATATCAACAGAAAAGGTAAGGCTTATATATTCAATAAGATATTAAGATACTTTCAGATCCTTCTGGGGGATTCCTGCAGTTCTCTCCTTCACTTCCCTAGGATTTTGTTTTGTTTTGTTTTGTTTTTTGTGAACAGGAAATAGCAAATTACAAATTGCATTGTATCATGTATTTCTAAGTATTATGTATGGAAAACCAAGTCTAAATCTGAATTTGCTTGTGATACAATTCTGTAGTATGCTTCTGTGATAGTCCGCTTTCTGTTACTATAACAAATGCCTAAGAAAATCAACTCATGAAGAGAAAAAGGTTATTTTGGCTCACAGTTTTAGACGTTTGGGCCTGTGGCAAGGTAGCACATCTTCGCAGGAGCATGTGGCAGAGCAAAACTGCTCACCTTATCACCACAGAGCCAAGAGAGTAATGACGGGGCTAGGATCCCACTAACCCCTTTAATGGCACACCTCCAGTGACCTAAGACTTCCCCCTAGGTCCTTCCTTTTAAGCTCCCAATACCTTCTCATGGGGACCAGGCTCCAGCACAGGGACTTTCAGGGGACATTGAAGATCCAAACTGTAACTCTCCCCCATCATATACAGAAGGCTTTTACTCAGAGCTGACATTCCCCTTGCTTTGAAAGAAGAGCATCTCTGTGACTTCTCTTGTGGCCACTGCTACCTTTTATGGCTGCCCTCACTTCCCGGGGGGTCTGCCTACAGGCAGAAGCTCAGAGCTGGGGAATACAGTCTTATGATTCAAAGAAGCCTCTTTTAAGTACTGCTTTTCCTGTGATGCCAGGGGTTTCCTTTACCTCAGGTATTGTGAAAACACATACATGCATGTGAATTTCAAAATGCCTGCCATGCCTTCCTATCCCTAAATTTTTGGTCTTTCAGTACCTTTTCATGTCCCTCAGAGAAAAGGATAAAAGGAGGATAACTGGCCCGATTCCCTTTCCATATCCAGGCAATACCTGCTGCAGAAGGGGAGTGAAAGTTGTCTTTAAGACAACCAATCCCATTGCTTCTCGGCTTTTTGGCTAAGATCGAGTGAAGACAACCAGTCCTGCCCTCAACTGTTTCATGTTCTCCCCAGACTCTACTGAGTGCTCCTTTCAGGAGCCATAGACTTAAAGGAGCTGAGCTCAGAAGGCTCAGCATACTGGTGTAGTTGTGCTTCTGTTCACCAGGAACAGCTGGCCACCCCCCAGCTCCTGTTCTCATGAGTGCCCTTGAGTAACAGTTGGAATGCGGGCAGTGCTGTCAGTGGGTTCTCAGATGGTGAGCCCATTGTACATATTGTAAAACTCAGTCATTTTACAGTGAGTGTTTTTAGGAGTATATTTTATTCTGAAGAGATACCTATTCCTGAAAAGAGAGCAAAATTAATTTATCTTTAAAAATTATCAATAAGTAATCTTATGAAATCAGACATTTAACAACCAAAGTGGTGGAGGCAGCACAAGATGCCCCTGCTCTCACTGTCATCACTGCAGTCCCATTTGGATGTTACAAGAGAGGGAAGCATTTCTTCTTCATGTACAACTGCGAATGTCCCCAGACCTGCAAAATGCAGCCTATATCAATAAAGAATTTTATTTTCAGAGAAAGATGTCAAATACTTATGAGTAGGACAGTTAAAACTTTGCTTTTTCATAGATGTAATGATGAAATCCTTCAATAATTGCCATTTTTGCTTTTTCTCTCTCTCTCATATCTGCAATAATGTGACCCCTTTTCTCTGTTGCACTATCTGTCCTGATACATGTGCACTGTTGGGACCTGCCCTGCCTATAAACGCTACCCAGTATTTTTGGTACTAGGGTGCATTGTCTCCAGGCCCATGTGAGTCTAGCCTGATGCCTCCTTGGTTGGAACATCTGAGAACTCTAGAGCTCACTGACACATCTAGAGCCAACATAGCAGAGATAAAAGCACACCTATTATCTTGTGCTTCTTACTTGATCCTTTATACCAGCAGATAGGAAATTAGCTATAGAACTAAGCTGATTTACATTAATGAAGATGATGTTTTCATCTGTGATCAAAATCTAAGTATTAAGTATTTTCTCAGTATAATGAAGAATTTCCATCAATGCATAATCAGATTCTCAGTTCAGTTTTCATTTACCCATGATCTGTAGCTAACAGATTAACCCAGACTTGGGGCATAAAGTTAGGAATTCAGGCAAAGCACAGCAAAGATAGCTTGTTTGCCTTATAATGATTTGAGGTCTCAGCTGTTGAAACTTCAGTCCTACAAATGACTCAGTAGCTGGGAGTGGAGGCTTGGTCACTCATATTTTGATGCTAGAGTATTAGCTGTGACTTCAGCTGGCTGTCACCTGGAATGCTTATATGTGGGCCTATATGTGTGGGCTTTTCATATGGTCTGGTTTGGACTTCATCTCAGCCTGGTGGCTGGATTCTAGGAGTGAATCTTCATTCCAAAGAGAACCAGTGAAAATTGTATCACCTTTTATAACCACCCCTAGGAAATCATACAGTTACTTCTGTCATATATTGTTAGCCAGTAAGTTCAGTTTGCAAAGGCTCAAGACAAGGGAGAAGAAACCTCCACTGATCGAGGACAGGATGTCAGGATTTGCAGACATATTTTATAACCAACATACTTCACATTTTGTATGTGTGACCAACACCATGAATTAGATAAACATTTATATCAAATTTGTATGCAATACCCATATGGCTCTGGATTAGGGACAAAAACACATCTTAGCTTTGCATGCCATAATAAAATACCATAGACTGGGGTACTTAATACCACAGACATTTATTTGTCTTAGTTCTGGAGGCAGAGAAGTATCAGGTTCTGGCTGACTTCCTTCCTGGTGAGGGCTCTCTTCCTGGTTTGTTCTCTTCTTGCTGTGCCCTCACAGAGGAGGAAGGAGAGAGGGATGAGAAAGAGGGTGAGAAGGAGGGCCAGAGATGTACAGACACACACACAGAAAGACAGAGGGAGAGAGAGGGAGAGAAAGAGGGGCAGAAAGCTCTCTGGTATGTCTTTTTTTTTTTTTTGCTACCGGGGATCAAACTCAAGACCTTGCGCTTGCGAGGCAGGCATGGTGCCACTGAGCTAAATCCCAGGCCCTGATATCTCTTCTTATAATGACACTAATCCCATCATGGAGACCTCATCTAAACCCAATTACCTGCCAAAAGCCTCACTTCCGAATACCATCATACTGGAATTTATAGGCCTTCAACGTTTGAGTTTTGGAGAGACAAAGCTCATGATATCATTCAAGTCCAGCTTTAGATTCCATGCCTATCAAACAACTAAAAACTAAAGAGCTATATTTATGCATTACCCTTATAAGTCATTTTAAAACACCTTTAGCATAGAAAAATAAATACAGTATCCATATTTACCTAGCACATGAGAAGAGTTTAGCTGTGTTTTTTTAATATGTGGTTTGGTGCTGCACATTCTAAACATTGTCAGAGCTCTCAGTAGTTACAACTTTAATGAAAATGTATATGTAAAATAGAACAAAGTAAAATATAGAATTAACTATGTCTAGTTGTATAACAGACATTATAATTTTTTCAGTTCAAAAACTATTCTATGTGTCAGAATTTGGATTTGGGTTTGCAGATTTAAGATGAAGCCTATCATATAATCAAAGATGGTTTTAATTATAAAGAGACCCCAATCATCTTGTTGAGCCCCCTTGCTGAATTATTAAGGAATCAAAGGTCTAAGACATGAGGGATGTTAAAAGTGGCAGAGTTAGACTGGCCAATTTTCTGATTGATAGCCCAGTGTGTCATTCTCTTCCTCTAGTCTTACATCAAGTATGGAATCTTTCAGCATTCACTGTATTTTCTGTTAGCCAATATTTGGCAAGAGGACTATGGTGTAAGAATTCGAGGAGAAAGGCTGTGAAGTAGAGAAGCCCCCTGAAGCATGTGCAAGGCAAGTTGCAGTGATTGAGCATATCCAGTAGAGAAGATGTTGGTGAGAGAGATGCACAGCCAGCTTTTAGTTTCTTAGAGTCTGCTGTGTGCTGGCCTTATCCGTACACTCCCTCTCTCCAGGGTCTTGAAGGAGAGTAAAGAAAGCACTTCTGATGAGATCATAAAGTGTGTGTTAATTGGCTAAATACAGTCCACTTTGTGAAAGCAGTGCATTTGAAAGGGTGTTGTAATCAGACTCTGTAAGCCTCAGGCTTTACTTATACAGAGTCAAGATGCTAAAAGCACCTGTGATCTCTGTCAGCAGAACAGTCCACAGCCAAGGTGAAGGTTAGCTTCTGGCTCCAGAACCTTGTCTCTTCACCCTGATCTACACTGTCTCCACTCATCTGTCCTGTAGGGTATCCCAGTGCATTATAGACCATTTCTGCATCAATCTCTCACTTCATTTTATTCCCCAGCTGTACAGTCCTTTGCTGTCCTCTGGCTTTTCCAGTAAAGCAATAGGGTGAGCCTTGTCCTATCTCGTACTGCCTGTATAAGTCAAATCTCTCATTTTGTTCATGAAACTTAACCTGCCCAGGGAATTTACAGCATAAAAATCTTAGTTTAATGGAATGATTCTCTAGGTAATAGATTGATTGGATGTACTGATGCAAACCTCTGGCTACTATTTGATCTTCATTGTCCCCGTACCTGTCATTGTCCTCCACTTTAGCTTTGGGGTAAAGCTGGCTTTAAGAGCTTCCAGGACATTCTGAAGAGGAAGGAGCTGATGCTTACACAAATTCAGGATTGTGGGTAGTAAAAACCATGAAAAGTAGAATTTTCCAGGATACCCTTCAGTCTTCTGGTTCACTGTGGTTTTTTAAAATGTGATTATTACATGAAAATATTTTTGCTTTAAAAGGCACTGTTTGCATAATAGATGCATATAGTATTCCATGTGTTTATTTAAGTTGAATGTCAAAAATACTATATTGGATGCTAGTGTTAATATGTTGTGACCTGAGGCCGCCTCTTAAGGGTGGTCTTTTCTTATGTATGGAACACTGGTGGGAGATTTGGAATCACATATCTGAGTTCTTTGTTCACAAGCCTTGTGACCTTGAGGAAAAGGTTCTGAGAATGATTTTTACTTAACTGCTCTGAACATGATTTTTACCTGCAAATTGAGGGAGATAACTTCTCTGTCTGATATATCTTATATATGGTATAAGATTATGCAATTGTATAAAGTTGTTTTCAGGATCAAATGAGGATATTAGTAGCTTGTAAACTTTAAAACATAATATGACTGTGTTTTGAGTATTTGCTAATTTGTTCATGTAGTCATTTAGCAAATATATATTGGGATTCATATGGACACCAGGCATTATACCATTGGCGATTCAGTTATCATAAACATTATTTACTGCTGTGTACTAATTTACCACAAACCTAGCTGGCCTAAAGCAACAAACACTTAACTATCTTTCAGTTTGTGTAAGTGGGGAATTTGGAGTGGCATATAAGCAGTAGTGGTTCAGCATCTCTGGTGAGATTGCAGTCAGGATACCATCCACAGCTGTAGTCACCCAAAAGGCCTAGCCCTGGAAGATGCTCTGCCAAGCTGGCTCATTCACATGGCTGCTGGCAAAGACCTCATTTCCTTGCTGGCTGTAGGTAGGAGGCCTTTAGTCACCATGTTCACCATGTGAAATCTATAGGCTGCTTCATTGTTTTCCAATCATGGCAGCTGGCATCCCCCAAAGCAAGTGATCCAAGAGGAAGACACAGAGCCTTTGTAATTGAATTTAGAAGTCATGTGCCATCATTTCCACCATATTCTATTAATGAAGAGAACTAAGCTCCTTTTTCTGAAGATAGGAATATCAAAAAATTAGAGGATATATTTTAAAACTACCACAGTGCTGGATGGATGGGCATGTTAGTCAAGACTCCTGCCATGATGAAGCATTTGTTCTCATGGGGAAAGCAGACAGTAAACTGCCAAATAAATAAACACAACAGCAGCTAGAGAAAAATGTGGGAGAAAGAGAACCCTATTGGATCTTTAGATTGGACATTAGGGAGGACACCCTAGCTGATGTGTACACTTACCTTGTGAAAGAAGAGCATTTCGGACAAAGGAACAGCTAGAGCAGAGTCTTACATTGGGAAAAATTTTGTTTTATTGGTACTAGAGCTGAACATCTTAGTAAAACCTATTCAAAGAAAATTATATCTCTAAGAGACATATTAGGCAAAAAGGATGTGAGTGAGTGTACACGAGTATTCAGTACCTATAAGAACCAAGGCCTTCTGATCTCTAAGTTTCCTGTTATCTTTCTCTTACCACCTAGAAAATAAGCTATGAGAAACGGACATACTGATTAGGGTGCCATGTTTGTTTAGAGTCCTTTTTTCTGTAGCCAAGAGCATATTATCAAAATACTGTGTGTCACACTTAGCTGGCTTTTCAGGTTCTTCACCTTTCCATGCTTCTTGGCACCTCCTCTTACCCCATCTTCATTGTGGTTGTATACCAGTTTTCTTACAACAGAATGTTATCTTTAAACTTTAGCTAATCTGATGGGTCAGAAATTCTATCACAGTGCAGTTTTAGTTTGTCTTTCTCTAATTATGAGTGAGATTAACTATCTCTTCATTTATTTTAGGGATATGCTTATATTTATCTTTTGATTTATTTTTACCCATTTTTAATAGGGCATTTGATCTTTATTACATCTTTAAAGATCCTTTATATTAAAAGATATAAATTCCATGTTGCAAATATCTTTTTCTTGTTAGTCAGTTCTCTTATTTTTGGGGGGAAAAGAAAGCACTTCAGTATAAAGACACAAGTAGGTTAAATGTACAAGGTGGGGGTAAAGGTTAACACTAATCTTATAAAGGCTAGGTAGTTATATTAGTGTCAGACAAAGCAGACTTTAGGAGAGGGAATGTTATCAGAGATAAGGGGGAGACTTCACAATTATGAAAGAGACATTCTACTAGGAAGTTATAACAACCCCAAATCTGGGTAAGTCTAATGTCTTGAGCTTCAAAATACATGAAGAAAACCTGAACAGAATCCAAGGGGACAAATCTGCAGTTATAGTAAAGGATTTCAACATGCATCTGTCAATAACTTATAAAATAGATAGAAAATCACAGTGGTGCCATGCCTGTCTGGCAAGCACAAGGTCCTCAGTTCAATTCCAAGTACCACAAGAAAAGAAAGAAAAAAAAAATCAGTAGTAGTATAGATTTGAACAACACTATGAATCATCTTGACCTGATAGCTATTAAGTACTACACTCCTAGCAGCAGATTTTACATATTATATTCTGATCACTGCAGAATTAAATTAGAAGTCACAAGGAAAATCTCGACATAGGAAACAACAGAAACTTTCAAATAAAATACTCACGGGTGAAAGAAGAAACCACAAGGAAAATTTTAAAACAAAAATACGTGTCCTAGTCTGCTTGGGCTGGACTACCATAACAAAATATCATACACCAAGTGCTTACACAAAGGATACTTGTTTTCTTATAGCTCTGGAGGCCAGAAGTGTGGGCCTAGGTGGTCGACATGGTCTGTTTCCAGGGAGGCTTCTCTTCTCTTGTTGGCTTGTAGGCAGCAGCTGTCGTACTGTTGCTCACATCATCTCTTTGTATGCGTGAAGACCCCCCATCCTCAAGACTATATTCTACCTTGATTACCTCCTCCATGGGCCTTCTCTCCAAATGCAGTCATACTGGAGATCAGGACTTCAGCATATGGATATGCTTGGTGGTGGGAGGTGGGGGTAAACACACAATTCACCTCATGGAACAACGTATCAAGTTTTCTGAAATTTAAAACAATACTTAGATGGAAATTTATATCCTATCTCAGACAAGAAGAAAAATTTTAAAATCAGTGATGTACGTTTCCATCTAATACAGGAAAAGAACATCAACTTAACCTCAAACTAAATAGCAAGACAAAAATACAGGACATTTTTTAAATCAGTTAAGTAGAAAATGGAAAAATAAGAGAACATCAGTAATAAAAACTGACTGACTGTAAAGCATAAAACAATGAATAAACCTTAACTTAGATTGGTTAAGAAAATGCAAAAAAAAAATCAGTGATGAAAACGACATCACTTCTGATCTTACACTCAAAGAGTAGTGAGAAATATTATCAATCATTTTATTCCAATAAGGTGAAATGAACAAATTCCTTGAAAGATAGCAACTATGAAAATAAACCAAGGAAGAATTAGAAAATAGTCTCAAGGTCCTGAGTTCGATCCCTGGTACCAAAAAAAAGAATTAAAAAAATAGAAATTTTCCTTGTATCTGTTAAAGACATAGTGTATAGTATTAAGCCCCTGTGCAACAAAAACTGCAGACCCATATAACTTAACTGGTAAATCCTGTCACATACCTTGCAAGAGAAATAACACTAGTTTTCAGAATATTCCAGAAAAGAAAGAAAGAAGCTATCCTTCCCCACACATTTTAGAAGGTAACCACTGCCGGCATTACAAGAGAACTAGAGACTGTATCACTGTGAACATATATCTAGAAATCCTTAACAAAATCTTAGCAAATTGAATTAGAAAATATGTAAGAGGGAGAGTACATCATGACCAAAAGAGTTTTATCTCAGGAATGCAAACACTAATGAACATTTGAGAGGCAATCAGTATACTTTTCTCTGGTTAACAAAATAAAGGGGAAATCCCTACATAACTATTTGAATAGAGGTAGAAAATAGCATGTGAAAAAACTCAACATCTATTTTAAATGTTCAGCGAACTAGAAATAGAAGAGAATTTCTCCAACCTGATAAAGGGCATCCATGGAAAAATGACAGCTAACATGATGCTTGATGATTAAGACTGAATGCCTTCTAAGACTGGGAAAGTGGCACTTCATTATTGTACTGCATGTAGTAGTAATTACATGAGTAGTAACAGAAATAAGAGGCATCAGATTGGAAAAAAGAGTTTTCTATACAAATGACATGATATATACATAAAATCCTGAGGGATATACCTACTGGGAAACAGTAAATGAATTCAGCAACATCAAAAGATATGTAGTAATCAGAAATAACTTCAACATCTTTAAGTTGTGTGTGTTAGGTATTGGGTCCCAGCAACAAAAAGCTAATACAAGTAGCATCAAAAACATGTACTTTTAGTTTTTACAAAAAAGTTTTGAGACCTCTATACTGAAAACTATATGTTACTCAGCAATTAAAGTCCTAGATATTTTGAGACAGATTCTGTGTTCATAGATTGGAAAATTGTTCTGGTATTCATTCTCCCCAGATGGATTTTAGATTAAGTACAATTTCAATTAAAATTTCAACAGACAATTTGGTAGAAAGTGACAAGTTGGCTTTCAAATTTTTATAGAAATGTTCAGCACCTAGAATAACACAAACAAGTTTTACAAAGAATGACCAAACTGTAGAACATAAACCTCCGGGGCCAGGGATTTAGCTCAGTGGTTCTGGCGCCTGCTGTGCAAGCGCAAGGACCTGAGTTCGATCCCCGGTACCAAAAAAAAAAAATTCTCAGAACATAAACCTCCTGTTTTGAAGACCTAGTTTAAATTTTTTCCCAATTTATTTTTCACCATTATTCAGTTGTAAACATTTGCTTTCTATTTATAAAACACTAAACAGTGTCATGAGCTACATAAACACCATAGCACCATTCAGCTAGAGTATTGCATTTTTGGTTTTGTTCAGCTTGTGTTGACCCACTTAAGTATTTTTTAGGTTCTTACTCTGTTCTTTACATGTAGATGTGCTGTTGTTTTGAAAATACGTATTTATTTATGAGAGAACCATCTTTTATGCATTATTTCCTCTTTTCCATATTCTGTGAGCAATCTGTAAATATCAGAGTAACAATTGCTGGGCACCATTTCTGTGGAGCATTTTACAAGAGGCCAAGACATAAAAAAGAAAAACAAGTTCTAAGAATTTAAAAAGAAGTAGAATTATTGTTACTCAGGAGTGATTTGTTTTCAGTGATCATCCAAGCTAGTGTACATTTTAGCAGCACATATAGGAACAGTGAAAACATCTTAAGAGAAGCTAGACAAACTATTAGAATTAAACCCTCTAAAGTGACAGTACATGAAACAGTAATCTTGTGTATAAAAGCAGTAGCCAAGTATACTCTAGCTATCCACATGGCACCTCCATCTAGATTAGACACTTCAAATGTAAATGTCCAAAACTATACTATTGTACATCTTCCCATTTATCCCTCCCTACTTCCAACCCACTCTTCCCATGTCACAGTTGTGTATCCATCAAAATCTAAGTCATCCTGGATTCCTCTCTTTATCTCTTATAGTCCAAAATCAGTCCATCAGCATAACCTGTTGTGTTCAACTTCAAATATATTCAGAATGCAGCACTGATCACCACCCTCCCTTGTGGTCACCTAACCCATAGCTACCCTTACCGCTTAGGTGGATTCCCCCGAATATTTCCCTGTTTCTACCCCTGGGCTCCTACAATCTGTTTTTCACACAGTAGCCAGAATTAACCTTTTAAATGTCAGATCATGTTACCTCTTTGCTCGAAATACCATGGAGGCTGTTTGTTACATCTAGAATAAAATCCACACTCCTATTAAGGGATCTGTCCTCTAACCTCAATTCCTTCTTCTTCATCCTCTCCCTCTTCCTCCTCCTCTTGTTTCTCTTCCTTCTCTCTGGTACTCTGTTCCCTTGCAGAAAGGACTCTTGATTCTCCAAGAGGAAAAAACAGTTATCTTAATCTCCTTTGTACTTCCAGCATCTAACAATCTATGTTTATATATATGAGCAAATAACTTAGATGATTACATTATATACTACATTTTATTTTCCTTGATTCAATTTTAAGATTTTATATAAATGTAACACTGTTAAAACAGACAAACTGCACAGCATCTTTTGTTTAAAGGAGGTGAAGAGTGTCTTCGTTCTATCATGTCTAAGGACAGAAAGCAAGGGGGAAAAAAGGTTGTGTACCTCCAGCTATATCTGGAAGGTGTGTTGTGAGGAACTGTGCCTTCTTATCTGCTGTTTAGTTTGGTGTTTTGGGAAAATCTTACATTTAATATTTTCTTTTTCTGTGGTTTTCGTCTGTTGTGTTCAACATATGTAGAAAGGGGGCTTATCAAGCAGTAAGTACAGAGAAATACTCTAAATCGGTAGAGCTAAAAACATGTTTGGAATTTATTGCTTTTAGCCCAGTTATTCCACGACTTAGACTGTTTAATCTTTATAGAATTGAATTAAAAGTAAATTTCCCATATATTGTGAATATCCTTGTCTATTTCTAATATATTTCCTATATCTTCTGAATGAAATTAATATCATTAGGAAGCTTATGTTCTTTTGAATTGTGGCAGTGATGGCAACAAAGTAGTCCACACATGAATTTTTCCCTGATATCACTTCTTGAAACAAAAAGCTCAGAATCTACTATTTTGAAACTTTAAAACTGACTGGATTTCTAATTTCCCAGCATATAGATGAACATAGGTGAGTTCCTGCTATCCCCAAAGACTATTTGTACTTTATATCAGTGTTACATCATGGTAATGGCTAAGACTTGCTATTCAGAAACCTGTTTTATTGAGAAGTTCTAGTATCAAGTGAGCTATTAGAAGTGGTATTCAGATATTTAGATCAAAATATCATAGATCAGTGTGTTCCAAACTCTTAAATGTTTCAGTTCTTGGAAATTTCTATCCTAAATTTCATTTTTGTTTAATCCTTTGGCATTGTAGTTACAATGTGATTGTGATTTTTGTCTTCATATATTGCCTACCCAGTATCTGTAATTATATTCACTATTTATTATTCATCATATGTTTCAAAAATCAAGTGAATTAAAGTATATTGTTGCTTATTATATCAACCAAATAAATTCTAAGTCTACCTGAGCATTTTATTTTCACATCTTTCAAAAATCCAAGTCAGTCACATTAAAGTATATTGTTACTTACTGTATCAACCAAATAAATTCTGAAAATCTCCGTGAACATTTTGTTTATACATACCTTTGAATAAAAATTATTTTTTTTACCATTTTTTAAAGTACAACATTTACTGGTTTCCTCTGGGGTCGGGGGGAACTATTGCACATTCTTAACAGAACACTAGACCTCAGTTTTCTTAAAGATACTTTCTTATGACAAGTGTCTGACTACAGTGGGAGAAAATGTATACTTTGAAGAACTGCTTCTTATACTCTTTTCTTTTTACATGCAGTATATCTCTATACCGGGGTAATTGCAGGCCCATACGATTTGAGCCACCAATGCTGGATTTCCATGAACAGTAAGTTAAAACTTTTACACTATATTTTCCCATTAAATGATTACAAGTAGTTTTACATGCATTTGTCATACCTTTTGCCTGTGTTTTCTGTGAAAAAAGGTACACGTTATCAGGAAAACATGATGTTGAATGTCATTCAAAACTGGTAAACAGGTATCTATTTGAGTCTAATATAATAATATTAATTTCTAAAATTTGCAAAATACCCACATGGGTATTTCAAGGCTCTTATCTTCAAACTTCATAAGCTATTTGCTTGATGCCTATCCTGTTAAACTACAAGCTTAGCCAGGTCCACTGGTGCACATTTGTAATCCAGCAACTCAGGCAGCTGAGGCTGAGACGGAAAGATTTTGATTTTGAGCCTTACCTAGACAACACAGAGTGAACCTGTCTCAAAAAATAAAAATGCCATATAAATAAATAAAATGCAAGCTTTTATGCATCACTAAATGATATTATCCCCAACCCAGAATAGCAAACAAAAGCAAATGCTCCAGACAGACCTGGTCCAAGAGCAGAATTGCTTCCTCAGACCATGTTCTATCAGGGACTCAGGTTTCACACATCTTAGTTATTCAGCAAAAAACATGTTTTTATTCTACTGGGCTCCTATCCAGTTTAGCAGGTGGATGAGGAGAGCATTATAAACGATACAGCTGTTAGAACAAAGCCACTCTGGTGAGTAAGCAGTTTAGGAGAATTTTTAAAGGGACAGAAGGAAGCTCTCTGTACAGCACCACTGGTTAGACTCTAATAGAGAATCACTGAAGTTTTGATTTGGGTTATAAATGTTGTATGCATGTGGTAGTGTTTTACTAAGATGTGATTAGTCTGTGCAGTTTTACCTCTTTTTCCCTCATGAACGTAAGTAATTCTCTGTTATAAACTTGTCCTAGCCACATGGGGTGGTGCACACCTGTAATCCCAGCACTTGAAAGGCTGAGGCAGGAGGATCCCTGTGAGTTTGAGGCCAGCCTGAACTATATAGTGAGACCTTGTCTCAAAAAAAAAAAAAAAAAGAAAGAGGAAAAAGAAACATCCTAAATGAAATTTTATGTGCCATATAACATTCTTGTGAGTTTATTTAAATACCTTGCTATCCTTGGGCATATAGATTCTTTTTTCTTTAAGCTGTTGCTGTAGTGGACATTATGCATGAAGACTGAAGTTTTTTCATTAATTTGGAGATTGATAGGTAGGTAGATGTTGGATTGTTTCCTCAAACTAGATTTCCAGAAGTAAAATTACTGAGCAAAAGAGTCTGGACATTTTTTAAAGTGTTCATGAACATCAAATTGCTTTTTTGCCTACTAGAAAGATAGTTACACTTTTCACTGCCATCTCCTCAGATTTTGATTGTCTGTTTTTATATCCTGATTTGATAGATAGAAATTTTGTTTTCTTTAATACTGTCAAAGTTGTATACATGTTAACTTTAAGTTGCTTATGATTCTTTAGGAGGAGAGAAGTTGAGACAGGATCTCACTTCATAGCCCAGGTTTTCCTTGAACTCACTCCCTGCAGTCTTTCCACCTCAGCCTCCTGAGGGCTGAGATTGCAGGCATGCTGCCACCACACCCAACTTTAAATTATCTATACTTTCAAACCTAGAATAATCAAATATATCAATTGTACAGAACCATGGTAGAGTCATTGGCACCAAAATTTAAAAGTAACAGATTTTTTCTAGAGATTGTATTCTCACAGAGATCATGGATTTGGGGATAGAAGAGCAGAGAGAACTTGTGTATGTATTTGTTTACCTCTGCATGGAATCAGTATTTGGAAGTAGTCATAATGTAAGTAAAATTGACTTGCCAGCACTTGTGGAGCATTAGATTTTAAAGGCTATAATGTTTGAAGAGGAAATAAATCACTGTTTTCTTCTATATAAGAAGTTTAGGTACTATTCTTTAAAACTTAATCTTCAGTGCCACACTGTTGAGAAGTGAGACTTTTAGGGGTGATTAGTTTATAGGGACTCTGGAGACTGTCTCGGGAGTGGGTTCTTTCTCCCCCATGTGAAGCCCTGTGCCTCTTATGACACAACAAAAGGCCCTGAGCAGACTCTAGTGCCTTGGTCTGGATTTACCAGCCTCTAGAACTGCAGACAGATGAGTGTCTGTTGTGTATAAATGACTCAGGCTGTGGCATTCTGTTATAGCAACACAAAGTGGATAGGGACAGGTACAATGTTAAGATTACAAGGAATATAAACTAGAGCTTTTAATCCAGTTACAGTGATATATCATCCAGTCTCCTTTCAGATGCCACATATTTAATGAAACATGGCATTTGACTGCTCCCTTGAGTAGAATTCTCTTTGAATTATTCTCTTATTGCAGAGTGGATCAGAACAGAGACTGGTGCACCCCAGAATTTGACTGTGGCCTTGAGCAGTGTTTATCACATTGTCATCATTGAGGGAGGGGAACATGAGGAGATCTGTGTCCAGCATCAAAATAATTCTAAAATATAATTCCTACTTAGAAAAACTTAGCAATATTCGCAAGATACTCTTCCAAAAGTTTTATCTGGGGCTGGGGATTTAGCTCAGTGGTTTCACCGACCCGAGTTCAATCCCCAGTACAAAAAAAAAAAAAAAAGTTTTATCTGTTTTTGCTTCATTATTGGATGTAGGGAACAGGGAAAGGGGACCTCTGCAGTAAGTCCTAGTCTCCTGCGAGCCACAGCAGCACAAGGCAAATTAAC
Organism: Heterocephalus glaber; assembly: GCF_000247695.1. The sequence continues at coordinate 3,017,785 of NW_004624749.1, read as the reverse complement.
TTATACAGGAAAGGTAGAAAAAATGAGACTTTGAGAAGAAGCTGAGCTTTCGGCCTGATCAGTGCTGCCAAAGATGAAAGCCCCCAGCTTATTGCACCAGCTTATTGCACCTTTTATTCAGTACATCAGGAGAAACAGATGTAACAAATGACTTGCAGAGAGTTCAGTACATTGGGATAAACAAGGTGTAACAATCCAAGAACAATGAGGAACTGAGTAGATGAAGATGTTCCTCCGCGGATGTCTTCAGCTAGTGTAATCTTGTCCTGGAGAATCACAGCATCACCGGATCATTGAGGTCTCAGTTGTGACCGGGGTTCAAAATGGAATTATGTCTCAAAATGCCATAGCTGGCCTGTAGGCAGTAGAACTAGGCCTAATCAAATTGTTTTTCCCTAAAATTATGTAGCATTGCTCCCGACAGTTGGGCAGGGGGATTTTATTTTGAGATTTTAAAATATTTTCAGGTACAGAATACCTGAACTGAGACTAGAAATTCCTGTTCCAAATTATCTGTCCTTCAATCCACCGAATTATGCTCCACTCCAAAAATAGGAGAAATTGGGATAAGATCAAGCAAGATTCTGGACTGGTGACTTTTTGGATCTTGACTCTCTTGAGGAATGGCTGAGTGCTGTGCACCCTCATGCTTCCTGTCACCAGTGTACAAACACAGAACACAGTTGCACATCTTAGCAGATGCACAGCTTTTGTAGACATTCCTCTCGTGATCCATGTAGGGATCTTATTAAGAGGTAGTGAAGCTGGGCATAGTGGTGCACGCCTATAATCCCAGCACTCAGGAGGCTAAAGCAGGAGGATTGCGGTAAGTTTGAGGCCAGCCTGGGCTACATAGTGAGTATAAGGCAGCCTGAACTATATACCCTTTCTCAAGGTGGGGAGGGGTGATGAGGAGGGGTAGTGAAAAATTCCTGCTCTAGGCCAGGTTGTTAAATACCACCACAAAAGTCATGAGGATTTTGCTTATACTACCAATACATGCTCACTGTAGTAACCTTAAAAATACTTATGACGGGAAAAAAGAAAGTAAAAAAAACCCTGATAATCCAGCTACCAGAAATATTAAATTTGAGCTTTTATCTTGAGTCCTTTTTCTGTTCATTTATGTTTATTTATTTACAAAAACATAACTATATATTCAACTTTGTTGAATTTTCTACTACTTTATTTTATGGTGTTAAAGAATATCAAATTGTATAGGTATATTACATTTGTTAAATTCATTTATTGTTTTATTATGTTTATTTATATTTTGTTCTTGTGATTAATGCTGAAACTGTGATTTAAACACAACCATGACCATTTCCTTAGGATAGGGTCTAATGGAAGGTTATGCAGAATATTAAAGTTTTTAGTTAACCTTTAGATTACAGAATAATTTGGTGTCATGAGCAAAGAACAACTACTGGGAATAAAAGAGTCAGTCTTTGACTGGAGAGGAAATAAGCATGGTTTCTTCTTGAGACTGATGCTAGTGGTCATGGAGAAGCCGAAACCTGAGCTGAGAGACTCTTTGAAGACTTGCTGAAAACGTGTGAAAGGGCAGATGCACTCCAGCACAGTACAGTCAGGGCAGGCAGCATAGGGAAGGAATAGGTCCCTAAAGCAGCCATCAACTCCAAAGTAGTGGGAACAAGCAAAAAGAAAATTGTTTGCTGTGATCCCCCTACCCCAAATTCACGTATTAAACCCTTTTATCCAATATCGGAGGGCTGCAGGTGATTAGGTCGAGAGGCAGAACCCTCATGAATGGGATTAGTACCCTCATAAAGATGCCCATATAGTTGCCTTGCCCTTTGCCATTACATGAGCGCATGGCAAGAAGACACCATCTATGAACCAGAGACAAGTCCCTCCCTAGAACCCAGACCTGCTGACACCCTGGTCTCAGAGCTCCCAGATAATAAACTCTGAGAAATAATATATTTCTACTGTTTATAAGCCAGCCTGATATTTTAGTTAGAGCAGCCTGATTAAAACATTATTTAGCCATTATTTAAAACTTTTCTGCACCTAGTCCAAGGACACTAAATGGAGTGTGTAGTAGAAGTAAAATAGGTCTATAGAAGGCAAGAGTTGTGGGCAAATGTGCACATGTGCTTGTTAAGGTTCAGAGATTTTCATTGTATGTGTATATGTATGTAGATGTGGGTTTGTAATGAGAAATTGGTGTATGTACTTATGTGAACTGGTTGAGCAAGTTCAAATTCTACCTGGGTAGGCAGTCAGGAGAGGAAGGTCAGGAGTAGGCACAGGCTGAAACTTGTTCCCAAGCAGCACTCAGAGAAGATCCTGAGGAAGAGAACGCCATTGCAGGTCCAGCTCTATTTGGAGGCTCTTAGCTCAGACAAAGACAAAAAGCTCTTTGAAAGGGCTGCAGGTGATTGTCAGGCCACCTAGAATGATAAGCTCCCTTTTGATTAATTTAAAGTCAAATGATTAGGTGCTTTAATTATATCCAAACTCCCTCCAAACTGCAGCTAGATTAGTATTTGACTGAATAACTGGAAGAGGATATATATGAGTGAGTACTCATGAGCTGCTGCCTCCCTCCCATCTCCCCGCTCTCGGGAAACAGTGTCACTCATGGCTCACATTAACCAAGAACGTTTTAGAAAGGCATCCTGGGGACCATGTTGATGTCACAGAGCCACCATATGGGCATGAACAACACAGTTCTTTCAGTACCTTTGAGTCCTAGCAAGGGAAGGAGATACAGTTGGAAGACTTTGCTGGGCAGTTTCTTTAGGTTAAAGAAAATAGGGGCTGGGGATTTAGCTCAGTGGTTCTGGTTCCTGCCTTGCAACCGCAAGGTCCTGAGTTCAATCCCCAGTACCCCCCCCCAAAATGGTGAAAATAGGTTAAAGAAAATGAAAATGTACATTTTTACTGAGGGAAGGAAATTATCAGTGGGTTAAAAAGTACCTAATTGCAGAAGGAAATCAGAGATGTTTTAGGATATGTCCTCTTTTGAAGGTCGCGTGTGTGTGTGTGTGTGTATGTGTGTGTGTGTGTATTCACTCTTAGAAACATGAAGCCAGGTGTCATGGCACAGACCTATATTCCTAGCTACTCAAGAGGCTAGAAGGATCACAAATTGGAAGCCAGCTCAAGATCCTTTCTCAAAAGAAAATGTAAAATGGTCTAGAGATATATCAGTGGTACAGCACTTGCCTAGCCCCTGCAAGCACTGGGTTCAATCCCCAGAGCTCAAACATGTAAAACCAGAAACAAATTTATTAGCTGAACTTTTTCCTGCATTGACTGGTTTTTTTTCTGCTTCCAGACATTCCTGCTCATTCTTTTTTTTTTTTTTTTTGGTACTGGGGATCGAACTCAGATCCTTGAGCTTTCAAGGCAAGCAGCAGAACGACTGAGCTAAATCCCCAGCCCGTATTCTTTTGTTTTATTTTTTTGGTACCAGGGATCAAACTCAGGACCTTATGCTTGCAAGGCAGGTGCTGGAACCACTGAGCTAAATACCCCCGGCCCCTCTCCAGCCCCTATTCTTTTTTTTTTTCCAGCCCCTATCCTTAAATGAGGAGTATTAAGTGGAAAAAGATCAGATTAGAATACCACAGCTCAGAAGGCTCTTCTTCCTATTAGTTACTTACTCAGCACCTCTCCCCCTTCTTATCTTAATTCAACTTCATTTTATTTTCATTTATCCAACCCTTAGGAAAAGTGACCCCATCCCTAGCTCAGGCGCAAATCCTGATTAATCCCATTCTTGTTTGTGATAAGTTCAAGGGTAGATATAACCCAATTCTACCCAGTAACATGTGGGCAGGCCTACTGAGGGGTTATGGGGAAAGATTTCCCCCCTAAAAGGGGCACAAGAAAGACCCACCTCTCTCTCATATATGCAATGCCTGGGGTGCTGGGGCAGCCATCCCGCCACCAGTGAGGGAACTTGGTGCTAGTCTGAGGAACAAGCTAGCAGTGGAAAAATGGGAAGAACCCAAGTCTGTGAGGCAGTGTTGAACTGACCTACCTGAGTTGTTTTGTTAGATGACACTTACTAGTCTTGTCTTTCTTAATCTTGTGTAGAGTACAAGACACTGCACACCTCTTCCTCCCTCTCAGATCTTTTCCATCTCTACTCTTGTGAACCACTCTGTATTTTGCTCCTGTGTCTGAGACTGTTCTTTCTTTATCTCTTTTATTTTTCTCTATCCAGTAACTATTGCTGCCTCTTTCCTTACCCACCTTGGCCTAACTCCACACTTTCTCATCAGGTCGTCTCTTCCAAGCAGGTCTGAAAAATGGCTTGAGAGCAAAGAAAGGACACTGGTGTAGCTTTAGTGTGGCTACGAGGGAGGCTGCCTGGGGAGTGTTGCCACTGTTTGAACTTAACTGGCTCCAAGAGAGTGGGGGGGCTTTTTATTAGCTTGCCCAGATACAGGGTGGAAGGTAACAAGGGGGCAGAAGTGGGGCTCCAGACCTGCTAGTGACTAAATATCAAAAATGGATTTAGATTCTTTATTAGAATCTTTTAAAATTTTTCAGCTCTTCTAAAGAATTTCAGGCCTTTTAGAAAGGATGCAAGAAGTTCCCCTGCTTCTTACTAGACCACCCTACACTGACTCCACTCATTTCTGCTGCCCTCTAGAATTTAGTTCACACTAATCTGATCAAATGAACTTTCTTCAACAATAGTCCTTTCTTTGTTACATCTATTCTTTAGTCCTCCCTTATATTTCCTCTCCATCTTCTCCCTCCTGTCCTTCCTCCCCATCCTAACAGTCCACGGCAACATCCACCTCACTCCCTTCTTTGTGCCAATGCCGCTAAATGTTTTTCTGTTTCCATAACAACTCCTTTTCTTAAGCATTTATGGCAGACTGTAAAAGATGCTTGGGTAGGAACTTGATTTACTTCTTTGATTTATGTAATTGTTAAATGCAGAAAATCTTAATTTCAAATCTAAAGTCTAAAATGGCTATTTAATGTCTTTAAAGATGAACATTGAGTAGATTTTTGCTAAAAATGGAAGTCTTTTTTTTTTTTTTTTGATACCAGGGATCAAACTCAGGACCCTGCGTTTGTGAGGCAGGCAACAGAACCACTGAGCTAAATCCCCGGCCCTGAAAGTCTTTATTGTTAAAATAAATCCAAGTTATGAAAGGTATTTGTCCATCATGACTTTTTGGTATTTCAAGAAAATCAAGTAGGTCTTCTTTTTCAAAAGAATGTTAGGTTTTCAATTTGTAACTATCCAGTATTTTTGTGAGAGCATTTCCACCAATGTGTGTTTGAGAAGACTGTAGGATTCTGTGATAATTCAGTGGTACAAAGTGCTGCATATTGATTTGGCCCAACTTTTGATCTAAAGCTGTGGGGGTTTTTTTGTTTTTTGGTTTTTTTCGTATCAAGGATCGAACTCAGGACCTTGTGTTTGCGAGGCAGGCAGCGGAACCACTGAGCTAAATCCCCAGCTCCCAAAAGCTGTGTTTAATAGAATGCTGTGTCCCTGTTGTTCCTGAGCTTTGTCCAGGGGCAGTTACTCAGCTGTGTGCCCGCACTGCAGTGTCATCTCTCTGTGGTGTAGGAAACTTGCCATTGACCACAGAATTGCAGCATATTGCCAGCCTAGCCTCTACGTCATAGCTCCTTCTTCCTGATCCTTTTGAATCTTGACTCTTCTAGAACATGGACGGTTAGTGCTTAGTTTTGCTGCAGCACCACAGAGAGCAGCTGTCACTTGCTCCAGCCTGTTCATCTATAAATATTTCATGGGCCCCTTTGTTCCTCATTCTGTCTTTGGCAAAGCCCACAGTGGAAACAAACAGGACCAGCACTAGCAGGCATCTGGAATCATCATTTATTTTTAAATTTTACCTGTCCAGCCAAGCAGGTCACACATGCTGCTTGTGATAGCAGAATGTAAGGTCTCTAATGTATCTAACACACTTCCCAGTTTTTCAGCCCAGTGCTAATCTAGGTATTGCTATAAAGGATTTTGAAAGTGTAACTAAGGTCCCAAAGCAATTGATTGTCTGCTTGAGGCTGGCCTAGTCCCTGAGCCTGGTAAGCCTGTCTATAGCAGTCAGAAGCAGACATGTAGAGAGACTTGAAGTGCAAGTACTTGATGCCAGGGAATTTCTTTATGCTGGATTTGGAAATGGAGGGGCCTTGTGGCAGAAGACCAAGAGCAACCTGAATTTTTCCAACAATTTGAATGAACTTAGAAGAGTATTTTGGGTTTCATGTGAGACCACATCCTACCAACAGCTTGAGGCAGGAACTTTGTGAGACCCTGAGCAAATAAATCAGCCCTTCTTATGGAATTGAAAGATGATAAATGGGTATTGCTTTAAGCCACTGTTTGTGCTAATTTGTTACATAGCATAAAAAATTAATGCACTGTGTACTTTCCATGGTCCAGAACTGCTTGTGTCACTGGGCCAGGGTGGGGGGTCATGACTCCTTCAGCGGCCGTCTGCTTCCTGTGTGCTGAGCTGCCTAGAGTTAGAGGAAGCCTGCACCCTGTGAGCATGTCCCTAGGATAGCCTGCAACGCCTTTCCTAATGCTATCTCTCTGTCCTCCTTGCTCCAGACTTCTTTGAATAACATAGGTATGTAACCCTTCTCTGAGCAAGGGCTCACTTCTGCAGGTTGTGGCCCAGGGCCTTTTCTCTGAGTCCTAGAAGAAAGGGCAAGGGCAGCTTCTGCAGTGCTGCAAAGCAGGCATTCTCATCCACCCCTGCTTCTGGGCTCCTAGAACCTAGAGTCCTTGCTGTAGCAGGCCGTCCATCTGCAGCCCTGTCTTTCAGAAAGATCTCTCAGAGCACCTGTCTATCCTATGTCCTTTCTTCTTTATCTTCACAGAGACAGACTACACTAAAGTCGCACAAGGAACATGAAGAACAAATTCATAGTGTAGTGACTGACAGATTGCCAGTTAGCCTGCAGTCTGTTTGAATTGTAAAAGAGCTATGGAGGATTGAACTTAGGGCCTTTGCGATGAGCTACATCCGTAGTCTATTTTATTTTAGATAGGGTCTCACTAAGTTGCCCACGTGGGACTCAAACTTGTCAATCTTCCTTCCTCATCCTCCCAAAGGGCTGGGATTACAGGTGTGTGCCACTGTAACTGGCTAAAGAAGTTGTTTTGTTTTGTTTTTTGGCCCAGGGATTTAGCTCAGTAGTTCTGGCGCCTGCTTTGCAAGCGCAAGGTCCTGAGTTCGATCCCCAGCACAAAAAAAAAAAAAAAAAAGAAGTTTTTTTTTTTAAGAAAGTACCTAGTGGGCCAGAGATGTAGCTCAGTGGCACAGCTCCTGCCTGGCAAGTGCAAGGAAAAAAAGAAAAGAAAAGAAAGTACCTAGCTGGTGAACTTTCATGACATAAGGAGGATGTTTTTATTTCTGTACACTGCTGCTCTACTTATACACCTATACAAAGCTTTTGGAAGAAAACTTTTATCTTCTATATTGTACTCTGTTTATGCAGCTTCTCCCGGCAGCATCATGGCCATAGTCCAAGGTCCATCTGGGTCTGTACCTGCTTCCCTGTCTTATGCCCTATGTCCCCATCTGGGATCAGTGATCCAGTTGATTAAGGGATGTAGTCTCTGCTAGAAGTCAGAGGATCTCAGCCGACTGATGCTTCATAGTGTGAAGAGTTTGGAGGGCATTTGGCTTTCTGCTCCCTAACCCCATTTGTGTTTCTATAGGTGTTACCTCTCTGTCATTGTCTCAGGACCCAAGCCCTGCTTCCACTCCTCCCCATGTGTGGCTAGATTCTTAAACCATAGGATTATTGTGGACCTCATAATGGCTGGTCTGTAAGCCTGAGTATCCACCCAAGTTTTTGCTTCTCTGTGTAAAATAGAGAAACACTTTGTGGGATCCCACCTCTCAGGGTAGTCTCTGGGCACAGCCTTCTATGACAGCTGATACAGTATGGTCATCAGCTCTCAGCTGGGAAACTTGAGGGCAGCTTGTCTTCTGCACAGCTTGCCCACTCCTGCAAAGTGGTGGCAGCTGCAGCTTTCAGAAAACATGACTTGGTTTAGGCTTCAGAGGCATCAGAACACAGCCGACCTCAAGACAGCAAGACTTCATGTCGACATTATAACAAAACTTTCAAGTGACATGTAAAATAAAGCAGTGCCAACTGTTATCAAAACATAAGAAAAGTGTGTTAAATGTTTGCAGAAGACAGTGAAAGATCTTATTTATACAATCTTTGGGCCCTGTGCATGTGTTTGGGGCAATATGAAAAGAAAATTGTTTCTCCATTCTAGAAAAGACAACTAGTGAGAGGGAGGGGAGAAAGAGGAAGAGTGGAGAAAGTGCGCAAGCATGCACATGCACTCTTAAACATCCCTGGTGCCCTGCTGAGTAATACGGGCAGGACACAGTGTGTATAGGATTTGTCTTTTGCCCTCAGAGTGCTGATAATCTTGTTGGGTAAAAGACTGGTATCAATGAAATGATTAGAGAGCACTAAAGAAAAATATAATTTACATACAGAATTCTCTGATGTTATAGAAGTTAGGAAACCTGTCCAATAAGATTAGCTACAGAAGTGCTAAGTAGACTTCATAATGAGATGATGCTTTTAAGGAAATCTGTAACATGGATGCTGAGGGGAACAGTAAAATGTTATCAGTGAACCATTAAGTGTGTGTTTAATATTGTTCCTTCAAGAGGATGTAGTTTAGTGCTGCTGGTTAGGTCATGGGCTAGACCTAGATGGCTTGATTCAAATCCAGGTTCCAATTGTGACTTTGGGCAAGTTAATTAACTTTTTTGTGCCTCAGTATCCCCATCTATACATTGAGGATAGTAAAAATCCCTAACTCACAAGGTCTCTTCCTGTGATTTTGTGACTCAGTTTCTGTTCTCACATTGGAGAGCGCAGTCAGTGGAGTTTGAGAAGATGTGGTGGACAGTGCATAGGTATGCAGGATGGTATCAGAGAGAAAAGGGGGTGGGCTTGTTCCCTGCCTGCTTCCTCAGTAGATGGTAACAGATGGTAACTGGTGCAGGGTAACAGATCATTTACAATCAGCAAACATTTATTGAGTAATAAAATATATTTTTATGTGTAATTTAACATAGTCAATATGATAAATCTTTTAATATATGCAAATATGAACTTCCAATGCCTTTGATGATTTTGCTGTTGCTCTATTGTGGTGATGGGGAGCAGACACAGGGCTTCATGGTAGGCAAGCACACTGCCACTGAGCTACATCCCCCGCCTTGTTTAATTGTTTTTAACAACTAATAATTATCTTAACAGCTAGAATTATCTTTGAAGTATTTGTGACAGTTTTCTTCTTGTTCTTACAGGCCAGTTGGAATGCCAAAAATGGAAAAAGTCTACTTACATAATCCTAGTTCTGAAGAAACTATTACTTTAGTATCAATATCTGCTACAACATCACATTTTCATGCATCATTTTTTCAAAATAGGGTAAGTACCTCTGCTAAAAATTGATTTCTTCAGAAATTCTGAAATTTTACCCCTTTTTTTGATACTGGAATTCAAGCTCAGGACCTTGTGCTTATGAGGCAGGCATAGTGCCACTGAGCTAAATACCCGGCCCCAAAATTTTACATTTTTATTGGTGAATAATTTTATTGCTATAATTAGAATCTACTTTGAATGTGTATACCTTTTCTAGATTTCAGTTTGCCCTATTTCCTAAGAATTATTACTTCTCTTAAATACACATTATTCTTCTCAACATGAAACACCTTAACAAATGTGCTAGGGATCTTAGCACATTTGAAAACAGCACAGCACCTGAAAAACAGCACAGCATTCCGATGTTCTAATTATAAGCAAACTCCTCAACATTGTATTAGTTTTCTGTTGCTGCATAATGAATCACCACAAACTTGGTGACTGAAGACAACATTGTCTTAGTAACACAGAGTCAGTGAGTTGTAAGTTGCTCCATCCCCAACCCAGCAGCCTGCCATCTGTCCTTTCCCCTCATGCTTCGTCTTTCTCTGCCTTCCACTTCTGCCACCTGCAGACCAAACTCTGCTTTTAAAGGCTCATGGTATTGTACCAGGACCCTCTGAATGGTCTCCCTTTCTGTGTTTTTTTGCTTGATTTTTGTAGCCCTGTTTATTGAACCCCAGGGTCTTGCATATGCTAGGCAAGTGCTCTACCTTGCTACATTCCCAGCCTATGGTCTCTCTTTTGATTAACTCAAAGCCAGCTGACTCCTAACCCTAATTACACCTGTAAAAATCTCTGTTACTGTGTAGTGTCTCATCAGAGTCACAGTCTCAGAAATTTAGCCAGGAAGTCATTGGGGCCATGTCAGGGTTCTCTGCCTACCAAAACCATCTTCTAAAATTTTACTCATAACTTTTGTAGGTAGTTGGTAACTTGTTATGAAAAAGGCAGAAATTTTTTCTGACCAAAAAAAAAAAATTGGATCTTAAGTAAATTTTGAAGTTGAAAGAATGCATTAACCCTTAATGTGTAAGTTTCCAAAATAATTAACAAAAAACCAGCAGGAAGCAAGTGAATTAAACCTGATTTCATCTTCTTGGGGTTTTTACTGAATCCTTTGAAGGAATGTGCCTAAAGAACACAGAACTTTTTAAAGCATACAACATACCAATTATTGTATTAATTTTATATCAATTATCTAGATTTTTACATTTTTCCTTTCTATTTTCCTTTACATTATTTTCTTCTTCCTTTACATTTTTCCTTTCCTATTTCATATTGATGTTAGGTAGCAACTTCTAAGGTAAAAAAAAGACATAATTTTGCCTTTTCTTCGTTTAAAAGTATTTTATGAAGGAAGGATTAATAAGTCAGTGTGTTATTTTTGGTAATAAAAATTTTAATTTTTTGAGGTACTCATGAAAAATCTTTTCTAAAATATTTCTTAAATTTCTCTTATGTTGTTCTTTTTTCCTAAAAGATATTTTTACAATTTTTATAAGTGTGCTGATGGTCTCAGTAGATATTCTAGTGCTGAAAGAGGCCTGTGTATGCAAATGAAAGCTGAGTCCCCTGGGAGTTTGCCCCAGTCCTGCAGGTATTTACTAGAGCCAAGGTCAAGGTCTCCCCAGTGACTTGTATCGCATTTCACTTCAGTGAGTGGCTTGTGTGACAGCCTAAATATAGAGATATGCTTCTGTATAAATGGGACTCCCCATCTTTCAGTCTCTGCCCGTTTCCAGACTATTGGGTTAGAGAGCAGGTAAAAATGGAGACAGTTCAAAATAGCTCACAACTGCACTACACATTTTATTTTTAACTTTTAACTCATTTTGCTAATTAAAGGGATATTTCATTGTTTCTGAACACCCTAAACTTCACCTGGGTTAAAAGCAAAAGTTTTCACTTCTTTTTTTTTTTTTTAACTGCTGTCGCAATACAGAGGGAACCAAGACTTGCAAACAGGGATTCTTGCAGGGCCTGTAGTCAGCCTCACTTGGCTCCAGCCTGTAGAGTGCAAGCCCAGGTGCACTTCTGAGTTCTCAAAGTCAGAATTTTTATATATATATCTCCAAAATTTTATACAATAAAAATTAATCCAGCTCTAGAAAGACAGTGTGGACTGAACAACAGGACCTAATGAGCACCAGTTTGACATTTCCAAACTAGGCTCTCCCAGGTACCCACTTCTACAGGTAAATGTTATGCAAAGAAAAGTTTTTCTAAAAATGTTTAAAAAGATAAGCTAAATTTGTATTTAATCAAACAAGTTAAAAGCAAGTATGTTTTCTGCTGTTTGAAGGTGGAATTAAACAATGAAAATGATTACATGTGTCAAAATCTACATTCAGATTAACTTCAGTTATCTTTAAAGGAGATGATGAAAATCTGTGCTGTCCTTTCTTACCTTTTTTCCTTCTTCATGCTCTCCATCTCTTTTCCCTGTAAGTAGAGGGGACAGAGCACGAATTTCAAGGGGGAAGAAATAACCTTATTTGCCCTCCACTTCAGTGTTAGCCCTGCAGTATGAGCCTCTGAGGGAAAGAAAGTGTCAAGAGAGGAATCCTCTCTGCATGCGCATCCACTAAATGCCTTCATCAGGATCCCTGGTCACGTCATAGCTCTGACAATAAAATGTTTCCTGTGACTCATGTTTTTTATTATTAACTGCTATCATCTGTACATTAACTGAACAGTAGGAAATACAGAAAAGAATAATTATTATTTAAAAGGGCAAGTTTTACAGTCATATTTTAATATGTACCTACAAATAATCTTGTTAAAGATTTTGACTTTAAGATTACCTGAAAATCAAGAACAATAGTAATAAGAGGAAATGTAGAAAACGTGGTTGTGTGACATTTTATTTCTTTGTATATAACCTCTCATTATTTGTTGGTTTATCCATAGTTATCTGTTCATTAAATATAATTAGTTAAATTGAAAGTTACATCATGTTGGTACTGCAATTTAGGCCTATGTATCTTTTGTGACTAGATTGTATATTGACCATAATGACCAGTGTATTTTTTTATCAGTGTATGTTTTCTATCATAGAATACAGATTTTTAATATTTTATAATAGTCAAGGTTTTTTTGTTGTTGTTTTTTTTAATTTATTTTTTGGTACGGGGGATTGAACTTGGGTCCTTACGCTTGCACGGCAGGTGGCAAAACCACTGAGCTAAATCCTTGGCCCCTGATAGTCATGTTTTGATTGCTTAAATTGTGGAAGTAGGATGTTTTATACACATGGTAAGACAAAAATTATTTTTTCTTAATTGACTAGAACTCGGATTAATTAAATTTTTGGAACTGAAGATTAGAAAAACTTTTTTCCTTCTATGACTAAATTTAAGATATTTTAATCAATTTTAGTTACTTTTAGAAGCCTAGACATTATTTATTCCATTTTAGTTGAACACTGATGTCCATGTATGTTATTGAGAGTTGAACCAAATGTGATACAGTCCAAGTATGGGATGTTGGGCAGATTTAAAAGAATGAAATAGATCTGTATCTGTTGATCTGGAATAACATATATGATGTGTTGATCTGTAAGGAAAGCACATTGTAGAGCAGAATATAATCTCACTTTTATTGAAAGCAAAAATCTGAGTATTTGGTTATATTAATAAGAGCCAGAGCAAGTTATTGATGGACGTACCAGGTTAACTGGGTAACCTGAGAAGGGTGAGAATGGAGGGGAATGGGGAGGGTATTAACTAGAATCATGGAAAGAATTAAGTCCGTGAACTGAGGTACCACTGTATTTTTCATCTTTGCACTGTATCAGTAAATAAAATGAGCACTTGCTACTTTTGCAACTTAAAACATATAAGGAAATATAAATTAGTCGGGGATTTAGCTCAGTGGTTCTGCCGCCTGCCTCATAAGCGCAAGGTCCCAAGTTCGATCTCCGGTACCAAAAACAGAAAACATAAATTAAAAAGCTTCTCCACATGTATAAAAATTAAAAATTAATTAGTTTAACAAATATTTATTGAGTACCTACTAAGTACTAGGCTCTTTGGGTTGATCCCTGAACAGTAGAGAACCTTTACTCACAGTATGTACCTCTGTGGGGTTTGGGTGACATCAGCAGAGGGAAGCCAAAGCATAATAAATAAATTGTCTAATATCTTAGAAGATTATAAAAGCCAAGAAAAATAAAAATATTAAGGTAAGAGGACTTGGGCTGGGAATTTAGCTCAGTGGTTTCGCCACCTGCTACACAAGCGCAAGGACCCAAGTTCGATATCCGGTACCAAAAAAAAAAAAAAAGATAAGAGGACTAGAATCAGGATAATCCACTTTTAAATGGGATGATTAGGGTAGCGTAGGTTTCCTCCAGAAGATGATGTTTGAACAAGGGATGAGGTAGGACTGTGTAGAAGAAAGCCAAACACATGGAAGAAAAACATTACAGAAGAGAAAGATCCGCAGGGAACAGGCTCTGGTCTGTGAGCAGGCCTGGTGTGCAAAGAAGCAGTGTGCCAGTCTAGAGTGAGCAAGAGGGGCAGGGAAGAGCCATTTGCGCTGTGGTAAGGACTTGGGTTTTCTCCTGATTGAAATGGAAAGACATCAGAGGGTTTTGAGTAGAGGAATGAAGTGGTAACTTATATTTTAAAAGGGTCCCTTTGTCAAAAGTAGAGGAGCAGTAGGAGAATAAAATGTAGGACTACTTTGGTTATCTATTTTATTTTGCGTGAACTTTGTCAGATTTGGTAGACTGTCAGAATGTATCCATTTCCTCTAGTTATTAAATTGATGAGTTTAGTGCTGTCTGTAATGTTCTTTTGGCACCTTTTTATGGGTAAAGGGTCTAGTATAATGGTGTTCATATTTTCATTTCTTATGTTTTTACCCTTTCTCCTTTTATTCATTCATTCTGTGTACAGGTTTTATCAGTTTTGTGGAACTTTTCGAAGCACCAGCATTGGTTTCATTGACTTTTTTGTTGTTGTTGTTGTTTTTGTTTTCTATTTTGTTATTTTTTTCCTCTTTTTATTAATCTTGGTTTTACTTACTTTGGATTTAATTTATTTTTCTAACTTCTTACAGCAGAGACCCTGAGTTATTTGTTCAAAATAAGTATTGTAATGCTACAAATTTCCTTCCAGGTATTGTTTTAACCATTGACCACAAATTCTGATACATTATATTTTCATTTCAAATCAATTCAAAATATTTTATAATTTCTCTTGTGACTACTTATATGACCAGTGGGTTATTTAGAAGTATGCTGTTTAATTCCAGGCTATTTGGAGAATCACCAGATCCCAGTCTCGAACTTCATGAGCACCCCCTATTGTTTTTTGTAATAAAATTTTATTTCACTGACTACAGTGACATTCTCATTCTGCACAAGATAATAGGAGTGAGTTCTGAGGCATTTTGTGCCTTGTGTGGATGGATGGCAGAGGTGGAGGGGTTGAGGCCATGGCTTGTTCTTTAGAATGATACAGGCTGCTGCTCAGTAGCACAGTAGTACATGTATGTGAAAAGCTCAGCTTTAGCCCAGCACCTGCTTGATTGTGTGATCCTAAACTGCCTGTAATTAGGTTCTTCATTGCAGCCTGATGATTGTTGCGTGAAGAGGGTCCAGGGGACTGTCTGTTGTGCAGGGCTTTGTAGTGGACAGAGATAAGTGACTGGACACATTTAGTATGACAACACCTTTTTTATTATTTTCCTTTGCATAATTGCCTAACTTAAAGCTTAAACCTTTAAAGAGAAAAAAATGCTAGCTTTTGGAAATGATTCTGAAATACTTATTTTATAGAAAACTTGAACTCTAATTTTGGTCAGCATGACCTGATTTTTTTGGTTACCGATTTAACTTTATTGCTTTTCTTTTTCAGAAAATTCTTCCAGGAGGAAATACATCATTTGATGTAGTTTTTCTTGCAAGAGTAGTAGGAAATGTAGAAAATACTTTATTTATTAACACATCTAATCATGGGGTATTTACTTACCAGGTAAGAATCAGATTTAAACTTTTACTTATTTTATAAATTACAGTTATCATCATCATCATCAACTTGTATTTTAAATGTAGAATCTTTGTTTGGATTATTAAAGAAAGTTAATGTTTACAGGACTTAGAGTAAACTAACCTTTTTGTATATCAGCCATTATTCTGTGTATGAATCAGGATTTGTATATATCAAGGTTATCAACACCATAAAGAAGAATAATTGCTTATATTTGGCACTATACTGTACATGTACTTCTGCCTACATTATAGATTCTGTTATCCTCATTTTTTTAGATAAGGAAGTTGAATTTTGGAAAGGTTAAATAATTGCCCAAATACTGCTACTAGTATTGTTCAGCAAGGACTCAAACTCATGTCTTTCTATCTACACCTGACTCTAATCTTAACCACTGTGCTGTGCTCCCCATGGAACGCAAGTGTTTGAATCCTCACTTAGTTAATACTTCACAGTCCTTATGCTTTTTTTGAACATTTCCTCTCCAGTGCCAAGAACACTTGATACGTTTTGACAGTAAGTATCAGAGTAAATATCTCACTTTAGTAGGACAAATTCAGTTTTTAAAGATTGTTTATCAGGCTTCAGTGAACTTTTGATGCTTGGTTTAGTAGTTTTAAAGTTCTGTATAGATGACAGGCATTTAACACATACTTGTCAAGTAAATGAAAAGAATACCCTAAAAATGAAGGTCATGGCCTTCGAAAGCATCCCCCAGCTGACCCAGGTGGTCACAGCCAGATTTGCCATCTGAAGGTCGTGATCAGGTTGTTCTCAAGGTGAGTCCCACTGGCCAGCTATCTTCTGTCTTTCCGTCTTCAGATCTATCTAGTCTTTCTTCAAGTCTTCCTCCTAAATATATCTCAAGTCTCACACACTCTCCCCAAAAAGACTTTGTTCAAAGATACCACTGCTCTCTTGTAAGTAATGTCATCTCACTGGATTATATGGCAGCTGTCTAGCTGCTTTCCACTCTTCCCCAGCCTCTTCCACAATCTGAGATTCACTCTAGCCAGAGGGATTTTTTGTTAAAATCTTTTTATTCGTCTCTATTCTGACTTTAGTACTAGAATATAACTTTCATAAGGTTAGGCACATTATCTGTCTTGTTCAGTATTAAGTTGTTCACTGCTGCACCCTTGTCCTAGCACATCATATATATTCCATAAATACTTGTCATTTGAATAACTGCCTCACCCTATTTAGTCAACCTAGGATCTTTGAATGTGGGAATAACCTGGGGCTAGGCTTGATATTTGAAGATTGCCTGAGCCATGGATCCATCTTCTGATACTTGGAGTAGGAAGATCTTTTGACTCCCTATTTTCTTTTTATGTGCTCCGCAATTTCATGAAGGACTACTGTCATTTCAATTTCTAGCATGTTCCAGAAATCATTCCAAATGTACATATATAGAGTAAGTTAAATATGTATCCAAATCAAGATTTTTAATAAGAGATTGTTAATGTTTTACATCTAAATTAGATTCACTGGTCTCTGTAGATCAGCAGAGTTATAAGTATAAAAATGGTAAGTATAAAAACAACTCAAATGGCATTTTTTTCTTCTTTGAATCAGGTATTTGGTGTTGGAGTTCCAAATCCATACCGATTGAGGCCATTCCTTGGGGCCAGAGTCCCTGTGAATAGCAGTTTCTCACCTATAATAAACATCCACAACCCTCACAGCGAGCCTTTGCAGGTGAGTTTATGAGGGTAATTTTGACTAAGTCTCCCTTTGGTGGGAATTAATGCTTAGCATGAAATTTCAGTTTGTGAAAGTTTCTAAGACTGTTTAAAATAATGGAGCTTTACAGATATGTCAGTGGGAGGTATTACTTTTAAAACACTTGTTGTAATCTGAATTTTGGAGTACAACACTCTGGATTTGAAATTTTTGGAACCATATTTAAGTGACCAATTTTAAGTGTTTTAATTTAGAGAGCTCTGCATTTAAGAGTTTTCAGCTGGGGCCAGGGATTTAGCTCAGTGGTTCCGCTGCCTGCTTTGCAAGCTCAAGGTCCCAAGTTTGATCCCTGGCACCAAAAAAAAAAAGAGTTTTTAGCTGTATGGGCTTTCTTTTTTCTTGTTTTTCTGGGCTTTTTCTGGCTTACTGTAAATATTTTTAAAATAGATTATGTTTATTTCTGATAATAAATCTTTTGGAGATGGCAACCTGGTTATTAGAATCCTGGGAAATGGTGATAGTCATGATTTAAAGCAAATTATAAAATCTAACTCCTTGTCTTAGCCAGCCTTTGGAAATCTCTCCTTACTAGTTCCCTGTATCTCTGCAGTAGGAGTAGTGAGTGTCTCTCCTTCAGGGATGTCTGAAAATCCCCATTCCTCATCTCAGTGGTGTCCATCTCTCTGATGTGTGCAGCCACTGTCACTTCTAGTTGTGTTATCTGTACTAGAAGAACATGCACATACTTTCCAGAGTGTTCATGCTGTATCAACCCCTAGGCCCCCAGAATTCTTTAGAACTACACTGCAGATCCTAACAGTAGCTTGAAGGTAGAAGGTAGAGGAAAGATGTAATACATTGCATAGTTAAGTACAAAGCTTTGGCCATGCACAATGGCTTTTGTCCTCCTAGAATCCCTTGGTATTAATATTATAGACAATGACAAAGAAAATAAGGAGAAACAAGGGAAGATTTTCAAAACTTAAATAGTGAGAGATTTGGGCAAAACGATAGTTTCCCAAAAGAAAGGAAATCAGATGTCCATGCCAAGACCTATACTCTGTGTCCATAGCAGCTTTATTGCTAATGGCCAACACAGGAAACAACTGTGTCATCCATCAATATGTGAGTGCATAAAACACTCCACCGTGAGACACTACCACCTCTCGTGTTGCCTGTGTGCTCATTTGGCACAGACCTGCTTCTACTGTGAAGAGGAAGCCAAGGAGACACCAGCCCTCAAGATGGCCAGTGAAAAGCCCAAGGAAGAACTTTATAAGACCAAGAACAGCAGTCATTTTAAATTGAAGGTGGTGAGGCCAGATGGTTCTGTGGTGCAGTTTAAGGGGAAGTCACACACCACCTGGTAAACTAATGAAAGTCTACTGTGAATGACAGGGTTTGTC
The DNA here is from genome assembly GCF_000247695.1 of Heterocephalus glaber. The sequence goes on along the minus strand of NW_004624749.1, from coordinate 2,999,253 downwards.
AGTGAGGCAAACCAGATTCTGACTGGACAGGCAGCCATTCAATGAAATGGGCACACCGTCTCAGCTAGAATGGAGACACAGCTGCAGACAGGAAGAGGGCTACAGACTTTAAGAGGGGAGCTTGCTGCTGTTCTCTAGAACTGTTGTGATAGAACTCTGGTCCGTGTGCTTGTGCAGCAGGCGGCAAAACCACTGAGCTAAATCCCCAGCCCTAGAACTATATTCTTACAGACCAGGAATATGTTCTCAATTAGAAAACTGCAATTTGGACCGGGGATTTAGCTCAGTGGTTTTGCCGCCTGCTGCACAAGGGCAAGGACCCGAGTTCAATCCCCAGTACCAAAAAAAAAACTGCAATTTGGATCCAACTCATCCTGACTACTAGAGTACAATTTTCTCTATTCTTTAATTTCCCCTTCCCTGTTCCTTTTCAGTACATAGAATAACTGCTGTAGGTGCACAAGCATATTGCTTTTTTTAAACTAAATGGCCAGTGATATTTTAATTGACGTCAAATGGAGACAAGATAGTGCTGTAAAAACATTCTTTTTCTCTATTAGTAGCATTCTCATTCAACACTTAACCTCTGTATTTCCAGTAAGTTGTTTTGCTCTCACTGTCTTAACAAAAACAATATGAAAATCCTTACACAGCTTGTTCATTTGGAGAATTTTAGTGTTTTTCATTGATCATTGTGAAACAGAGGATAATTTTATGACTTTCTTCGTACATAGCTGTTACATGCAGAACAATCTTGTCTTTAAATAACAATAAATTACTTGAAGAAGCAGCAGCAGCATCCTAGGCAGATTTCCCTTCAATTGTCTTGTTTAAATAAATTTCTGGTTTAAAATGAAAAAAACAGAAAATACTGTGATAACAGCCCTAAAATAGAAAAGAAATTAATTTTAATACATATTTGAATCATATAACAACCTGATGGATCTCAAAACAGCTGTACTGAATTGCAAGGCCAGACAAAAGAGTACCTACTGTTTATTCTCTTCATGTAAAACTTTAGCAAACTCAACCTCACCAGGCATGATGGTGTAAGCCTGTGATCCCAACACTCAGGAGGCTGAAGCAGGAGGATCCCTGACAGGTCAAGGCCAGCCTGTCCAAATAGTGAATTCAGGGCCAGCCTGAACTACATAGTGAAACCCTGTCTCAAAAAACAAAAAGGAAAGAAAGAAAACTCAACCTCATCTGCAGTGACAGCAAAATCACTGATTGACTGGTGATAAGAGAGGAACGAGTAGATTACAAAAGCCCTGGGGAAACTTTTGGAGGCAGTAGGTATATATAGTATCTTAACTGTAATGATGGCTTAATGGCTACAAACCTGTGTCAGAATTCCTGGGGTTGTACATTTTAAACATGTGTTACTGATCATACAGCAGTAATACCTCAGTAAAGCCATTTTATACAAATCTTTTTTTTTTTTTGGTACCGGGGATCAAACTCGGGTCCTTGAGCTTACACAGCAGGCTGCGAAACCACTGAGCTAAATCCCC
>NW_004624749.1:2983846-2997639 GCF_000247695.1 Heterocephalus glaber | reverse complement strand
AAGCTGCAAAAATATTTTTTGTTGTTTTTTTTTTGGTACCGGGGATCAAACTCGGGTCCTTGAGCTTACACAGCAGGCTGCGAAACCACTGAGCTAAATCCCCGGCCCCATTTTATACAAATCTTAAGTGCTTATAAGCACAGAACTGATAGTACCTATGATTTTGCTACCAGTAGAAACCAGATACCTTTATGTTTTGTGTTTTACTTCAGTTGACACATAGTAATCATACATATTTATGAGGCACAGTGTAATATTTCAAAACATGTATATAATGTGTAATGATCAGATCAGGGTAATTGGGAGTAATATTTATCTCCACTATTTCACAGTTGTAATTATTAGATCAACTGCTAGATCTTGTTGTATATATGTGTAAATAAAGAAGCACTTGTATTACTATAAAAATACAAAATTTATATTTGTAAAACCTGATAATTTCCATAAATTATTATTTGGAAAAAAAAAGAAAAAGTATCCTGTTCATCACTAAAATCTAGTCTCTAAAACAGCTACACTGTTTCTAAGTTTGATTTTCAAAGCTGCCTTGTTTCAATTAAAAGTACAGTGGTACCTCAGTTCACAAACACTTTTGTTTGAAGTTTGGTTCACAAATAGGTGCATTTGGCAGAATTTTGTTTTTGTTTGCAAACTCTGCATCACATGGCAAACAACCGTGGTCATCTTTCCCACACAAATACAAACGTGGCTATCTTTTCCAGAATCGTAGAAAAAATTAAGTTCATGATCCAAGGTACCTCCATCCTTGCTTACACATATGAGACACTGAACTTAGTGATATGATATACTTATCCTACATTTATATCTACAAATGTTTTAGTTTTTTCTGAAAATTAGCATGCCAAAATTATTCCTAGGTAACAGCAGGTCCCTTGCGTTGGGAATGTGATTTGGAGCCTAGCCCTCCTGTGCTCTTCTGTCTTAGGTTGTAGAGATGTACTCCAGTGGAGGAGACCTGCATCTGGAACTCCCAACAGGCCAACAAGGAGGGACCAGGAAACTGTGGGTGAGTGGAAACGGTTTTCTCTCGTGTGCTCACAGAGAACCAATCATTTTCTTAAATACAATAGAAAATCCTTAACTCTTTTTTGCTTGAAAAAATATGGGTAACTTTTCTTTAAGTAATGTCTTAATGCTAAATGTATACCAAATATATTCGAAAAATGAAAGGAGAGCGAGGGAAAAATAAAGTCATAATTCTTATAAAGAGCAGTGTACAAAATTGGTGGACACTTTAGCCCACTGTGTGGATGGGAAGCTGTGTTCAGCTGTTTTCTCAGAATTATATTGGAAAGTTGCATATTATGAATCTGGTCATAATATGCAAGAACTACCTTGTCAAAGGCTCCTGCCTTATGAGACTTCTCTTGCTGTCGTCATCTACCATGTGCTGGCTCATCCAAAAAGTCAGTGACCTTGGTACAAGGTACAAGATATTACTCCTTGTCTATAACTATAGACCCACTGGCTTATTTTCCAAATAAGTTCTGAGGATCAAAATATCTTTATTAATTGCTGTGTCACACACACACAACCTCTTGATTGTCTTCTGACCAGCCTGCACCAGAAAAGGAATGTTGTAGAGGTGACATTTGAAGGATGACAACTTGAACATTTAGAAACAAATGTGTAGCTGAGGCAGGAAGGTCACAAATTCAAACCAGTCATAGCAGTGACTTAGCAAGACCCTGTCTCAAAATAAAAAGGGCTAGCTGGGCATAGTAGGGTAGGCCTGTAATCCCACCACTCAGAAGGCTGAGGCAAGAGGACCACCATGAGTTCCAGGCCAGCCTGGGCTGCATAATAAGTTCAAGGCCTGTCTGAACTACATAGCAAGACCTTGTCTCAAAAAAATAAAAATAAAAAGGGCTAGGGATGTAACTCAGTACTAAAGGTGTGTGCAGAGAAATTCCTGTGGTTTGCAGGAAGCCAAATTCTGAAACTAGGAAAGCAGTGCACACATACTTCCTTTTTAAATTTTTCAATGAGTCTTCCTTCTAATATGTATATGAATGTTCTCTCATTACCAGACTGAAAATTGATGCTGTTTTTTTGTACCGTGAACATTAATAAATGCAGTTGGTAAACTGGATTTGTTTAGGAAGCTTTGTTATGTTTTGTTAGGCTTTAAATGAAAGGAAAGCTGAGTCTCAGCCCACTTGGTTATCATTTATAGAAATTCCTGTGCACCTCTAATGGTGACATTTCTGTCAGGCAGAGAATTTCAGGACTAAATTCCCATATTAAGCATCAAAAAAAATTACTGGTTTTGTAGATTAGTTCTCCCTTTTAGTGATGATTTTTTTTTTCAACCATTCTTATTTTTTGGAGACAGGGTCCTGCTGTGTAGTCCAGACTGGTTTTGAGCTCACTAGGTAGCTGGCCTTCAACATTCAGCTCTCTTCCTGCCTCAGGCTCCCAAGTGTTGGGATTACAGGCACGCACCACCATGCCCAGTTTATTTTCAAGTCATTTGACTTTTACTTTGCTTGCTTTACATACCATATTCCATCAGTTTTAAGAAGCAAATCTTTTCATATTTTAATTTTCTCCAGAATTGGAGCATGTATTATAATCTGTAGAACATATTTAATTGGCAATGTATTTTTTAATAGGTATGTAAAATAATCTGTCTTTCAGTTGATGTCATTTTAAGTCAATAAAACAAGGTAGTTTTGTGACATTACAAATGCTGTGCTACATTGTGGTCTGTTCACTTCTCAGGAAATTCCTCCTTATGAAACTAAAGGGGTGATGAGAGCCAGTTTTTCATCCAGAGAAGCAGATAATCACACAGCCTTCATAAGAATAAAGACAAATGCATCAGACAGCACAGAGTTTATCATTCTTCCTGTTGAAGTTGAAGTTACAACAGGTTAGTGGGAAATGGAAGATATTGCAAGTTTGTTTTGTTTCGTTTTGAGTACATCTTACTCTGGCAAAATGAAAGATAATTGTTTCCTTTTCTTTTTTTCCAAGCTCCAGGTATTTATTCCTCAACTGAAATGTTAGATTTTGGTACACTGCGAACACAAGGTAAGAAAAAAAAAGGCCTGTAAGTCTTTTTGAAAAATTTTTGTGAAAGGGATTCAGTGCTGAGTGAATCTACTGTGCTTTGTAATTCAGCTTTGAAAGTTATTTCTCAGTGGATTTCGTGATTGATCTTAGAGAAGTCACAGTGTTCACAGGTTTATACCCTATCCCCTGGCATGGTAGCGTTGCTGACCAGGTAGGAAAATAAGGTCAGGGCAAAATGCAATTATCTTGAATGGAAGACTAAGGCACTATAGTTCCTCAGTAGGAACTACTGTTTTAATCCACTTCCTCATCCATTCAGTTATGCTGAATATTTTTTTCTTATAGTTAAGGAACTCAAGATTTACTTTTGGGTTTTTGAATAGATATAAACTATTAAATTGCATTATAATGATACAGTGTTAAAAATTTATCCCAGATGGTCAGAGAAAGAATTTAAATTATAAAATTAAAAACCCAGGTGAAGATTTTTATTAAGGAAAAAGATTACTGTACTTGTAATTTGGGATTTACTTGAGGCATATGTAATTAACATTTAGTTATTTAGCATTGAAGACATTTTTTAAAATTGTATTTACTTTTAGTTTGATAATTTCATGTATATTATTAATTATGCTTTGAAGTGAAAGATTAGTAATGTCTGAGTTCACTAAATTATGTGGCTTTTTTTAGTCTTTGCTTCAGAGTAGGCAGTTCTTGAAGTACACACTGTCTTTATGAATAAAGTCATTCCTGTTTAATGTTTCTTTTATTAATGTGATTATCATATTTATTGGTTACATTTCATCTTCAGTTTGAAATCTAATAAGATAAATATTCTAACTTGCTAAGAAGGACACCTTTTTGAGAAACGTTTTTCTCCTCCATCTTAACAGATCTACCAAAAGTTTTAAATCTTCATTTATTAAATTCAGGAACAAAAGATGTACCAATAACAGTAAGTTTTTACTTATTTCCTTCCTAATTTGTATAGTCTTTATTTTAAAATTTATGACAGAGTTCAAAATAATTAAGCCCTTGCTCTAAAGAGTTGTATTGTGTGGTGACTGGGGTACTCTTTGGTTCTGAGTGTGACATGAGAAACCCAGTCCACCTCTCACCACCCAGGTTGTAAGGATCAGTAGAAGGTCTTCTCCCTGCCAGGTGTGAGCCAAAGTTCAGGCTCCTATTCAAGCTGAACCCAACAAGAGGCCCATAAACTGGATAAATCCTAGGATTTCTGTGCCATGTGGGGAAAAATTAAAAACATATTCTAAGGATTTCATTGGATTTGATTGTCAGGCTTAAGATATGGGTAAGTAAAAAGGGAGCGAAGGGCCCACCCACAGTAGAAACTGAGTTTTAAGAAAGCTTCTAAAAGTTTTCCCTGTTTGTTTCAGCACCATCTACATAATGTACTTCTTAGAGACTGATTTATTTTTAGAAGGGTTTGTACCTTCTTCCATTTCACAAGTACATAAAATATTTGGGATGGGATAGGCAATGCTAAATTTTGAGCTTTTTTTTTTAAATTCTCCTTCAGGTAATTCAGTCTCTTTCTAAATACTAGTCTTTCTAAATATAGTGTTATTAATGCAAGTGACTATAAATAAAGTTCCTCACCTGTTAATGGACAGGAGCCCCACATTCAAGCCCTCCTGCTGTAGTCTATAACATAATATTGAGAAAATGGTTTTCCTAAATATTTACAAAACAGAAATGCTATACATTTTGAAATAAGTTTGCCTGAAATATCTTAAGAGGAATGTTTCCATGAGGTTTTCTTACTAATTTATATATCAAAATCACAGATTTACTTACTAATTTTACCAGTGTTCCCTTGATATGTTTTAGTGAAATCGTTTATAAATTATTAAAAGTAAAATTGTTAAATACTAAACAGTTGTGTTCCATTTTTGCTCATGTGCTTCTATAAACATTTTCAAAAGGTCCTGGCCTGTTGATTCTCCCTTGAGAGTTACTGAGTATTAGTTGGGTCTAAATGGCATGAGAAAAGGCTGGAACTACAGTATGTTTAGGAATATGCAAACTGCTTTTCCTGGGACTCTTGCCATATTTTTCCATTTCTTGATTATCTTTGAATAAGCAATAGTCAGTGACTAATACTAAAAAAAGTTGTTAGTTGGGCCGGGGATTTAGCTCAGTGGTTCCACCACCTGCCTCGCAAGCGCAAGGATCCGAGTTTGATCCCTGGTACCAAAAAAAAAAAAAAGGTTGTTAGTATAAATATGTTTATCACAAGGTAATGATTTTGTATTTTCCTGTTAAGCCATCAAGGTGAATCAACTATTTAAGTGTTTTATTTTGCTTTTTGTTTGTTTTGACTTCCTTCAGAAATGGGTTTTAACAGATTTAGGTTTATCTTTAATGATAATGAGCAAACAGTTCAGTCCATTTGTATAAAACAGTATCAATTGAATATTTGTTTACTACTTAGTTCAGTATATATTATGACAAAAATAGTACAGAATATAAAATTTTCCTCTAGAATGGAATATTTTAAAGTATGTTTCATATGCAGAAAAACCTTTTTCTTTTTTTTCAACTATTCTGAGCTCTCCCTATTTACAGAGACTACATTTGAACAAAAACCATTTTAAAGGTGGTGTGATTGTTTGGTTTCTTGTTTTTGGTACTGGGGATCAAACTCAGGACCTCTCATTTGCCAAGCAGGCGCTGTGCCGCTAAGCTACATCCTCAGCTCCAGAAAGTGGTGTGATTGTTAATGATGAACCTCCACTTCCAGGAGTTACACGTGTTGGGAATGGCCAAGGTTCTATTGTTGCTGTTTCATAGCAGTAGAGTATGTGAAGGAATTTGGAGCCGTGTTTGTAAACGTCCTCTGCAAATTTCTAACCTTTATGAGATCATCTTTTTAACAAATTGTAACTTCAAGATAAAAGTGGCCAATTGAAAAAAATGGCAAAATTAATTGAATCTACCAAAACACCCCCAACCCTCATGTTTTCAACAGGTAGGGAAAATAAGCTTGAAAAGTAGGCAGTTACTCAGGCTCATACTTTTGTCACTATTGAATTGTCACATATGTTCTGTATGCTTTCTCTTTTCTTAAGTATTATAGTGATAGACTAGTGTAATGAAACTAAATGAAGGGCCAGGGATTTAGCTCAGTGGTTCTGCCGCCTGCCTAACAAGCGCCAGGTCCTGAGTTCAATCCCCAGTACAAAACAAAAAAATGAAACTTTCTCCAGATTGTAGTTTATCTTAAAGTTAGACTGCTTTGTTCTGTATTCTACCCCCCACCACCATCTGTCTCATACACACACACACACACACACACACACACATCCTTCACCCCCACCCCACCCCAGTGTGAGATTTCAAAGCAGATGAGAAGGCTTCCTCAGAAAGAAAAAGGAGGCAGGTAAGAGTTAAAATGCTAAGAGAGCCCTATGCCAGTCACTAAGGCCACAAGAATTCCAAGCACAGACAATTTCAGAGCCATGGGGTCTTCATTCCAGGCCCTTAAAGGCTTGCTAACAGCTGAGGATCAACTGCAATCTGCAATGCAAGGGAAAGGGAGCTACTCTGGCAGTGCCTGTAATCATGGTAACATAATCAGTCTCTTTCTTCACACTCTGCTCTGTGGTTATGGTGCCTTCAGGCGCCTGCCCTTTGATGTTCAGTTTAGGCAGATTTCTCTGGGAGAAGCTGATGACTTGTTGGAACTGACTGTCTCCTATTAACAGGCATGCTTGGTGGATGTCACAGAAAAGAGCAGTGTTCTTTCCTATAAGAAATGACAGGCTTCAGCAGCAGGTTAATAAAGCCCCTCAAAATTCAACAAATATTCCAGGAGGATTTTGAGACCAAGGTTAAGATTCAAAGTAAATTAGAAGTAAAATTCAAGGTACATCCCTAGCCCTAAAGGAAGATTCTTTAAAATCAAGATTTGTGTGCAACACTGTGATACTGTGAATATGTGTTTCTGCAATAGGAAGTCAGGTCAATGGCCTTGAACCAAGTGAGGAAACCTGGTTTCTAGTTCTGCCTCTTGCAGTCTATTTTTTTTTTTTTTTTTGTACCAGGGATCAAACTCGGGACTTTGTACTTTCAAGGCAGGCAGTGGCACCACTGAGCTAAATCCCTGGACCTCTTGGTGCCTAATTATTGAAACATCAGTGGCTAGCATGAAGTTCTCTTCATCAATAAAACAGAGAAGGGGGCTACGATCTTTAATATCCCTTCAAATTAAAATGAACAGGGTCAGGATAACCAAAATAACTGTACCTTAAAATGTCTTTTTTGAAGCATGCTCTAAAAATATAAGCTTTTACTGCTTTTTGTTATTTTAGAATTATTTGAGCAGAAAGATTTGACTTTCTAAGCCTAAAGCATTCCAACCTCTTCCAGTCAGATGTCCCTGTCATCTGCCTCACTGCCCCTCATCCCAGCACAACCACACCCTGGAGAAGAAGAAAAAATGCTGCAAGAGGTGGAGTCTGCAGAACCACGCCCCCCCCCAGGCCACACTTAAGTCTTTGCCTTCAGAGTCTGATGTTAAATTTAGTGCTGTAGGTTTCTTTAAGAGGGACCTGTCATGGTCATCTTCATGTCACCTTCTGTGATACACAAAGGAGACATTCATTTGGGAAATAAATACCTTTTTGAATGTGTTATGTACTCATACCCAGTGTGAGGGTTTAGATTTGTACACTTCCTCATCTGTCATGTTTCTCATGTGGTCATCATTTTATTTTCCAAAGGGATTCTAATGAGCTTAATGTAAAGTTTTACTAGCCTATTCCATTTTAAGGGACCACAGAAGTTAAACTTTAAATTTTCATTCTTCTTTATTTTTCTAGTATACTTTCTAGTGTAAAGCAAATAGTCTATTAGACCAAAATAATGGTGTACATATACATATTTTTTCTTTGCAGAGTGTTCGACCAACACCACAAAATGATGCTATAACGGTACACTTTAAACCAGTCACATTAAAAGCTTCTGAAAGTAAATACACCAAGGTTGCGAGCATTAGTTTTGATGGTAAGTATTTGCTTTTTTTTCTCTCTAATGGAATGATGTTACCCTGATAAACTAGAAAACATCTATGATGACATGTTCATACAGAAATCCATACCATTGTACAGTCAGATTTTAAATTACTGTGTAGGTTTTTTCCATAAGCCATCATGAACCCTTGATTGATTCATGAAAGAAAATACCATAACTTTATGAAGTTCATAAAGCTAAATCAGTATTAACAATAGGTAAACATTAGCAAATACATTGGAATTGGAATATATCTGTAATCTGGGCTAACCAGTTACATCTATTGTAATTTGCTTTAATTGTGCAGTCATTAATTTTTTGTAATTAAGTGATAATATATTTAAATTTCAGAAGCATGTTTAAGCGTGAGAGCAAAAGTAAGGTATTCTTTCTAGCATTTTTACGTATTGGCTTTTGTAAGCAAAGCAGCAGCCCTGCATAACTAAAATAATAGCTTTGTGATAGAACTGTCAAATCATTATTTCAAACATGTGTAATGTATATTTTGTCACTTGAAATGTTAACATGGACTTTAAAATTTTTACAGCATGTTTTTATTCAGTTTTGCCTGATTTAATAGGTATTTATTACATTTACTGTCACAAAAATTTTAAATTGTCACTTAGTAGCTCTTTAACTGTGTATGTGATTGCATTTAAAAACACACTCTGCAGAAGACTGTGCACCTGAGGAGCTGGAAAGCAGAAACTGGCCTCTGGTGAAGCCCCTCTGCTGGAGCCCATGTGCGCAGCCCCACCCCATCAGTGGGCAACTCCAGGGACCAGCAGCTGCACCCTAGGCAGTGTGTGAAAGCCCTAGGGACATCCAGGAAGGATTAGATGGAAGACACAGGCTGCCCACATGCAGGCCTTAGAATCCATGCCCTGAACCAAGTGGGAAGCCTGAGGCACCAGGATTAAATAGGCAGTGTGCTCGCACAATGCAAATGTAGGAAGTGGGAAGTTGTGCCAGGGGAGGTTCTGTTGTCACAGTTCCCATCCAAGTCTTCGGTGAGTGGTCGGTGCTGCCGAGAGACCATGCCAGGCAGGGACCTACTCTTCTCCAGCAGAGGAGAGCAGCCAGCAGTGATTCCTGAGCTCTGAGGATACCTAGGCCACCCTCTGGTTTCCCAGGGTACCAAGTTAGGCCTCACATTTCCCCTTACTCTACATGGGCTAAGAGCTCCTCCTCTCCAGCTGCTATTGACACCATAGCAGATGTCTCCATTGAGATATAGGCAGCACCACTAAACAAGCATTCTACCACCAAGCTATACTCCCTGGCCCTAAAACAAGTGCTTCTTAAAGAAATTATGTAAAACTAAATGCAAAGACAAAAGGAAAGCATCTTTAAAAGCAAATGTTACAGTGCCAGGGATTTAGCTCAGTGGTTCTGCCGCCTGCCTCACAAGTGCAAGGTCCTGAGTTTGATCCTTAGTACCAAAAAAAAAAAAAAAGCAAATGTTACATCCCTGGCCCTTTCTTTATTTTTTTTTATTTTGAGATTAGATCTCGCTAAAATGCTTAATTGCCCTGGCTAGCCTTGAACTTTTGGTCCTTCTGCCTCAGTGTCCCAGAGAAATGTTACATTTCTTAAAAGTAGTTTTTAATATTGAGAGGAAATACTTTCATCTTCCACCTCACTTCCTGCCACCCAGGTCCTAACACAAAACTCCTCTCTGATTGCTAAGACGCAGGAAGTATGTTCTGTATTTAACTTAATGTTTCCAGAATGTGCCACAAGTATTAATTCTACAGTACTCACTTATCAACCAACTATCTTTCTCATCAAAAATCACTCCTTTATGATTATTAACTGACTTTTCTTGAGATTTTTGACTACTTCATTTGCTAAATTAGTACATATAACATGGTACCTTGAAATGCCTAAATTATGGTCCTCATAATCACCCTTACATCAAAATAATGAAAAATTAAAACCACCCAGAGATGGTTAACTAGCAAGCAGAAAGAAATAAGAGGCTTAATGGCAATTTTTAAAATCTAAGGTTGCCATCTGTACATTGCTGAACTCACATAAAAATTCTTCTCACACATGGAAGTGAGTCAGGAATACTTTAAAGGAGATAAAGTTGAACAGCTTCTTTACTTGCTTTGAAAGGGCCATCTCATGGGTACCCAGATTGAATCCATTGACTCAATTTCTGTAATTCCAGGTGGAATTAGTCAGAACTACTACAAAATCTAGAGGTTTCACCTCCTCACAGAGGACAGTAAAATAACTGGACCTGCTGTGATATAGGAGAGGCTTTGTCTCCTCCTGCTTCTCTTCAGGTTGGCTAAATGTGAGAAGTCAGAGCTCCTTACTTCTGCCCATACTACTTTGTCCATACTGTTGCAAGACTGGCCATACAAGGAATCTTATTTCTTTCTCAGTACGGCTATGAGCCAGTGGTATTCAGTAGGGAGCAGTTTTGCCTCCCAGGAGACATTTGGCAATAACAGACATTTTTGGAGCAGTGTTACTTCTGGAGCAATGTTATGACATCTAGCAACTAGAGTCCCCAGTGAAGTTAGACACCCTGCAGTGCACAGGACAGCCCCTACAACAGAGAATTAATCTGGCCTAAATGCTCATAGTGCCATAGTTGAGAAGCCCTGCTGTTACAAAGCCAGTGCTTGTAGTTACCAAGAAGCAGCTTTAGATAGTGTTTTTCCTTTTGGCTTGTGTTCACTTGCTAGTTTTGTATCAGTTTATCTCATTATAGGAAAAACAAAACATTTCTCCTGTTTTGTATGAAAAAATGATATTTTGATTTAAAATGTAATAAAAGTGCTCTGTTGGCTAATTTGAAAACTTCTGTTTTTTAAAAAATAAAATTTTGTCAGTCCACAGAAAATCATTCGTACTCTTTGGTAGTTAAAAAATAAAATAAAATAAATTTTTAATGCTTCCTTTTAGCCTCAAGGGCAAAAAAACCATCTCAGTTTTCTGGGAAAATAACTGTTAAAGCAAAGGAAAAGAGTTATTCTAAACTCGAAATACCATATCAAGCAGAAGTTTTAGATGGGTGAGTTTCTTCTTAAAATAAGCTTTATAACTTTTTGCTAATTAGTTAATTTTGCTTTCCTGCTGTTAACACATTGCAAAAACCATACCCAAATTCATCCCAGTGGGATTGTTGTTATAAAGAACAATCTCAATCATAAAAGAGAACCTCTTATATTTCATTTATTTCCTACCTTCTTAGAAGAAAAAGGTAAATAAGGTAGTAGAAGTTTTGCTTAAATGAAGATTTTAATGATTCAAAAGCAAATCTGATTTTTAATATTTCAATCATTAGAACTATATTCTGTCATTCTTTTGGTAACATGCAAGTGAATGTGACTTGGTACTATTTTGTGACTTGAAACAAAATCATTTATATTCTATAAACTCATAAACACTTCAAGAATTATAATTTTTATCAATGGGCAGTAACACATGTAATTTGCTCTCTAATTCCACTCTCTAACCAATAAACATTTAACATACAACTTGATAGTTATTTATTTTAACGAAGCTGGTTGCAGTTTTAATGATAAACTTGATTTTTCAAAGTAGACTGAGCCCCTTCCTGTTAATACAACCTTGATTCTAATTATTTGATTATGTATAATTCATTAGAGAGTACTGTAATTCTTTGCGTTCCTTATATATCTAAATTTATTTTAAATCATGTGGTTAATGATTAAAATATAATAGTTCTAGTTCTGTAATACAGTCCTTAATGATAAATGTAAATTATTACAAAGAACTTGGGTTTTAAATAAGCACATAGAAATAAAAATTATTTGTTTTTTTTTTCTTCAAATAGTTATTTGGGATTTGATCATGCTGCAACTTTATTTCACATCCGAGACAGTCCTGCTGATCCTGTGGAAAGGCCAATTTACCTAACTAACACTTTCAGTTTTGCAATCCTCATTCATGATGTGTTACTACCACAAGAAGCCAAAGCAATGTTTAAAGTATGTCTGGGAACCCTCCTGATTTTTAGTTTGCTGTTCTACCAACTAGATGATATTGACACTTTATGTTTTTCTCTCCTTCCATTTCCTAGGTTCACAACTTCAGCAAACCAGTCTTAATTCTTCCTAATGAATCAGGATACATTTTTACTCTGCTTTTTATGCCGTCTACATCATCCATGCACATAGATAATAACATTTTACTTATTACCAATGCTTCCAAATTCCATTTACCTGTACGGGTATATACAGGGTTTTTAGATGTAAGTATGTTATCCACATTTAAAATGTAAACTCCCTGCCTATTTTTTGTTTTTTCAGGTATTATTAGGCAGTTGTGTTTCATACTCTAAAGTTTTGCTGTTATATGTGCCCTATGCATTGATGTACTTTCAAGATGCAATGCCCACCCTACCCATCCCCTGTGGTACCTAAAACCAGAGATAGTACTGAGTCTTACATAGTCATACTTCTGTGTTCCAAGAAAATTGATTCCAGAGTCCTCTGTGGACACAAACTCCATGCGTGCACAAGCCCCTTATATAAAATGGCAAAATATTTGTATATAACCTCCAAAAACTACAGATGTGGAACCCACAGATTTGGAAGACCTTTACTATATATACATACCAATGATTAAGTTTAATTTATAAATTAGGCCCAGTAAGATATAGAATTACACAAATGATAATAATATAGAATAATTATAACTATGCTGAAATTGAAATTATTATTTTCACCTTTTCAATTAAAGCACTTTCTAGCTTCTCTCTGGCTTATTTGAATTGCTGGCATCGATATTTGGCACTATTACCTTCCACTTTGAGGCCATTATTAAGTAAAATAAGTGTTGGGCTGGGGATTTACCTCAGTAGTTTTGCCACCTGCCCTGCAAGTGCAAGTACCCAAGTCCAATCCCTGGTACCAAAAAAAAAGTAAAATAAGGGTTACTTCAACACAGGAACTGTGATACCAGAGCAGTAGATCTGCAGCAGCTATTAGAGACTGGTGGGTAGGGTAGGACATACAGCATGAGTACACTGGACAGAGGCATCCTTCACATCCTAGATGGACCCCAGAGCTAGGAAAGAAGAAAATAACATGGTAAACACACACAGGGAAGGAAATAGCACAGAAGGAAAGAATAAAGTTCATCTTGGTATAGAAAATAAACCAGAAAAAAATCCATAGGAAACTGTTTTGAGAGGGGATAATGAAAGAAGTTGAATAAGAGAGAAAACTGTTAGGAAAGATAAAAAGGAAAATAGGACATATAGAAATGTCTTCCAAAGTCAACCTCAGTTAGTATTGTAGAGTTGAAGAAGAGACCTCCAGTATTGTCCCACTCCTTCATTTATTTTGTTCAAATGATTCCTTATTTGTATTCGTCTGGTGTCTACTGAGATCATAGATTCTTTGCCTTAATCCCCAAGAGTTCCACTTAACCTCTCCTTAACTTTTGTCTTCCTTTCTTTATATGCTTGCTTTTTTTTTTTTTTTTTTGGTACCAGGGATTGAACTCAAGACCTTTCACTTACGAAGCAGGAGGCGGAATCACTGAGCTAAATCCCCAGTACCTCTTTTTTTTTTTGTATTAAATTCTTTTATTGGTATATTGTAGGTATACAACACAATTACATTTCTCATTGGGAATTGTACCTTTATGTAATGCATCTTGGTTCTTATTTTTCCCCCATTCCTAGCCCTCCTTTCAACCCCTCCACCCTTCCCTATTTACAAAGAGTTTAT
>NW_004624749.1:2959110-2969837 GCF_000247695.1 Heterocephalus glaber | reverse complement strand
GACCTTGAGAAAACAATCCAAAAATTCATTTGGAACAAGAAGAGACCCAGAATAGCAAAAGCAATTCTACATAACAGAGACATGGCAGGAGGTATTATAACCCCCAACTTGAAACTCTACTACAAAGCTACTGTGATAAAAACAGCATGGTACTGGCAAAGAAACAGACCTGAGGGCCGGGGATTTACCTCAGTGGTTTCGCTGCCTGCTGTGCAAGTGCAAGGACCCAAGTTTGATCCCCGGTACCAAAAAAAAAAAAGAAAGAAACAGACCTGAGGACCAGTGGAACAGATTAGAAAATGTGTTTTATTTTCAATAGGCTGTATTACTAAAGGAGTAGTACTTGTCTCAGCATCACCATCATTCAGCTCTTTCCTGTGCATTAATCTTTTAATACCAAATACAGTTGTGCCTCGGTTTATGAACTTAGTTTTACGGTTTAGGGGAAGGTGGCTGCATTAGTGTTTGTGTGGGGAAGATGGCTGTAGTTGTGCTTATCTTCCGATGCAGAATTTATAAATGGAAGCAAAATTTTTCCAAACACTTTGGTTTGCAAACAGAAGCTTTCAGGAACTGAGGTGTTACTGTATTAAGAGAGAGATTTTGTCATTTTTAGAGTTGTACATAGTAGAAGAAAAGGTGCTTGACCATGGTGACCAGGAGGTAGATTGAGAAGGGAAGAGCAAGGGAGGGAGATAGAGCTTTGAGTCACACCGCCAGGGGCCCATTTCCAGCCAGGCCCAGCACACTCAGCTCCTGAACTCAGCCATGGAGACACCCACTGAGGAGAGCACCCCATGATCCAGTCACCTTCCACACAAATGGGAATTTGGGGAGACATTTCACATCTAAACCATGACTGTACCCTAATAAAGAGAAGCTTGTAGCTGGTAAGGGCAGTTGTTGATTATTTGAGAACTGAATCTGTATGCTACTTTCATGAGATACTTGATAATCTATATTTTTAAAAGACAATATCTCTTTGGTGGCAGAAGCAATATTTTTCTTTTACAAATGAAAGACTTGTAACCCAGCCATGGTGGCACATACTTGTGATCCCAGCATTCAGGAGGTTAAGGAAGGAGGATCATCACAGGTTCACAGCCAGCCTGGCTACATAGTGAGTTCAAGGCCAGCCTGAACTGCATAGTGAGACCCTGTCTTCAAAAATAAAAAAAGGAAAGACTTCCTTTAAGAAAATAATGTGGGTTTCTTTTAAAGTTGTCTTTTTGTTGGCATCTTCAATATGTTAACATGAAACTGAATGTTGTTACTTTAATTCATTTTTACAAGATTGCAAAGATCTGTCCCCCAATTTTTGTTGTATGCCGTAACAACAAAAAAAAGTTCAGAATTTTTTTTGTTGTATGCCGTAACAACAAAAAAAAGTTCAGAATTTTTTGGGGGGGTTGGCTTTTTGGCTCGATTAAAATTTAAATATTTTCAGCTGATTAGATCCTAAAGATCTTTAGGCTGTGGTTTCCTAGAAATATTATGTTAAGAAAATTTGACTGTGTACAAATAAGCTTGTGTGGTTTTTTTTTCTCTCTTCCTTCAGGGGAAAATAGTTCATCAGAGTTTAAATATTATGAATTCCTTCTCACAGAAGGTAAAGATACAGCAAATACGATCTTTGTCAGAAGATGTGCGATTTTACTACAAACGATTACGGGCTAATAGGGAAGACTTGGAGCCAGGAAAAAAGTCCAAGGTTTGAAAATGTTATACTTGAGAACTCCCATCCATTAATACTTTGTTATTATGACCTTGTATGGATTTGGGATTCACAGTTCTCCTGTGCCTCTTTATAGATTGCAAACATTTATTTTGATCCTGGACTGCAGTGTGGGGATCATTGCTATATTGGCTTGCCTTTTCTATCCAAATGTAAGTTATTCTACTGTTCCATCTCATGTCTCACTCCCCTCAAATGCTCTCTTAGTAAAAGGCTGCCACTGTTAAGTTCATCCCTGTCTTTTGGTACCATAGAAATCATGTGATGGGAAATTGACAACTAGGTTTGGAGCTAGGTCTGTCATAACTTGTGTTTCCTTGTTTCAGCCGAACCCAAAGTTCAGCCTGGGGTGGCCATGCAGGAAGATATGTGGGATGTTGACTGGGACTCACATCAAAGCCTATTCAGAGCATGGACAGGAATAAAGGAAAAGTCAGGTCATAGGTGAGTGGTTTTGCTTTAAGTATTTTAGTGATCTTTACAAGTTTGAAACATTTCACCTCATAAATTACTTTCTGAATGTCACTGTATTTTTATATTAGGTTATTTTGCTTTACAGCTAAGAAAATAAGCCTAATCTTCAGAAAGTTATTAGTGAAGCATCTTAAATTGTCATTGTAATTACATGTTGCTCAGAAATACACACTACCATTTTTCTCTTTTCTCCAATACTTGAGAAATTTCCTTAAAATCAAAAAAACTATTTGAAATTGTCTTTCTGTAAGATGACTACAGAGTTCACCTTAGACACACTCGTTTGCATAAGAAAGGTAGTTTTTACCTTTCACTGACCTCTGTGAAAGGCAAGGAAAATGTTTCCTCTTCTGGGCTTGTTCTCAGAGCAGAAGATGAATGTGCATTTGCTTCTTGTGAAAAGAGCTTCCTCATCTATTTCCAAGTGCTGGGCTGTTGGGGGCACATAGGCCTCAGCGCAGATGGCTCCCTATTGTGTCTTTGGCAAGTCAAAAATATGCTAATGACAACTCAGTATTGCACTTGGATTCAAAAGCAAAGATGTATTTACTTGGTATTATAAAAACCTGGCCTTTTCATATTCTTCAGAAAAGAATTTTTCTAGAATAATATGACAAGTAATGAAAAGTGTCTTCTTAATTGGCAAATTTGAAATATATTTATCAGAATCAAAATATTCCATCTTTGTGGTGGGCACAGTGGCATACGCCTATAATCCCAGCACTTGGGAGGCTGAGGCAGGAGGCTTGCCACAAGTTTGAGGCCAGCCTCGGCTATGTAGTGAGTTCAAGGCCAACCTGAACTACATAGTGAGACCCTGTCTCCAAAAAAAAAAAATCCAACTTAACAAGTATTATAAAATTCTCAAATCATTAAAGATTAAATCTCAGAGTTATCTGAACTCTATATGTTGTGAAAAGTTGTCTTAAGGCAAAAGAAAGTTAAAGTTTTACTTTAAAATGTTAAAATGAAGGCCAGGGATTTAGCTCAGTGGTGCCGCCACCTGCCTTGCAAGTGCAAGGTCCTGAGTTCGATCCCTGGTACCAAAAAAGTAAATAAATAAATAAAATGTTAAAGGGGAGCAGGGGATATAGCTCAGTGTTGCAGTGCCTGCCTAGCAAGCTCAAGGCCCTGAGTTTGATTCCTGGTACCAAAAAAAAGAAAACCAGTTAAAATGGGTACAAAGAGACTCCTAATAGACTTAGGAAGAGAACACTAATTAAAACTCCACTTTGTATCCATCCTGTCTCCACAGTGGAAATGCAGGCCATGCGCAAGTTTAATATCCAGTTATGAACGAATACCTTGTTAGGGCTCAGCAGTGAGGGAGCCCTGTACCTACCAGCAAAACTCCTGCCTTCCCCTGTGGACCAACACCCCCACCCATACCATCCTGCCCTGTGCCACTGTGCCCTGGTGGCACAGTGAGTGCAGCAAGCTCCTTGCTCCTGCCTTTATGTCATCTTGTCAGAATGCATGTCACCAAGAACTACTACTACTGGCCTTACAAAACTTACACTCTTGCCAATGTCCAAATCTCATAATGCAATCATGTTCCACTTAAAATAGGCTTCAGTGTTTGGTCTCAGAGACCTTAGCCCCATTTATAAATGTGTTACGAGTTTAAAACAGCTGGATTATAAATGGTCATAAGTAGGGAAAGATTAAAATGAGGTCGTGAATGGTTACTGAGCACTTTACATCTATCTGCTCAAAACCTGCAAATGTTCTACCTTTTTAACTGACATCGACATTGCATGTGAGGATTTAGTTTTGTTTTTCTGTGAGAGTGGAGTAAAAACCATATGCCAGGCAGTTTACTGGCACCTCATTAGTTTTACTCCAACATCCTGCTGTTTGGTCTAGATCTTTTCCCTAGTCATGTAAGATTATTTAGGACCCCCATTGCATCATATGTTTTCTGTATATGTATGCTTTTTCTAATTATATTATCTAATATAGTCCAAGCTTTTTTTACTGAATTTATCCTTTAAAAGGCTTAACTTAGACACCATTACACTGATGCTATTGGAGCTATTCCTAAGGTCTGTCATCCTTTACAGAGTTAGTACAAAAATCAATACAGGGAGCCAAGGATTTAGCTCAGTGGCACCATGCCTCCCTTGCAAGCACAAGGTCCTGAGTTCAATCCTGAGTACCAAATAAATAAATAATACAATCAATGATAGACATTTTGGCAACCCTTTGATAAAGACATCATCATGTAGCATTAAAAGCTTAAGAAAATATGACAGGGAATAAACCTGTGTTGTTTTCAAGACCAGAATCACCTTTCTTAAGTATACACATCTAGTGAAATTTCTTTATGTTTAAAAGCTTAGGAAAATATGACAGTGAATAAACCTGTGTTGATTTCAAGACCAGAATCAACTTTCTTAAGTATACACATCTGGTGAAATTTCTTTATGTTCAGACAATTCAAATATCTCATTTTGATATAGTGACTTACAAATTATTTTTCTAGATTGAGCGCTGTATTTGAAGTAAATACAGACCTTCAGAAAAATATAGTATCAAAAATCACTGCCGAGCTCTCCTGGCCTTCCATACTTGGTTCACCCCGGCACTTGAAATTCCCACTCACTAATACAAACTGCTCCTCAGTAAGTATTCAAAGTAACATCAGATTGTAAAACTATATAACAAGATTCAAAGTAGTTACTCTTGCTTTTAACTGTAGAAATCTTTGATTTAACATTTCATTGCTTTGTTTAAGGAAGAAGAGATTACCTTAGAAAATCCTGCAGATGTTCCTGTCTATGTTCAGTTTGTTCCTCTGGCTTTATATTCCAACCCTTCAGTCTTTGTAGATAAGTTAGTCTCAAGGTAAGCATTGTTTTGTTTAGGTGGTCAAAATGTTCTATACAGTACTATATTGGTTATACATTTAAAAATTATTGCTGCTGATACAGTAATAGATTTAATTTAACTAAATTCTAAATCTATAAAGTTGAGAGAAGATTCTAGTGAGGAGGTTCATACTGCATTCAGCATTTAGAAAAGCTTTCAATTTGAGGCAGTGTGAAACTCCCTCCTACCAAATTTTGTAAAGAGAAAACAGGCAGGACTTTTCATATATTTACATTTTTAAAAAGTAAATAGCCTTTAATTTGAAGACTATTAATGTTGTAATATTGATCCTAAAACTTGCCAAAAGATAATTTGCAAATAAAGTCCAAAATATAGTCCATAATCCCTTTGATTTCATGCTACTTCACAAGACATGTATGTGCATTTTTTATTTTAGGTTTAACTTGAGTAAGGTGGCAAAGATAGATTTGAGAACACTAGAATTCCAAGTCTACAGAAACAGTGTAAGTATTCAACCTTAATACTGTTCTGTAATGTGATTGGTGCAAATATGAAAGAAGCCTATTGGCTGCCCTTAAATTTGGCAGAAGGGCAAGCTACTGAGGAAGTTAAGGCAGTCAGGGAAACTGGGAAAAGAAACTGAGAAAAGTCGCTGAGCACCCTAAGCAGAAGGTTCCTCTTTGTAGGCATTAGCCCATGAAGCTACCAGAAATTCTGAGAGTATATAAATGAAGTATAAACCAATACATAATTTGTCTTTAGTAAGTATCACAATATTGAGCTTGATCATTTTAAGTCTCTTAATGCTTTCTAATAAAAGTATAAGCCCCATGAATATGAGACCTATGACTGGCTGTATTCATGCTTGGCACAACAGTACCCAAGCTTTTTACTCAGTAGGTACTCCTTAATTCACAAATACATACGCAAGCTGATTGGTCTAGGAGACCAGACTGTTCTCTGTCATTCAGGCTGAGCAGCCACTAGCCATTCATAGGACAAGGCCTTGATGTGGGCGGACATGTCAGTGAGGAGGACAGTGTTTGGAGCTGAAGCCCCTACAGTCTGGCCAATTCAAATCCAGTTCTCAGATTCCAGACCTCTTGTCCATACTGTCTTACCACATGATCATTGCTCATTAGGAAGTGCTCAGTAACCTCGTCAAAACAGATATCTTATACTTCTTGAAATACTGTGTTCTTTCCCATGGCAGCTCCTTTTTTTTTTTTTTTTTTTTTTTTTTAGAGGCTGGTTTTAATGGCTGGAAAACCAGATTGAAATTTAGACAGTTGTGTATTCTAGTATCATGCCTTTTTTCTCTTGGAATCTGTATGCTTTGCTTTTCCCATTCATAAAATGCCAGTGTAACAGATTTATTGGAGGAGATCAGGAAAGCTCAGTAACCAGAACTTTACGAGAAAAAAAAATACAATTTAAGTCATAAATGAACTAATAATTACTTTTTTATTTTATTGCATACAAATAGTATTTGTAAGATATAATGCACTGAACTAGAACACTTCGTAGGAAAATAAATAAATACTCTAGACCTCAGAAATTCTAAATAAAAAATTCCAGAAGAGTCCTAGGAGGAGCTTAGGATAAATTCTATACCAGTGTTCTACAGTACCATAGCATTGTGATTCTCACAGTATCTGGTCACAGGGTTCCATTACATCTCAGAGTCATTAAGGAGCCCAGAGAGATTTCTTGTTTATATAAATTACTTCTATTAATATTTCAGCATATTAAAAATTGAAATTGAGAGGTCTTTAATATATTAATTTCATTCACTTAAAATAATAAGCCTATTCAATTTAACATACATAAAATAAAAAATGAAAACTAGATGGATTTTCATAAGTGCTTCATTGATTCTTTCATAAGTTTTTTAGTGAAACTAGCTGATGAAAATCTGACCTGATACATATAATTGGAGAAACAAGGAGTATCTTGTCTTTCTAGTCATAATACTGTATATGAATTACTGGGAAAATACTGATTCACTGATATATGCAGACCTTACAGATCCTGACACAGTTAACTATACAGTATCCAGAAAATCACGTTCATTAATATAGCCACCAATCTCATCAGAAAGTTGAGTACTAGAAAGCTGCCAAGCTCATAGGAGTGAATACAATTTATACAAAATTCCAGGTTTTGCTCAAAAACTTACTTTTCATCATTGACAACAAATACTTGCGTTGTTTTCCTTAAGGGCACAGAATCCTTTATTTTCATGAAAGTGCCTGCCAGATACTCAAGTCTGAATAGTCATTAGCTAGTTCGTTTTGTCTCAAATACAGTAGTGGTTCAGGACAGCACAAGCTGTCCAGTGTGTGTTGGAGGACTGATCTCTGCATACTTCCCTTTTTATTAAAGTATTACAGAACATGAGCCCCAGGACGAGATTCATAAACTCAGTGTTTATTATTGCTATATCCCCTGCACTTTTTAAACTTTTTAGTTTTATATTTTGGAGATAAAGTCTCACTCAGTTGCCCAGGCTGGACTTAAACTTGAGATCCTTCCACCTCAGTTTCCCAGAGTTCTGGGATTATAGGCACATGCCACCATACCCAGCTAAGGACTTTCTTTTTCTCACTACAAGTGCATGGCAGTGAACCATGCTATGGCCACTCAGGAAGTTTGACACCACTGCCCGGATTCAAGGGAAAGGGTTAGCAGTTTTACCCTCCCTTGTGCAATGAAAATACAAATAATATATGTCAGTATTATTGTGAAAATAATTTTGACATCATGAATACCCTGAAAGGATCTCTGAAATCCCCAAGGCTTCACAGGTCACTCGGAGAACTGGACCTTAGTGATAGCCTGAAGGATATCACTGCATCACCCTGCAGTGTTTCCCACCTTATCAGAGTTTAAATTCACTAGTGTTTGTTGGAAATACATGTATATCATTGTATCCATAAATTACCAAGAATATTTAAAAGAGAGCTTATTAACCAGGCACCTTAGAGCACTCAGAATATTCTGTTGTCCTAGTAGGCATTGACAGAAAGCAATGTAAGATGTGGAAGAAAAATTTTCCTCAGAAGCAAGAGTTAAGAAGTACTGTGCTGCCTAGAGTCCATGGCTGTAAGTGCTATCTGTAGACCTGTGCTGATACAACTAGACAGACCTGTCCCTTACTGGGGGGCAAATGGGGTGGGGTCAGAGTCCTAAATCTGGGCCCTGCCTGGATTTGCCTGCCTGTCATCAAGAGTACAAGAAGAACCTATAAAAATGGAAAAATGACTATATTCACAATTTGGCCAAATTGGGAGGGCAGCTACCCCACCTCACTTGAAGGCACAAAAGCCAGGAAGTAGGCATGAGTAGATTTCCCAGGCTTTGCCACCAGAAGGCCCAGAAAATGTTGAAAGCCCAGTTCTGTTCAAACCTCTTTGGCACCAAGGCTGGGGGTGAAAGTTTCTGCTGTCACCAGATGAAGTTGAAGAAATAGCTTATCTTTAACTTTTCAAGATCCATTTTAGCCTATCGGTTATGGTGTGCAACCTGTCCATGTAAGGGGACTTTCCTGGCATCATCAGGGCCGTGAAGAGCTGGGGTCACATATAGCCCTCCTGCCTGAATGTTTAGGCTCGATTCTACTTAACAGTCAAAACAGTGTATCTTAAATGTGAACCATGGGGTGTTTTTTAATTTTTTTACAAAGCTTTTCAACCTTATTTGTTACTGGCCATCAAAAAGTCAGATTTTAGATACTAAACTAAACCATTCTCTAAACTTTCAATCATCAAGTGTTTATGAAGCAGTAACTATGTGCCTAGTTTTCAGAATAAAATTCAAGCAGAAATAGTGTGAATTAGAGATATTTTTACAAATAAAACACATGACCTAACATCCTCAGTTGGCTCCTTCTGTGGGGAGGGATGGGGCAACATCAGGAGGACCTGAGGGTGCTGCTTATGCAGATATTTCCTTTGTGCCTGCCTCAAGCTGTTGTTTGCCTTAGGTCTGTGTCCTTTTCTGTGTATGTGTCCTGTCAAGGTTTAAAATATCTGTGCATAAGTGGCCGAGGATTTAGCTCAGTGGTGCCACATCTGCCTGGCAAGCACAAGGTCCTGAATTTGATCCCCAGTACCGCCCCCCCCAAAAAAAAATCTGTGCATAGAAGCAAACACCTAGTGCAAAACTGAGGACTTTGGTGACCTGAGAGCAAAGCCATTTATGGACTTCTTGCAGGATACGAAGTCTCATCTCTGGGTGCCCAGCTCTGGTTGCCAGGTGACCAGTGTCTCAATTGTGAAGGTTAAATCATTTGCATACGTAATCAATTTGAGGAAGTCTCCCAGGCTGCAGGTGGGATAAGGGAAAAAACATTTTCCAGGCAATATATTAATAACTCCTGTTTGTCTGCTCAATGATTCCAGGTTCATCCTCTGCAGAGTTCAACAGGATTTACGGAGGGCCCCTCTCGACATTTCATTTTAAACCTAATTTTAAAACCTGGAGAAAAGAAATCTGTCCAAGTAAAGTTTACTCCAGTTCACAACAGAACTGTTTCTTCACTAATCATAGTCAGGTAGGTTCTTTGATGTAGGTATGGGTTGGTTTTTAGTATTTATATCAAAATCCTTAAGTTTCTCACTCAAAAATATGCATAGTATCTTATTGTACCACATGTGACTCCAAAAAATGAAACACTTGCTCTTCTCTGTGCATTTTTAAATTTCTACCCTTAAATTCAATGTACTGATTTCTTTTTTTGTTCCCATTAAGTTTATTGGTACATTTTAGATATACAGTACAGTTACATTCATCATTGGGATCATGTACCTTTACATAATGTATCTTGGTTCTTATTTTGTCCCCATTCCCCTACCCTCCCTTCACCACCTCCACCCTTCCTTATTTACAAAGACTTTGTTTCCATTTTCTTTTTTTTTCTCATATTTTTTCTTTTCCCTTCTTTCCTTTCCCCTACCCCTCCCACTTCCCCTACTCTTTTAGATCTTTTCTTCCTATTTCACAATATCAATTATACATTTTGATCCTTATTTACACTTTTAGTTTTTCTTTTTTTCTTTTTAGGTACCGGGAATTGAACTCTGGTCCTTGCGCTTGCACAGCAGGCCACTTTTAGTTTTTCACACCAGAGAAACTATTCAGTATTTACACATGTGTGTCCTATTTATTTCACTTAAGAGTATGTCCTCAATGTGCATCCAATTAGCTATAAATGTCTCTAGTTTCTCGCTCTTTATGGCTGAGTAGTATTCCATTTTATAAAAAAAAAAAAACACGTCTCCTTTATCCAGTCTCCAGTTGATGGGCAATTGGGCTGTTTCCAAGGTTTAGCTATTACAAATTGTGCTGCTATAAACATAGGTGTGCATATATCACTGTGGTATGATTCTTTTAATTCTTTGGGGAAGATACCCAGCAGAGGAATAGCTGGGTCAAATGAGACCTCTAATCCTAGTTTTTGAGGTATCTCCATATTGATTTCCACAGTAGTTATACCAGTCTGCACTCCCACCAACAATGGAGAAGGGTTCCTTTCTCCCCACAACCCCCGCCAACATTTGTTATTGTTTGATTTCTTGATAGCATCCATTCTTTCTGAGGTGAGGTGGCATCTCAGTGTTGTTTTCATTTGCATCTCTCGAATGACCAGTGATGTTGAACATTTTTTCATGTTTATTTGCTGCTT
>NW_004624749.1:2941339-2952691 GCF_000247695.1 Heterocephalus glaber | reverse complement strand
CCCAGTTGTTGATTCTTTGTGCTAGTTCCCATGCTACTGAGGATTTGTTCATAAAGTCTTTTCCTATGCCAGTATCTTCAAGAGTTCTGCCTAACTTATCTTCCAAAAAGTTTAGTGTTTCTGTTTTAATATTTAGATCTTTGATTCACTTCTATTTTAGTTTAGTGCATGGTGAAAAATATGGGTCTAGTTTTAATCTGTAGCAGGTTGAAATCCAGTTTTTCCAGCACCATTTATTAAAGAGGCTATCTTTCCTCCAGTGAGGGTGGTTGGTGCCTTTGTCAAAGATGAGATGTCTGAGTGTGTCTGGAGTTGTGTCTGAATCTTCTGTTCTATTCCACTGATCCTCAGGTCTGTTTCTTTGCCAGTACCATGCTGTTTTTATCACAGTGGCTTTGTAGTATAGTTTCAAGTTGAGGATTGTGTTATGTCTTGCCTAGAATTGCTTTTGCTATTCTAGGTCTCCACTGTTTCCAAATGAATTTTTGCATTGTTTTCTCTAGTTCTGTGAATAATACTGTTGGGATTTCAATTGGGATTGCATTGAATCTGTATAGCAGTTTTGGAAGTATGGCCATTTTCACTATATTGGTTCTTCCTACCCAGGAACAGGGGATGTCTTTCCATTTTCTCATATCCTCTTCGATCTCTTTTTTCAGAGTGCTATAATTCTCAATTTAGGGGCCTTTTGCTTCCTTCATTAGATTCATTCTTAGATATTTCATTTTTTTGGATACTGTTATGAAAGGAATTGTTTCCCTAATTTCTTTCTCAGTGAGTCTGTTATCTGTGGACAAGAAGGCTATTGATTTTTGAGTGTTGGCCTTGTATCCACCTACTCTACTGAATCTGTCAATGAAGTCTAGAAGTCTTTTGGCAGAGTTTTTTGGGTCTTCTATGTAGGGTATCATATTGTCAGCAAATAATGATAGTTTAACTTCTTCCTCTCCTATCTTTATTCCTTGTATTTCTTTCTCTTTTCTAATTGCTATGGCTAATGTTTCCAGAACTATATTGAACAGGAGTGGTCAATGTATTAATTTCTTGTTGACAGCAATTGGGATTGACCCAGACTCTTGTGCATGTTAGGCATGTAAGCAAAAGCTCTACCACTGAACTACACCACAACACCCTCTTTATGAGGCAGGGTCTCACTAAGCCACCCAGGTAGGCCTTGAATTTGTAGTCCTCCTGCCTGAGTCTCTTGAGTAGCTGAGATTACAGATATGTGTCCCAGGCCCAATCAATATATTAATTTCTGTGTAGTGGCTTAGAAATTAACAGTGGAAATTACAGAAGGAAAGACTGTTCAAACTTAATGGGGAAAGATCTGTAATTCTTGTTCTTGCATAGAAATAACCTGACCGTGATGGATGCTGTGATGGTCCAAGGACAAGGAACAACCGAGAACTTGAGGGTGGCAGGCAAGCTTCCAGGTCCAGGAAGCTCCTTACGCTTTAAAATCACAGAAGCATTGTTAAAGGATTGTACAGACGGTGAGTATTCCCAGCAGTGCCCACAGCACAAATTTTATCATTTACTTTTAACAGCAAATAATGCCAAAAACAAGAACAGTGTTTCTGTTTGTGCATATCTGTGTATCAGTGAGGAACGCTTACGATTTTAAAGATATCCTGTATCATCCATTCAGGGTTGTTTGACATGAATCTTTAAAGATAGAAAGTGTCACTACTTGTGGCGTACTCTTAAGTACAAAAAGTAAAACAGTAAAATTTGCCATCCTGATGAAACCTGAGAAGTGATTGACTTCTTTGGCTTGTGTGGGTGGTTCATAATCTCTGGCAAAGATTATATATTGAATGTATGTAATGTATAATGTACTATTGTGATAGCAAGATTTAGCCTCACTCTTGGTTTATTTTTCCTTTAGGTCTGAAACTAAGAGAACCAAATTTCACATTGAAAAGAACTTTTAAAGTAGAAAATACAGGACAACTTCCAATCCACATAGAAACCATTGAAATCAGTGGATATGCATGTGAGGGCTATGGCTTTAAAGTTGTTAATTGTCAAGAGTTTGCACTAAGTGCCAACGCCTCTAGAGACATAGTCATATTGTAAGTATTTTCTCAGTGTGCAGTATACTGATGAACTTCTGTCATTCAGTCCTGTGCAAAAATACATTTTCATATTTGCAAAATAAGAGATCATTATCAAATGTATTCATTTGATTTTTTTCATATAATCTTCAGCTAATATAAGCTTTATATTTGTTTTTTAAAATTGTCAAAATTCTCAGTCTTCAAAGTGGATCAGATAATCTTAGAAACCAATTTCAAAATTATTCTCAGAGCTGTTAACACCTAAAATGCTTTTATGAAGTCTACCTTGGCCACAATGCAGGTTGAGTGTAAATAATAGGTAATACTTCAGTCAGAAGACAGTTTTAATGCCTATATCAGTAATAGTTACAGCACATTTTAACAGTTAATTGATTACTTGTTTTGCTACAAAGTTTATGTAAGAAAACCTCTCTCCCCTTAATTGAATAATAATTTCATGATCTTAGTACATCCAAACCATAGTGCTTGACACCTAGAAGTACACGAAGGAATAATACCATTTTCCTCCAAGTGCCTAAAGTAAGCAAAACATAAAACACTTGTAACAATAAGCAGTACTGCGGGAAATAACAAAAACTCACAAAGGCTAGGGATTTTAAAGCATTATTGGCAGTGTAGCCTAGATAAAAGAGAAAGGAAAGGAAAAAATAAGGAAAAGCTCAGACTACTTTCTTTCTTTTTTTTTTTTTGGTACCAGGGATTGAACTCGGGTCCTTGAGCTTGCTCAGCAGGCGGCGAAACCACTGAGCTAAATCCCTGGCCCTACTTTCTGTATTAATATTGAAAAGCTGATGGTTGTTGTTCTTTTTTTTTTTTTTGGTACCGGAGATCGAACTCAGGTCCTTATGCTTGCGCAGCAGGCGGCGAAACCACTGAGCTAAATCCCCGGCCTGGTTGTTCTTCTTTATGTAATTTCCCAATCACTCCATAGAACACAGGTGTACATTAACCTCATGGGACAACACTTACTTCATCTTAAAATGAGGAAGTTGAATAAAAAGTCACACTCAGGTTCTTATTTCCAAGACTTATAGTTCTGATCTGCTTATCATCTCTTTTCAGACTTTAGCCTTACTACTGTCCTTCTGTCTTAGGTTTACCCCTGACTTCACCGCTTCTAGAGTTATTCGTGAATTAAAGTTTGTAACAACCAGTGGCTCTGAGTTTGTGTTCGTATTGAATGCGTCCCTCCCGTACCACATGTTAGCAACCTGTGCAGAAGCCCTGCCCAGGCCTAACTGGGAACTAGCTCTGTACATCATCATCTCAGGAATAATGAGGTACTTGTGTCTTCTTTGGAGGTTGGTATTCATTTGTCACTGGACACTGCTTATCACGTGTCTGCTAGGTCCCAGTCACTGTTAAGTGCTGGGACACAGCAACAGCAAACAGACAGAACTCTGCCTTCACAACACTCACCTACTGGTGTGGGTCATTGAACCAAACCCTTCTTGGGTGCAGTATACAAAAACAGGTTTTTTTAACCACTGAACTTTGTTACACAAATGAAGTACATATTAATTTCATAAAGGAAAAATACCTATAATTTACCAGATAAAGTTACTTGATTTACTTAACATAATTGTGTGCCTCAGCAACATGACAATGATTAGAAATATTTTTTAAGTCCTCGGGATCCTTTTTTCTTCAGTATATCTCATTATGTGCTTCAGATAATCAAATATAATTTATATAGTTACCTAACATACCCTTTAAAGTAAAAAGAGCCCCAGAGTTGAAACTCACATTCCTCTCAGTAAAGAAAAAATTATCCTCCAGGTGTTTCTTCTGATGAAATAACTATTTCCTTCATATAAAGTCTCTGTGTAAGATGGCATCTTATAGATTTTCATCCAAAACAATTTTTTTTTTGTCTTGTTCATTAAAAACGGTCCTAAACATCTCTTTTCTTTATGTTGTAGTGTACGTTACCAAAAACTCTGCATTTACTACAAGAGTACATTTTGGTACTCTTGTGCTAACAATCCTGATTCTCCTCCGCCTTTTACCCCTGCAGTGCACTCTTTCTCCTGGTCATTGGAACAGCCTATTTGGAAGCTCAAGGAATCTGGGAGCCATTTCGAAGGCGACTGTCTTTTGAAGCTTCAAATCCACCCTTTGACATGGGAAGGCCATTTGATCTCAGGAGAATCGTCGGCATTTCATCTGAAGGAAAGTACGTTCACATGATACAGTCAGTTCTCTAGTATACATAGATCTGGCTGACATAGTTACAAGAAAAAGTGATGTCTTCTGTTCATCTTTGCTTAAGAGGGTAAAAAAGAAAACCTATAATCCTAATTACTCAGTAATACGTACTCTGTGTACAGCACTCACTCACTAAGCACTCATGCCACATGTATCTTTACCACA
The DNA here is from genome assembly GCF_000247695.1 of Heterocephalus glaber. The sequence continues at coordinate 2,948,234 of NW_004624749.1, read as the reverse complement.
TTGGTACAGATTAAGTGTTAGAATACTGACTTGATTTAGAAGTTTTCAGGTAGAATAGACCCTGGAAGATTGTGGCAATTATTCCTGTCTCTTGCTGGTTTTTTCCTCAGTTTCTTTTTGTGATGGCCATACTGGTGAAAGAAATTCAATATTAGATTCTGTGGGTTGCTGTTTACTCATCTGAAATTGGTTCTTTTTTCAGCTTGAACCTCGGCTGTGACCCCAGTCATGGTAGAGGCTTCTGTGGAGCAGGTGGCTCATCATCCCGACCTGGTGCAGGGAGTCACAAGCAATGTGGCCCATCGGTCCACCAGCACAGCAGCCACAGCAATAGAAATTCAGCTGACGTGGACACCATCAGAGCCAAAAACAGTTCCAGTACCTCAAGCAGGACTTCTGCACAAGCAGCCTCCTCACAGTCTATGGGCAAAGCAAGTCCCCTTATCGTAGAGGCAAATGCAGTGACCCAGGGCCACACAGCAGGCAGAAAGTCCAAAGGGGCAAAGCAGAACCAGCATAGTGGCCAGCACCATGGCCACAGCCCACTGGAGCAGCACTCGCAGCCACCACCACCACCACCGCCAGTGCCTCAGCACCAGGAGCCACAGCCTGAGCAATTGTCACCCGCCCCCCTTACACACCCTTCCCACCCAGAACGTGCCAGCAGCACAAGGCACAGCTCAGAGGACTCAGACATCACCAGTCTCATTGAAGCCATGGACAAAGACATCGACCACCAGGACTCCCCACCCCTAGAAGTGTTTACAGAGCAGCCTCCATCGCCACTGTCAAAAAGCAAAGGTAACCATCACCTATTCCCTCTAACAGGAAAGCAGACACTCTCAAGGGCTGTTGGGATTGCAGTCAGGAGGAACAGCTGCCCTGGGGGTGTTCTCTGGCTCAAGTTCATGTCCACTGTCAGACATCAAATTCCTTATCACGCTGCAGATAGAGGTATCCATTGGTCATAAAAGATAGATTTGGATTTTCTTAGATTCTCAAACTCAGAAATTTGTTGGACATCTACTGTTTTCCTTTTCAGCTGCCTGTGATTAAGGAATTGTGATAAAGAGCTTTTTGGTTGTTGTTGTTAAAATAATTTTGGACAGAGTAGTAAAATGGAGATCATCTGCCTTTTTTAACTCAAAAATAGGATTCCCACCCAATCTTTACCATAGAGCAGGAGTTGACAAGCTGCAGCCACAGGCTAGAAACCCCCCACCCCCACCCTACTTCTGGAAATTGTACTGGAACACAGCCGTGGTGGTTTGCATATGGGTTGTTGATGGCTGCTTTCATGCTTCCACAGAGTAGTTGCCACAGAGACAGCACGGCCCACAGAGCTGAAAGTGTTAGTGTCTGGCCATTTACAGGAAAAGTTTGCTGAACCCTGCTTTAGAGTTCTGCATACTGCCTTGGTTAACTCTTTCAGAGAAACTGACTACCCCAAAACCCAGTGGCTCTCACCAGACTGGAGCCAGATGTCCTGGCTGGGCTGAAGTCATCTCCAGGCTGACCTGCCAACACTTCCTGGCTCACTGAGGTGGTTGACTGCAGATTCTGTTCTTCACAGGCACAAGGTGCAGTCTAAGGGCCCTGCTTTCCTTGTCACCTATGGCAGAAGCCTGTGGTGGCTCCTGTTCATCAGGCAGTCACAGTTGGTAGTTGGCCTCTCCAGAATGAGCAAGCAGGAGTGCAAGAGAGAACAAAAGCTGGCAGAATGGAAGCCAGTTTTCTGGGACCTACTATGGGAGTGGCATCCCATCAGTTCTTGTGTTTTGAGACAGGGTCTATGTACTCCAGGCTGGCCTTAAACTCACTGTATAGCCCAAGCTGGCCTCAGCTTTGCAGTGATCCTCCTGCCTCAGCCTCCTGAGTATTGGGATCACAGGTGTACAACACCATACCCGGCTAGCATCCCATCAATTTTGTAGTGTTCTGCTCATTAGAGGTATAGTCTGACCCAGAAAAGAGTACTCCACAAGGGCATGAATATCAGGAGGTGGGGATCATCGGGCACCATCTTAGCTGTCTGCCTACTACACGCAAATAGGTAACTTCCAACCAAAGTGAAGAGTACTAGGTAGTGGCCTCCAGTTGTATCTCAGTGTTAGCCCTTTACAGCTTGGATTTTAAGCCTTCTCTTCTCTCCAGAGGCAGTGTGTTAATATATATTACCCTGAGCCTGTTTAAGCAGCTCTGTCACTGATCACCAAGCAGTTTCTGCCTTTGGTTCACACACTGAACAGGGAGCTTGGTGCCCCTAGGAGAGCAAAGGAAATCTGACATCACAGAGTCTAAACTGCTTTTAAGAATCTCTTCGTCCCAGTGATATGAAAACTAGCTATGCTGACTCCTTCAAATCACATACATCTGTGTTACTTGTTAAAAAAGTAAAATATCTTGAACATTGTTAACTTCTACAGAATCCTCTTTTGATTAACTTAATAGAATTTACATATTTTAGGATAATTTTTATAGTAATATTAGGTGAGTGCTTAAAAGCTCTTTTTTAAAAATCAGATCAAGTTACATGGTTTTCCCTATTCCGGAAGTAATTAAACTATCCTTTATTATCAGGAAAAAAGAGTTGGACAGTCAAGTTAAATATCTCATTACATGTGTCTGAAATAAGCTTCTCACATGATAGGTACACTTTTGTCCTCAGGGCCTTTCTTTTGAAACTAAAAATGGGAAAAAAAAAAGTTTTTCTTTTTTAAATTTCGTAGTAGCCCCACAGTGGACCTACTAAAAGATACTTCATGATGGAGCACGGGCAGCATGTTGCCAGTGACATGTGAGCCCATTGAGAGACAGCAGTGACATGCTTCACATGAGTGGCCACACTCCTTTGTTTTCCTTCCCAGTGCTGCTGTTTAGAAAGAAAGAAAAGAACCAGAACATATTTTTTTTTCTTCAGTAAGTGTTTTATTAAAATATATATGTAGAAAATCAGTCTTTACAATGAACCTTAGAGCCGGAGGTGTGGCGCAGCGGTACAGCGCTAGCCTAGTATGTGCAGAGCCCTGGGTTCCATCTCCAGCATCACCATCCCCAAGAAAAGATAGCCATTGATCCTGGACTGCAGAATATCACAAGCCCTTAGTCTCTTGGCTTTCTAATTTGCTAGCCCCCACACCTGCGTGTATGGTCCTCGCATTTACCTGATAGATGAGCATTCTGTTGTTCGACACAACCTAGTCTTACCCTCCACCCACCCAGTATCTCAGACAAATCTTGTTCCTTATGTTGAGCTTAGGTCTAGCTTTTGCAAGCCATCCAGAGTGGCCTCTCTCCCAGTTAATGTGATGAGCTCCCTGAGCTGCCCTTTCTTGTTGGACAGCTTTCAGGCTCTCCAACCACTCTCTCATCCTCCCTCCAGTTGCTTCCTGGCAGAAGGGGAACAGAAATGCCCTTCGTATATTGTTGGCCTGTCCAGGGATCGTGTAGCTGGACAGTCATGAGATTCTGTCCTGTGGTTTCTCCCACTTGGAACACTTAACGTTCTGTGGCCCGGATAGAGGACATGCTGGATTGAAGGCTAAAGCCCAAAATAGCTCTGAACCTGCCACAGTCCATTCTCAATGTCTGCAGTAACTGCAGTCGTTCTCATTGCAGGTTTGGCACGCTGTGGCTTTATTGAAGGCAAGGAGTGACATAGTGATACCACATCAGGAGGCCAGGCCTGACCATCAGACACGCCCAGATTAAATCCTGGCTCTACCACTTAGGAACTATGACTTTTAGAGAAAATTACTCCTCTGAGCCTCCACTTGTCACCACTTCTACTGTAGGTTGTTGCCACCGTGATGGTTACTCTTAGGACAGGAAATAGCACAGACAGGCTATAGCCTCTGCTGAGTTGAAGCCGGCTGTGGAACATCCTGGCAGAATTGTCTGCTCAGAACTTGGTCTTAAGAGTGAGAAGTGGGGCAAACAGGGGCTAAAGACAGACTCCCAAGGGCAAGGCTGGCACGAAGGCAGCCAGCAGCCTGTGTGACAGAGGGCAGGTAGGCGGTCCAGTGGCATGTGATGAGCATGTCCCGGGAGGCAGCAAAGCAGAGCCAGGCAGCATTCCACACAGCCCGGCAGTTAGAGTGTTACCCATTTCCGTGAAGTGTTAGGACTGGAGACCAGGCTGCTGTGACAAGGAGTCACTCACATCAGACTTTGAGCGGTGGTCACCAGTCAGTGTGTGTTGTGGGCACTTACATTTAACCTTTACTTTCTAGGTTCATATATTGTGTGGTAGTACTTGAGATGAGAAAAAAGAACAAATGGTGCTTGAAAATATCTGTAAGCCAGGGTCAAAAGGCCAGCAGAGCTGAGAACAGTGAAGTTGATCCTCCTTTTGTGAGTCCCGGCATAGCCGAGTTGTCTCCCCCACCCTGATTGACATTGCTTTACATGTTTTTGCAGGGAGGAAACTCAGGCTAAGAAAGCTTAGGTCAGGGTGGTACAGGAGCCAAGCTCCAGTCTGTGCAAGTCTAACCCTACACTGTGCTGCTGCCACAGAGAGAAAGAAGCAATAGGAGGTAATAGGCAAAACCAAATGCCCTAGGAAGTGGAGCAGAATGAGGCGAGATTGAGCACATTCTAAAGGAAAGAATATACTTACTCCACAGTGGGGTGGATGTGGGTGTGCTGGTAGAGGTGAAGAGGTGGCAGGCGGGCGTAGGGGACTTTGCACTTGAACTAACATGACAGTCACTGACTGAGACCAAAGGGAGAAGCGGTAGGGCAGAAACAGAACATAGATAAATTGGAAGTAGTCAAATTCTAGATGGCTGAGAATTCTGTACAGATTTTTTTTTTAATGAACATAAGACTTCATTTCTCTGGGATAAATGCCCAGGACTCAATTTCCTGGGTCATATTATAGTTGCCTGATTAGTTTTTTTAAAAACTGCCAAAATGTTTTCCAGAGTGGCTGTTACTGTACACACTCCATTCCCAGCAGCAGTGTAGGAATGAGTCAGTGTCCTCATCAGCATTTGAGGGCATCATCTTTTTTCTATGGTAGCCATTTTGTTGGATTTGTAATGGTGTTATCTCATTGTGGTTTTAATTTACATTTCTCTTATGGCTTATGATGGGGAGCATATTTTCATGTGTTTATTTATCTTCTGTATATCTTTGGTGAAACATCTTCTTATCTTTTGCCCATTTCCAAGTGGGATTGTTAGAGTTTTTTGTACTGTTGAGTTTTGAAATGCTTTGTAATCCTTTGTCAGGCACACGTTCACAGATGTTTTCTCCTAGTCCATAGCATGCTCCCACCCCACTGAAAGGGTGCTGAGAATTGAACCCAGAGCCAGGCAAGCACTCTGCACTCTTTTCATGCTCTTAAAATCCATAATCCTTTTTTGAGTTAACTTTTGTATGAAGTGGGGAACTTGGATCACAGTTCACTTTGAGGGCAGGAAGTTATTAGTTATAACCTCATTTTCCTTAATAGGGCTATTTACATTATCTGTTTCACATTAGATGAGTTGTAATAGTTACAGATTTTTGTAAAAGTGGTCCATTTTAACTAAGTTATCAATGTATATATGTAGCTGTTGGTAGTATTTTCTTATTGTGGCTTTTATGTGTGTAGGGTCTATTGTGATACCTCATTTAATTTCATTTCATTTTAAGTAGTTTGTATCTTGTCTTTCTTTCCTCCTAGTTTTCTTTTCAGTCTTGCTAGAGGTTTGCAAGTTAACTTTATTTTGACTTTTCTCTGTTATTTATCTGTATTATTGCATTGTTTTTGCTCTTTTTTCTTCCTCCTTAGGTTTGTTTTGCTGTTTTTTAGCTTTATTTTGTTTTGTTTTGTTTTTGCAGTATTGGTACTGAGCTACATCTCATCTTTTTTTTTTTGGTACCAGGGATCGAACTCGGAACCTTGCACTTGGGAGGCAGGCGGTGGAACCACTGAGCTAAATCCCCAGCCTCTCATCTTTTTTTGAGACAAGGTTTCACTAAGTTTCCTGTGCTGGTCTAACTTGAGATCCTCCTGCCTCAGCCATCCAGAGTGCTGGGGTTACAGGCATGCACCATCATGCCTACCTGAGGCTTTTCCATCTTTTAATATGTGCTCTTTGTGCTATAAATTTCCTTCTCATTCCTCCTTTATCTGTGTCACACAAATTTTGATATACAGAACTTTCATTTTCATTCGGTTCCATAGACCTTTGTTTGAGAATTCCTGTGACCCATGGTTGGAAAACATAACTGATTTATTCCACCTCTTTGAAATTATTGAGGTTTGTTTTATGCCCCAGGATTTGGTCTTTCCTGCCATATGACCATGGACACTTGAAAAAGAATGTGTATCCTCCTGGTTTTTGTTTTCTTGTAGAATAGTTCATAAATGTCCATTAGATTCTCCTGGTTGATGGCATTGTTGAGTTTTGTTTTGTTTATTTTCATTCTTGAGCTCTTCCATATTTTTTCCAATTTTTTATCTAGTTGTTCTGTGGTTGAGAGAAGGATGCTTCTCTTTCGGACCTGTTTCTGCTTCACATAGTGTGCACCTTTGTTTAGTGTGCACACTTTAAGATTACCGTATCTTCTGGGAGCTTGACCTATGCTCGCTTTGGCAGCACATATACTAAAATTGGTAGCTTGACCTTTCTGTCTTTATATATGTCCCTATTTGTCCCTTTGCTTTCCTCAAAGATATGCTTTGTTATTAATATAATCATCCCTGCTTTTCTTTAATGTATCCATGATATATTTTTTCCATCCTTTTACCTCCATCCTGCCTATATTATTATTTTTTTCCCCATTAAGTTTATTGGTACATTTTAGGTATAAAATACAGTTACATTCATCATTGGGATCTTGTACCATTATTACATGAGTCTCTTGGTTCTTATTTTTTTTCCCCTTCCCTTGCCCTCCCTTC
>NW_004624749.1:2877365-2938059 GCF_000247695.1 Heterocephalus glaber | reverse complement strand
TCACCTTCTTGGCCCTAGGAGCCTGGGATGGCAGCGGGGGAGCTTCCTTCTGGGTGCTGAGACCGGCTGAGCTTCACTGCCCTAGGAGCCTGGGATGGAGGCGGGGAGCTTCCTTCCCGGTGCTGGCCTGCCTATATTATTATATTAAAAGCGAGTTTCTTATAGATAGTATAGTTATGTCATGATTTTTAATCCAGTCCACCAGTCTCTTTTTAATTATGTAATCAAACCATTTTCTTTTAACAGAATTGTTGCTATAACTGTGTGTTCCCCATTTTTATGTCTTTTCTATTTGTTCTCCATTTTTTCTGTTTTTCCTACCTTCCTATGAGTTACTTGTATATTTTTTTAAATTCTGTTTTGATTTAGTTTAGCATTTTTACTATATCCTTGGATAACTTTTTTAGTGATTATTCTAGATATCACATATATACACAGTATGTTGCAGTTTTCTGGGGTCATCTTAACCAGTTTAAGTGACATATAGAAACCTTACCTCCTTTTATGTTCCTTTGCCTTCCACTAGTTGTAATAGTTGCCTTTAAAACTTTTACTACAGGGCTGGGGATTTAGCTCAGTGGTTTCACTGCCTGCTGCGCAAACACAAGGACCTGAGTTTGATCCCCAGTACCAAAAAAAAAAGAATGGGAGAGGAAGACTTCTACTACATACTTTTAGATGCAGATCCAATGATGATAGGATTTTCACTTCCATTATTACACATAACTTAGAAAATTTAAGGCTTGAAAGAAAGCCTTTTGTATTTTACCCATACTTTTGCCTAGCTCTGTTCTTACTTTTTTCTTAAAGCTCCAGTGTTCCTTCTTTTGTCATTCCCTTTCTGTTTTGAGAACTTCTTTCATTTATTTTTTTTAGAGTAAGTCAGTTAGATGCAAATTCTCTTAAATTTTCCTTCATCTGAAAATGTTAGATTATTCCTGAAGGATATTTTCATTTGGGTATAGAATTCTGGGATGCAGGTGTTTTGTTTTGGTTGGTTGGTTTTTTACTTGCAAAATGCTTCCTTGTGTCTCCGTGGTCACAAATGACAAATCTTGTCATTCTCTTTTTTTTCTTCTTCTTCTCTATAGATATGGTGTCATATCTCTTTGGCTGCTCTTAAGGTTTTTTCTTTTTTTTTCATATGTTTGATTATGAGTCTTGGTGTGGATTCCTGTTTATCTTTTTAAGGTTTTCTCTTTTTAATTTTTTGTTTTTAATCTGTAGGTTTATATTTCTGTCAAAATTGGGACGTTTTCAGTCATTATTTGAGTAGTTTTTTATCTTGTCCCTTTCTCTCCTTCTGAAACTGGTAACATAAATGTTAGATCTTGTGTTATAATCACACAGGTCCTTGAGGCTCTGTTTATTTTTTTAGTTCATTTTCTGTCATATCTGTTTTTCTGTATTCAAGTTTACTGATTATTTCCTGTCTCTGCCATTTTGCTATTAAGCTATGCGCTGACCTTCTTTCAATTATTTTTTTAATTCTAAAATTCATGTTATGTTCTTTACATCTTAAATTTCTTTGCTGAGGCTTTCTGGGTTTGTTTGTTTGTTTATTTGTTTCATTTATTTCAAGTATGTTGATAATTGCTTATTGAAACTTTTTTTTTTTGAGGCGGGGTCTCACTGTGCATTTCAGGACTGGCCTCAATCTCCTGGCGATCCTCCTGCTTCAGCTTCCTGAGTGCTAGGATTACAGGCATGTGCCACCACACATGGCTAAATCATACCGTTTGTTTATTTTTTGTACTATCTTATGGATGGATGTGGAAATAATTTATCAGTATTTTATTCTTTTGGGGGGATGCCACCAGGAATTGAACTCAGGACCTGGCACTTGCCAGGCAGGTGCTGTGCCACTGAGCTACATCCCTGGCCCTTACTGAAGCATTTTTAGGATAGCTGCTTTCATCTTTGTCAGATAATTCTGACATCTTGATGTTGACATCTGTTGATTGTTTTGTTTATTCATTTATTTGAGATCTTCCCGGTTCTTAGTCAAGAGTGACTCTGTATTGAAACCAGGGCCTGTGGGTATTAATGTCCTGGGGCTTTGGATCAGTCAAACCTTGGCTAACGCTGTCTGGTTATGCAAGGTGGAGTTAGAAGTTCTGGTTCCTGCTTGTCCTCTGTTGACAGCTCCTTGTCCCCACGGCTTGGGGCTGGAGATGCTGCTGCCCATGTTGTCTATACAGGGACCCCTGGGCTGTGTGAAAGTGCTGGCTCCATGAGGCTGCCTCTGACACTGCCCAATAGGGAGGAGGAAGAGGTTGGCTCCTCAGTGCTGGTGGGGTGCAGGGTGGGGTGAGACCTCCAGGTCCTCAGTGCTTTTGACACCACCATGGTAGACATACTGGATACCCAGCTCCAGCCTTGTAAGGGTGGGGTGGAGTGTCCCCACTCACCGTGGCTGGCACAAGTGCAGATGCCCTCCAGTTGGGCCAGACTAGAGCGGTTTGCCTTGCTGCTTGCCCCTTCCCTGCCCTTTGGCTAGAGAGAACTAGCTTTTATCAGGGTTTTCTGTGTACATTGGTGTTTGTGGGTAGGTAAGTGTGGCAAAAAGGAAAACCAGGGACCGTGTGTCACTGTCCAGTCTGTCACCATCCCTCCTCCTGTCAGAACTATCTCAGGTTTATTTTTTTCCTACACTGTCCAGGGTTTTTAGTTGCTTAGCAAGAAGAACAGGGGAAAGTACATCTACCCCATCTTCCCAAAAGTGTAAGTCTCCAGGTTTTTTTAATGGGCTTATGCTTCTGAATTAGGGAAAACCTCAGGCTCCCCTAAGTATAGAGGCTGAGATGGGATTAAAAAGTCATTAGTAAAGATCTCTACTACAAAGCCACAGATTGGTAGTTATCACAAAAACTGCACTCATTGGTCCTGACCACTAATTCTAGAAAAGCCCTCTATTAAAAGCTATTGTGATCTGCTTTTTGATGGGGTACATTACTTAGAAAGGATTGAGCTGGGATAAGCATGTGGACAGGGGTAGCAGATCTCAGCCCAGGCACATTCGTGCTGTATTTCACAGGACTGACTGCAGCCCAGCAGGTGCTACTGAGGGCTTGCTGAGGACAGAGACCAGTGAGGCCTGGTCTGCCTCAAGATACTCAAGCTGTACACAGATAGAGCCAGGGGTGGGGAGGTGTGAGTGCTAGGAGCCTGGAAAGAGAATCTCTGGGGAAATGTAGCAAAAGAGTCCGTGTCCAGGGTTAGGTGGCCACAGTAGAAAGCCAGTGTCCCCAGCCACAAGTCTTCTTGGAGGTGGTAGGAGTAAGCAGAGGGTGAGTGGCCTCGGGATTGTTCATCAGCTGGTGGTGTGAGCCTGGTCGACCCAGCTGCCCTCTCAGGAGCCCTTCTCTGTCACCAGGGTCACACTGGCATCGTCCTTCTTTGATCAACTTCAGAGGAAATCCACTCTGAGTGTCTCTGAGCTGCTTCTCCTGTCAGCTCATGCCATCTGAACATGGACAGGTTAGGTTATGTTAGTTATAATGCACCAGTTGAGTCATGGTTGCCTGAAGGCTGGGAGACATCCCATCTCCTCCCCTGTGCACCGAGTTAATCCGTCTTTTAAGGGCACTCTCCCTGTCAGTCTTTTTAATTGTATATATTTATGGGATACAGTGTGATATTTTGATGTGTGTTTACATTGTGGAATGATTAAATCAAGCTAATGAACTTGTCCATCATCTCGGACACTTATCATTTTCTGTGGAAAAACCATTTAAGATCTTGTAGCAACTTAGAAATGTGTACTGCTGTTAACTGTAGCCACTTTGCTGTACAGTAGATCCCAGATATATTCCTCCTGTCCACCTGAAGTCTTCCTGTTCCTCCTCTGCCTCGCACCTGTGGTACCCCACTGTTTACTCTCTGCTTCTGTGTTACCTCACATCTGTTAGAATGGCTGTTGTCAAAAAGACAAAAGCCTACAGTGAATGCATATCAAAACATCACCTTGGCCAGGCACAAACACCTATAATCCCAGCTCCTCTGGAGGCTGAGGCAGGGGGATTGCAAGTTCAAGACCATGCTGGGCAACTTAACATGACCCTGTCTTTAAAACAAATTTTTTTTACAAAGGACTGCAGATGAAGCTAAGTGCAAGATTCTGGGTTCAGTTCCAGAACCACCAAAAACAAAATGAAGCAAAACACCTTGTGCTCTTTAATTGTATAATATACATAATTAATTTGTAAATTTGTAATTTTTTTTTTTTTTGGTACCAGGGATTGAACTTGGGACCTTGCACTTGCAAGTGTAATTTTAAAAAATGTAAACTTTTTAAATTTTCACCAATGATAAGGGCTGGCTAGAACATAGAGAAAAGGGATCCTTCTAAATTACTCCCTCACTGTCTGAGCACTGGGAACAGCATGGCAGCATAGAGAGCAGTTTGGGCTCAGGAAACTGAGTCACCATCATGGTCAAGGGTGAGACTCTAGGGACAAGATTCGGCAGGCCTGGACAGATGGAAAGGTCCAGATTGTGAAGAAATTTGAATTTCATCCTACAGAAAAGGGACAGGATAAAATTTGTAAGCTTTAAGATATTTCTAAAGGAAGTCATTGCTGCTGAGTGTGGAAGGTGGAGAAGAACCAGGAAGATTGGGCTATGGCAGCAAGCCAGGCAGCAGATGACAGATCCCTGAGCCACAGAAGGTCCCATAGGGCGAGGTAAGAAAGGAGAGCTCAGAGTAGACTCCATCCAGCTGATTGATGCTTAGTGAAATTGCATTATTTAGGTAATTGTTTCCAAATGACCTAGAATTCCCGTATTCTACTGTGAAAATATGCATTCACATGGTAGACTTTTGTCTTTTTGACAACAGCCAATTCTAACAGGTGTGAAGTAACACAGAAGCAGAGAGTAGAACAGTGGGGTACCAGAGACGTGAGGCAGAGGAGGAATAGGAAGACTTCAGGTGGACAGGAGGAATATATCTGGGATCTACTGTATAGCAAAGTGGCTACAGTTAACAGTAGTACACATTTCCTCCAGACACCCTCAGGGGATACACACATGCCGCGGTCCTGAGAAACAGGAAATGTGACACTGCATCATTACCAGCATGTCATGTGCCTTTAGTGCCCAGCCCAGATTCTGATGAGCCGGGTAGCATTTACAGACTGGATAGTTACAGTCCTCCAATCACTGAGAGCATGTGCCCACCTCCGGAGTTTCTGGTTCCTTAGACTTGGAATGTGGGCATATAATTTTCATTTCTAACAAATTCCCAAGTGATACTGATTCTGGAAAAACACTTTGAGAACCACTGACCTAACAAAAGGCTAAAGGATCTCTCCTTTCCCTAAAACCCAATCTCTACCGGAAACCAGCCCCGAGGAAGAGACTGGGGAACAAGCTTGCATTGAGAATCAGCTTATTGCTTCACCCACCAAGTGGCAAGGGAAGGCAAAGCCCACTCCTGGAGCACAGCTTGGTGGGGATGGCGACCTCCTGCAGGTAGATGTGGCTCCACTGTCACTCTAGTTAATCAGTCCATCAGTCCCTTCTCCCTGGCACATCCTCTCCCTCCACCCGGTCTGAACTCAGAATTGAAGCAGTGGCAGAAATCCTTCCTGCTACTACAGAAGCCACTGGACTGGGTGATTGGGAGGGTGCTGAGACCATAGACCAGTAATTTTCAATCTCGGTCCACAGTAGAACCCTGGGATTCCCTCTGGAACTATTAGATCAGAATCTCTTGAGGTGGAGCCCAGATTCGGTATTTTGTTAATGCTCCCTAGGTTATTCTGAAGTGCACCTGATTAGGAACCATTATTATAGACTGAGAACCTGAAAGATGTTTTTAGTATATTCACCTCAGTTTTAGACATTTTATGTTTTCATCATTTCAGTTCATTAAAGTGAGCCCCCAGGAAAAATAGAAAGGTAAAAAAGGGCACATAGCTAGATGAAGCCAGCAAAAAGTGGCCAGAAGATAGAAGTACCCGAAGTGATCATGTCAGCCCAGTGGAACTGGAGAGGGGGTTGTGGGGTTTCTTCTGCAGTGTCCAGTAGAAGAGAAGTTTGGAGCAAGATGGTGAGTTGGAGAGGTCATTGGCTTTGATGGTGAGGGGTGATTGTTAACCTTTATAAGAGCACATATAACCTTTTTTAAACCCAAGTTTTTATCTTCTTGGGTTTTTTTGTTTTTGGGGGTTTTTCTTGGTACTGGCGATCGAACTCAGGACCTTGCATTTGTGAGGCAGGTGTGGTGTCACTGAGCTAAATCCCTGGCCCCCGAGTTTTTCACTTAATTGTTGGTTTAAGTATTTTTTCTTTATCTGTCAATGGCTTTAAAAACTGAGTTCAGTTTTTTAAAAATTAATTTCTAGCCTTTCCTATTTATTATGAAGGTTTCAGGTTATCATAAATAAGATTATATATACATATCTACCTCTCACCGGGGAGCCCAAGCATGATAAAATTGAATAATCACAGGTGAGACATGTGTGAGGCACTGATCTTGGTCACGTGGGAAAGTTAGAGGTTCCCTGCACATGAGCTGCTGATCTCTCAGGAACTGACTGGTCCTGATGCTGCTGGCCAAGCAGGATACACCGTTTCCCTCTGTCCTGGCCCTCTGGGCCTGTCAAGAACACAGCAGTAGGCCAGTGTTTCAGTCAGCGTCGTGCAGAGACAAAGACCTCTCTTTTGGGGGGCGGGGATTGAACTTGGGACCTTTTGCTTGCGAAGCAGGTGGCAGAACCACTGAGCTAAATCCCTGCCCCTGACCTCCTATTTTTTAGATGAATATCCCAGTTGCAGTTTTGAGGCTAGCACCTTATAGAATCAGAGTACAGTAAGTGGGAAAATTACATTCCTGGAAACAAGCCAGAACCTTACTTACTCTTCTAGATCAGGCTCAGCAAACTTTTTCCATAAAGGGACAGGTAATAAAGTGTTTGAGGCTTTATGGGCCACACACTGCCTCTGTTCTCTGTATTCTTTCTTTTTCAACTCCTTAAAACAGGCAACAGGCCAGATTCAGCCAGTGAGCCACAGTTTGCCAGCTCTTTTTCTAGATGCCAGGGTTTGAGTCCCTGGAACCTGTTAATAGTGGCATTCTTGGGGATGAAGCATAAAACATCAACGCTGAAGTAAAGTTGTACAGAATCATCATTTTCAAAAGGATGTGTCAAGCGAGTAATGATGTCAGCCGCAGGGCGGGCCCACACGGGGCTGGACAGCTTCTGTAGCCCTCACCTGCCTGCCAGGGTAGTTTTGCAGATGCACCTGCAGGGCTGGGATCCAGGGATTTCTCTGTCTGTCTGTCTGTCCCCACAGAACATCAGCCTTGTTCATCTCTGTCGTCACAGCACACAGAATATTGCCTAGGAAATGTGTCATGGCTTGCTTCTCATTCATCTTAGTAGCTTCTGGATCTTTTAAAATACTAATCTTTTCTTAGCTCCACTTTACTCTAGGGTTCCTGTCCCAGCTGCCATTCTGAGGCTCCTTGTAATCTCTCACTGCAGCCCTATATGGTCTCGTCTCCCCATCACACAGACAAGGGGCCAGGGTCACAAAGCTCCCTGGGAAAGCCAGGATTGGGGCCAGCCACCATGGCTCTGCTGCTTCAAGTGACAGCTCATCTCATCAGCTCATCTTGATGTCACCACCAAGCTTCTGTCTCCCAGCCTGTTTCAAAAGCTATCTGGTTTGGGCTGGGGATTTAGCTTAGTGGTTTCGCCACCTACTGTGCAAGCATAAGGACCCGAGTTCAATCCCCGGTACCAAAACAAAAACAAAAACAAAAAAAAGCTATCTGGTTTTCACTTCTGTGACTTTCCAAAGCCCTGTTACCCAGGGAATACTCTTAGACTTGCCAGATCTCCTGCATTTGTTCAAATTCATCCAGGTACAGACCTGTGCCAGGTGCATTCTATTGTACATAAACCATGCCTCAGTAATCTGATCACAAAGTCAAGCCTGCTTTGGAAAGCTTTAAATCAAGAAGAAATAAAGTAGTGAAAGAAACCTTTATTAATGAGAAGAATCCAGCTTCTTCCAAAAAAAATTGTAATGGCTTTGTTTTCTGAACTGCTTACAAATCGAATTATTTTACTTTGCTTTTCATCCCCAGGGAAAGGAAAACCTCTTCAGCGCAAGGTTAAACTGCCTAAGAAGCAAGAGGAAAAGGAAAAGAAGGGAAAGGGAAAACCCCAAGATGATGAGCTGAAAGACTCTTTGGCTGATGACGACAGCTCCTCCACCACCACAGAGACCTCAAACCCTGACACAGAGCCGCTCCTCAAGGAGGTACACAGGGTTGTGGAATGACAACGTGGGGAGGCGAGCTCTTGTGGGTGTCAGACCATTGCCCCATAGGTCCTGGGTTAGCACAGCGTTAGTGGTTCGTGTGTGACATGGGCTCACTCTGAGGACAAGTTTCAGTGTGCACGGGCATGCCTGGAAGCTCGCATCCTGCCTCTGGGGACCAGTGACTTCATTTCCCCAAGGAAGAGTATTTGGAAGCACGTTAACAAAGTAAAACAGAAACTAGAAACACTCCCTGAAAGTCAGGGAGCACCTGGAATAGTAACTGCTCCATCTCAGGAAATCTGTTTCTGATTTTGAGTGTCGGTTTCATTGTGTCATCTTGTCACTGTTAGGAGCAAGGTTTTGGTGGCCACTCAATCCTCAGGGAGGTAGAGCAGTGACTGCCCCAGAGGGACTGTGGCCCAGAGAAGGTCACCCCAAACTGGCACCCAAACAGGACATCAAAGACACTGCCCTCCTTGCCCCTGGGTGTCCTCAGCTCAAGGAGCATTACCAGCTCAGGAATAATAATAGCACATTGTGCCCGGCACAGAGCAGCCATTAGGACCTGGAGGGTAGAGTTACAGTTGTCAGTGTGTCTAAGAGGGTGAGTTACACATGGTGTCCAAAAGAGCGAGGATAGAGTTCTACTTTGGCCCCTATTTCTGGATAGATTTCAAATTTAAAATGATCTTAATATAGCCTGTAATGTTGTGGACCAGAATCTATTTTTCAGTTTCAATCTGAACACCTAAGGGAAACTTCTTAAACACATTCAACAGTATCAGCTGGATGAATTAATTCTTAAAATAAAATGTGTATGTAACGCATTGTTCAGGTCAGCCACCGTCCCCTTTGCATGTCCTCACCACTGGCGTGGTGCCCTGTCTCCCTTGGTAGAATTCCTAACTAGTGCTGGAGTCATGTATTTTGTGTCCATTTTAATAAATTACTTGAGTGCAGCAGAGCTCCCAGTGCTAATCTTGCAGGGTGGCCCTGCCCCCACCCCCTCATGCTCCACTGTGTGAGCGGCATTTGGGAAGCCCTTGGCATAGTCATTCTCTCTTCAGCCTGCCTTTCCAGACCCTTTCCTCGTCACCCCAGCTCACTGTCTCCTACTGACAGGTCCACCAGTATCCCCTGCACCTTCTGGCACCAGCATCATTCTGGCACCCTAGCCTAGCCCTCACAGATGCAGCCCAGAGCTCACAGTCTCTAGAAGGCCTCTGCACCTGCTGCCCACCCCCATGAGTCTGCCCCTCCTATACAGCACTTTCAGGCTGCAGGCTGTGAGCTTTTCTCTGTGACTGGTCTTGGGTTGCAGGTTGTGTATTTTCTTCCTAACTGGATTACCCTTGCCAGGTCATTTGTCTTCTCCAGCCCTGATCCATCCATTCAGTGAACAAATATGTGTCAGTCACCTAAGCGCCAGGTCATATACAAAAAGGCCACATCCTTGTCCTCACAGAGCTCTGGGTCTGTAGACCACTCGACAGGTCATGGGTTCAGTAATTGCTTCTTGAACAACCCAATACAGAGATGCAAGTGCCAGGAGCTGTTTCTGCCCTGCCTCTGGTTATTCACTCCTGGTGGTTAAAGGGACTAGCGTGTTGTGATCTAGGAAATCCTGGCTGCTTTACTGACCACCTGTAGAGACCCCCTGCCCCCCGCACCTGTGGCTGTCCCTCATTGCCGAGAATGGCCTTTCCATTGTCTGTCCCCTGAACTAGCCCCATACTTCTTAGTGGCAGTGGTGAAGAGCCAGGTTGTTTTAGTGCCCAGCACCCTCTACGTGCAGCTCCCCTGGCAGCTCAGTGACTCCTGAGGGGGCCAGCATGCACCCTTGTTAGGAAACAGGCCCATGATAACGCAGGATGGTGTGTTTGTCACAGCAGCATCACGTTACTCCAGAAATATATAGAGCATTTCATGAACCGATCTCACAAAGGCCCAGAAACAGCAACTGGTGGACCAATTGACAACCATAGCTTTCAGATGCATCTCAGGCTTGCACTTCCCACATCTGAGCCAGGCTTGACAGACCCTCTGTGCTCCAGCCTGGCGAGGGAGCATTTCTACACCAGAGGCCCACACTGCCCTCTGTCATGTGTGTCCTCCTCTTGCTTGACTTCACAGGCCTTCAGGGAGGGAATTGGGCCCTCCTGGTAACCCCATTGCCTAGCATCAAGTGCCAAATATGAGAATGAATTCCAGGCACCATCCCATTGACAGAGGGAGAGGAGCTGTTGGAGCTGAACCAGCCATTACTGTGGCTCCTCCAGGCTCAGGGAGGAGCAGGTGGGAGTACACTAAGTGCCGCCTGCTCTGCCTTTTTTCCTGGAGTGTTTTCTCAGAGTGAGGCCATTGCCAGAAGTGCTTAACTTTACACTGTAGTCTTTGCTGAACTTTTCATACCAATAAAGATAAGGTTTTACTCCCTAATACTTAAAAATAAGGAATTACCAATTGATGCTGCTGTTGGCACCATCCATTACTGTCAGGACAGAGTATAAATTAAAATGACCTTCTTTATAACTTAAACTCTCCACATCACAGTTACACTTTAAATGGCTGCAAACCTGCCAGAAACACAATAAAGATCAACTTGCACGAAGGAGCCTGTTCATGTTAACATGTAAGACACATAGATCTCTTACATTGTAGATTTTGTATCCTTATCTTCAAATGGAACTCATTTCAGTCATTTCTATTAATCCTTCTCAAGCAATTAAGTGTACTTTTTTTTAATAGGACACGGAAAAGCAAAAGGGAAAACAAGCCATTCCTGAAAAACATGAAAGTGAAATGTCTCAAGTGAAGCAAAAGAGCAAAAAACTTGTTCATGTTAAGAAAGAAATCCCAACAGATGTGAAACCCAGGTAAGAAAAATAAGTACAGAGAAAAAAGGGTACACAAAGGAAGTAGCTGGTGAAAGTCGGGTATTGTTTTGGTCGGTTGGTTTTGGGGGGATTCTGGTAGCAAAATCTGGGTCCTGCTTCATGTTTCCCTTGGGTTGCGGATGGAGGACAGCCAGACATGTAGAGGACAAGATTAACAATCTGTTGTAGAAGTTTAGGTTTATGATTCACTCCCAGGCAAAGAACCCTTTCACTTGTGCACAAAGGTGATATCGGTGGTCCAGCAGGAGGAGCATAGCTTTTCTCACAAAGACCTCTGCATCTGTAGAGACCCAGAGCCACAGTGGGGATCTAGAATCGTGTACCATAAAACTTGGAAGAGTTTGTTCTTCCCTAGAAACTGTCAGGCAAATGTCCACGTCAGACAGTTTGTCCATGAACTAACTCCACTTCAGACTGTGCCTCAGGCTTCAGGCAGGCCCCACAGGGAGGCCTTGCTGCAAGTGTCTCTCCAAGTGAATGAGTGTACTGCACTAAGGTCACTTCGTGTTCTCTTTAGACCCTGTGTTGGTGTCTACATTCCTGATAAACCTAGTTTAGTATTGGCATCATTGATAATCCCCTTCGTAGTTAGTCATAAAAATGTCCAGTAGCACTGCCTTCTTTTGGACAGACAGCAGGAAATGATGTGGGACGTCAAGGCATTGGGTTTAAATCAAAAAAGCAGTTGTAGTTTTTTATCATTGTTCATCCAGGCCTAATTTGTGAAAGTCTATTCTGTGGAAAGTTCTGACTCTGATTCTGGGAATAAAACTTGACTTTGCAAAAAAATGACTAACCTGGATTTGTTGTTGAACAGCTGGCCTCAGGCAGGGCCAGTCCTGTTCTGTAGAGATTACCACAGTAAAATGTTGCCTGAGCCCTGAGCTTATGAAATGACTTATGGCACTGATTACAAATGGAGTATTTCTATCGAAAATTTAGTCTTCTGTGAGAATTGTTAGTTTGAATGACCAGGCCCACATTTTGTTGAGAACAGTGTGGTCCAGTTAGAAGGAATGTCAGGTGGACCATGTGAGGGGAGAGAAAGAGAGGAGAAGGCCCCTTCTGAAGAGGAGGTTGGCACCCTGGCATCCCTCCTGAAGAACCTGGCATGAGGCACCAACTGGCGCTAATGTTATGGCATCCCGGGATAGGATTAGCACTGCTCCAGAGGCCCGGAGTGTTCTCTCAGGCCTGTTTCAAACTTAAGTGATTGAGAAGATATCTTACAGTAAATGAGGCAAGTGCACCCAGATTATGAAAAACCCTAGTTTTTACATAGGAAAAATCTTTTGAGAGTAGATAATACACAGTTCTTACGATAATAAATGTAAAAGCCAGAGCTCATACGAATTCTCATAAATACTGCCTCGTAGGTAACCGTGACCACACCTACTGTTTGCTTATGCCTGAGATTGGTACCTGAGACTAAGTAGATAGGACATGTTTATCCTGACCTTCATCTTTCTTCCACTGACTTCTGCTATATTCTGACTTTATCAGAATAGCAGATTTGAATTTGTAGAGTCTGTGAAAGACTTCGCTTGAGTCCACTACCTTTGCAAGGATTTCCAGTTCCCTGGTAAAGCAGAAGCTAGAGCAGTCAGTTCCCTATTCCCAGCCCTGGGGTGATGGTTCCAACAGGCCCCTGGGATCTCTTGATGCATAGCCAAGAGAAGAAATCATTACCAGAGGACAGTTCAAGCCATATTCTCTAAATTACTTTTTTAAACTATCTTTTTATCACTGGAAAAATCCATGTGCAACCCCAGTCTTTTAATCTCCTTAATTTAATCCACTTAATCTAATCCTTTTTAGTTCACTGATCATTTTGTTTTTCCAAAAAATATTGAGAATCAGAATTATTTCATGAATCAAATAGACAGTTAGACAGAGTCTGATTTTGTAAATAACCAAAGACAGTTGCTTCTGAGTAGAGCCATTCCCGTGTGCCCTGAGCTGTGATGGGTGCTGCTGCTGTTGGTCAGGCAGAGTCACGGCAGATCCTCACTCAGAGAGACCTGCTGGCTGTGACCCACATACCTAAAGGATAAGTTATCACAGCAAGGCTTCCTTGATAAGGTGTCATACCCACTTCCTCTTGGGAACTTTGCACATGCTGATAAAGCCCGGGGGTGGCTCATCCTCCATCTCCTCCCACACTCCCCAAGAGTGGACTTCAGAACAGTCGGCCCCAACCTAAGGAAGGAGCACAAGGCTGCAGGGCAGAACTGGGATCTCCATTTCTCCAGCACTGACACCATACAAACAGGCCTGTGGACCTCCAGAAGGCTGTTCTGGGTCAGAGATGCCAGCAGAGAAGAATCCCGTCTCAGTATTAGGAACCACCTACCTACTGGTCTTCTGTTTTCCTGTCTGTCCATCATGTCTCTGCATGTTTAAGTAGCTGTAATGATCTCCAGTGAGCAAAGGTGACTTTAACGTGCTCGACATAGGGTGAGGGCTGTGAACACCACGCTGCACACACTGGCACAGTGCCATCAGCATAGGGAGAGCCCTCAGCTCCATCCCTCTCCCCAAACAGGAGCCTGAGCAGAGAGGAAGCCTGGCCAGGCCACCTCCTCTTTCCCTTTAGAAAGAATCATCTCAAGTAAGTTGGCTCTCCATTTTATTTTGAAGCCTTAAAAAGGGATTTTTGCCAGAGATCATCTGGCTTAATTTAGGAACATAGGAATCCACAAAAATAAAATAGTCTGGCACCTTTTTTCTAAAAAGCCAATTAATTTTTTAGTGGCACAGAGCTAAGCTTTGAATAAACAGACACCCCACTCCTCAGCCAACCTTGCCTAGAAATAACCCTAACCCACACCACCCCCCTGGAGGGCTGAGTGTCTGTGTCATGGTAGCCTTTGGAGGTTTTTTTAGAAAACAGATTTTAAATAACACTGTCAGAAGTGGAAGAGGGACAGATGATTTTATAATACCATAGTATTAACAGTCTCACCCATAACAAGTGGGTTTTTTTCACTTCAGCTTATCATCCTACCTAAAATTCTACTGATTTGGGCCAAAAGAGACCTGCTGGGTTTTTGGTTAGCTCTTTTACTAATTCCATGTAAAATAGGATTGTGGAAAATATATAAAATGTAAAAAAATAAAAATAAAAAATGCAAATGACTTTTGATTCTGCCACCTTACAAAGTGTTTGTAAGTAGCCTTCTTTAAAACATGTTTATTCACTTATGAGACCACACTTCACTGTCCTGGAAAGAGAGCCAGGGTGTCCTGGTGACCATGGGTCAAGGACATCTGGACCCTTCTGAGCTTTCAGATCTGTCATGCACTGGTGCAATGAGTGTCCCTGAGCCCAAACCTGGCAGGTGGCAGGGCTCTAGGGATGGCGGTGGAAGGAAGATCGTGCAGTGCAGGTAGACCTCAGAGGGTGAGGCTAGGGAGCCTGAGGACAGGCTATGGTCACACCGAGGACTGAGGGTGGCAAGTATACCCAGAGGTGGGGAGTACCAGAGATATGTCTATGTGTGCAGATGTCATAGATCTGTGAGGAGAAGCAAGCTGTGGGCTGAGCCTTAGCTCAGTGGTAACTGCTGATGATTCTTGGGATAATTCCCCACAAGGGCCCTGGCTTCCCACAGCTGTGTCTCACGGTCACCAGAGCACCTCCTCAAGGCCCCCAGGTCCAAGGCATGGTCTTGGTGGGCAGCACAGAGGCAGCTTTATAAAGAATACTGTCACCGTGTGTTAGTGGTACGCACAGTGTTACCTCCACAGGCGTGCTACCCAGCACATTCCTGCAGCTTCCCTCTCTGGACTACTTGTCTCCCAGCAGATTTAATGTCTTCATCAGTGTGGAGGGCTTAAAATAGTCCATCAGACTGTTTTTCCTTGGCTGACAAGAAATTCAGTCAGTTGTCCTATTTATACAATGTATGTTTATTATTGAAAGCTTACCTCAGAATCATTTAGATCCTCAGTGATTCCATAAAAAATATTTATAGTGGTTACCTAGGATTTGCCCTGCCGCATTGACCTGGACCTGCATGTGAAGCAGCCTGCTGCCCTGTGTGGGCTCAGTACTTCTCCTTGGCCTGGCTCCTTGCAGTTTCTATGGGGAAATGTGTCCAAGGTTGTGAATAGCAGAACCTATGAGATTGTAAGTCCGAGACCCCCAGACTCCCCATATTCAGGAGGGCTGCCAGAGTCCAGGTACAGAGACTGGTGCTCAAGGCACATGTTACCTGAGGCAGGCATGCCGACCTCACCTCCACACCCTGTCAGCGCTCAGAACAGAAAATTTAATGCTGCCGTACTAGGCATCCTCTGAGCATTCCTACCTTGCTCAGAATGCACTGGTCCTGGGCCAGCAGTGTGGGTGGGCCACACCTCCCAGAACCATGTTAGACATGCAGTAGAATTGTAGGATAATTATAGTATTAGTCTTTTCTACCCCTGCTCCAAAACAGTGGGACACATCTGTATCCTCATGCTTGATTGTCTTTCAGTTCTTTAGAAATACCGTGTACTCCCCCACTGGAAAGTAAACAACGGAGAAATCTGCCAACCAAGATTCCTCTTCCAACCCCATTGACAAGTGGATCCAAGTCACGAAGTTCCCAGAAAACAAAAGGTACCGCCACTTTGGTCGCATGGGTGTTTTCACAGTTCACCGTATCTGTAATTGCTGTGAGTTAGTAGCATCAATTATCAATCACATTAGGGGGCAGAGGCGGTGTTCCTGTCCTCATTGACAGCCTCAGCGAGACAGACCTGAAAGAGAAATTGTCCCCCACTAATGACTCTCTTTTCTGGTTTTTGTGCAGGTACAAATAAGTTAGTGGACAACAGACCACCCGCCCTAGCAAAATTCCTCCCAAACAGTCAAGAACTGGGCAACACCAGTAGCTCAGAGGGTGAAAAGGACTCTCCTCCTCCAGAGTGGGATGCCATACCAGTTCACAAGCCCGGCAGCTGTAAGTATGGTGCATTAGGAATCATGTTGCTCCCTGCACCCACGGCCTCCCCATCTCTGGGTGTGGGCCCCCTGAGGCAGGCATATTGCTTTCAGGGGAGGCCAGCATCATAGCCAACTGGAACCAGTCAGCAAGGGCCCATGGCTAAGCAGTGTAGCCAGTGGTTATACTGTTAAGAGATTGAAGCTGGCCCCAAAAGTGTATTTACACCAGAGAAAATACCAGGGATTCACCTGAGGGCTCCCCATTCCAGCAGGCTGGCATGCCACTGCCTGTGTGCACAGTAGAGTGGACTGTCTGCAGTGGCTGATCATCCCAGAAGTGTTCAGTGTACAAAAGCCTTGACCCAGTCATCCTGCGCCTGCGACGGTTTCCTCCACATGTATCCCAGAATCGCTTTGCCACATTCAGTTCACTCCCCACCTCAGCCACATTTTTACATAAGCAGCTGCAGGAAGATTCCCTGATTTTGCTCAGATTTGACCTGTGATAAATCAAGACAGTGAGCACAGTCTGCTGAATACAGGTTGAAGTGCTTGCCCTGTAGACACTTAGGCCAGAGATAGAAGACAGCAGAGCAAGAGAAGGAAGGGCCCATGAGCAGGGCACTTCCTGCCCTGGAGAGCAGACCTTCAGCCAGCTTGTCCTTACTGAGAGGAAATGAGGCAGATGGACAGGATGGGGTGGCTGAAGATGAAGATGCAGAGATGGTGCCACAGTGGGGATCAGGGCACTGAGTGGGCTGTATGCGTGCAGAGGCTGGTCGCTCAGGTGCTGTGGTGTTTTGCCTGCATGCACGTCAGCCAGTGAGAGATGTGTTCTATGTTGGAGCCTGGCGCCACCTGCCTGCCATGACCCTGCCAGCCCCAGTTAGTCTTGGTCTTTTTGCCAGAAGTGAACTGCGTTCCTAGGTCCAAGGTCATACAGAGCCCTGCCCAAGTGTGTGAATGGGTTCATGTGTGCAGACAGCTTGGCTCTTTGGATGCCCACGGAGGCCCTGCTGGATGTTGGTCCTTGGCTTATACCTTATGCTAGGGCAATTCCCTATTAAACAGATGCCCAGGGAAGTAAAGTCAGTCCTGCCATCCAGGGTGCTCCTGACTGGGTGCAGCAGTGGTCTCAGGTAGGCGCTGAAACCTGTGCATAAGCTCTCACTGTCCCAAGGGGCAGCCCTCCGTGCAGGGCCTTATACCATGTGGGACACTGAGAAGTTCCTTGGTTTAAAAAGACAAAAATACAAAGGAAAGGCAGCTAGAAAGCCACAGAGAAAAATCTAATATTTGGAGCAAAAAGTTCTCTAATTGCAGATACCCTGTGAGATTTTCCCTGCCCGTCCCCTATGTTGGGTTCCTACCTGAAGCATTAACTGTGGATGCCTCTGCAGAGGATGAGAGGGCAGAGGAATGGGAACAGGTTCATATGGGGCACCATTTGGGATAGGCGCTGGGCACAGGCAGCAATGCGGCTGGAGGGCACGTGTTCAGGGGAAGAGGGTCTGGGGGCCAGCACTAAGGTGGAAAAGCAGCGGCTAAGGCAGAAGGCACCCATGAAGGCAGGAAGTGAGGCTTCCAGAGCAGGGAGTGTTCTTGGCACTGCCATAATGTGGGTCCTGACATCATGTGGGACAGGGATGCAGGGAGAACCTGTGGGGCTGGACAGTGATAGGGTTCAGTGAGTACCCCAGGCAGGCTGCAGCTCTGCAAGCCAGAGCAAAAGGCATGGAGAGAGGGGGAGGGATTGGGTGGACACTGGAGGCCACCCAGGCTACAGTGGAACACCAATCTTGGCACACCAGGGTTGGGGACCCCCTAGCAGCCAGACTCCCTGATGATGCTTCACATCTTGGGGTCAAGAAGAGCATAAAGATTCCAATGATGAATGTAACTGTATTGTATACCTGAAATGTACCAATGAACTTAATGGAAAAAAAAAAAAGAACAGCACCAAGAGGTGCACAGTAGATGTGCAAAATTTTATTTAAAAGTATATATATTTCCATCTTGAATGCAAATATTTTGTGACTTTTCTGCCTTAAATCTTTAAAACGGCTATGTAGAGGCTGCTCTGATGGGTGTGGGAATATCCCAAGAGCCAGTGTCCTTTTAAAACAGGGAGCAGAGCAGCACACAGCAGGCCTTCGGGGGGTGACAGGTGTTCCTGTTGTAGACCTGGGGATGTCAGCCTGGGCACTATATCTGCTGCCACAGCTGTGAACCCAGATGAGGGCCGAGGCTCTTCCACATCCCCAGCAGCGGCAGTGGAGCTCCAGCTGCCCAGGTGGGATGGTGAGACAGTAAAGGGTGACTGAAGCTACCAAGATCACCCTATGGGCGTGGGATTCTTGGAGAGCTGAGTGTCACAGATTCTTTTTTCTCTTTTAAAACCTTTAAACAGGTCCGTAAGAGCTTTAATTTGTTTTCTTTGTAGAAGTGCTTGAGTTGTGCATTGTTTCAGAACATCAGCAGTAACTGACTGGGAAGACTACAAACCAAAATACTGCATTAATGAGAACTTTTGTTTTTCATTTCTAGCTACTGACAGTCTTTATAAACTTTCTCTGCAAACCCTCAACGCAGACATTTTCTTAAAACAACGCCAGACCTCACCGACACCCACCTCTCCATCACCTCCCACTGCCCCTTGCCCATTCACATCCCGGGGCAGCTACAGCAGCATTGTCAACAGCACCTCCACCAGGTAGGCACTAGGCCTTCCAGACGCCCAGCGTTGCTACCTTGACATGGTGCCGCGGCCCTCGTGTCTGCCTGACAGTTAAAGTGAAGATGGTGGCACCATGTGCCAGAGCTGTGTCCCACCAGCAAGCTTGGTGTCAGGTCTTCCCATGCCAACGAGAAAGGCAGCAACACTGAGGCTGGGGGCCACCCTGCTTATGGCCCCTGCCTGGTGAGCATGTGACCCTGCCTGCTGGTGAGGGTGGGTGGGCTCCTGTCCTCTGTGGGCTTGCCCACCCTCTGACAGCATCTCTGCCCAGTGGCTCCTCAGTTTCTTCTCCAAACTGTGGTCACCCACTGCCCCTACATTGTGATCCCTGCCCTATTCTTTCCTAAATCCCAAGATACCCCTCATTTTTCATGTGAGGAAGCAGTCTTGGGCACAGAGCATCTTCTGTGAGATGCCCCAGCAGCACCGACTCAGGTGTCGGGCTATGTCCTGCAGGCCTTGCTCCCCAGGACAGGTGCCCCACAGCCTCCCAGCCCACACTGCCAACACCAATCACTCCTCTCTCTGCTTCTTGCCTCAAGTGATCCAAAAGCAAAGCAGCTGAACAGCAGCAAAAACAAGTTGACAAAAGCAGCCTCACTGCCTGGCAAAAACGGCAACCCCACCTTTGCCGCTGTCACAGCGGGTTACGACAAGAGCCCTGGTGAGTGCCTCCACTTCTGAGACCTGTTCCCAGGGCGTGGTACTAGAACGGCTGGGTCCCGCTCTGCCTCTGACTGGTTCCGGGTCCCTCGTTGCAGGTGGGAATGGCTTTGCTAAAGTGTCTTCAAACAAAATAGATTTTTCCAGCAGCCTTGGCATCTCACACATTCCTGTTGACAGCGATGGCTCAGACAGGTACAGTCGACCTTTCTTAACCCAGGGTTGGGTTGGCACCTCAGTCCAGAGATGGTTTCCAGGCACTCTGTCCCTCATCTCAGGGGACGAAGTTGTCAGGTGCCACTGGGTAAAAGCAGAGAGGTTTACTGGGCCTCCCTGACAGAGCCCTGCAGAGGACAAGTCCAACAGATCTGCCCTGCTTCTCTCCATGAGTGGGCTACATGGGAAGCTGGGTCTAGTTTGCTGTTACAGACTCCAAACCATACTTGGGAGGAAGGAGTTTGGCCCAAATATAAGCATAGTAAATTCTGGCCATGCCACGCTCTGGACCCAAAGCACCAGCTTGTTTTTTACACAGTGACATGGTGGCATCAGCAGTCACTTACAGACTTTCCCAGATAAATAACAAGAACTACATTAAAGCCTGTCAGTAGGGCCCCCGTTTACCCACTTTGCATGAATAGGAAATGGGTCCTAGGTTGGAAATAGCTCTTTAACAGATCTGTCTTTACCGAAAAAAAATGAAGTAAAATGTATGTTTTCTTTTCAAACACTGCCTCATTCAGCTCACAGCTAGCATGGGGCACAGCCCTGTAGCTTTCTGCCATGACCCTTGGGTGCGCCCAGCTCCCTGTCTGTTGTGAGTGTAAGCTCCCCTCGGAGGTGTGGGCCGTCTCACTAACTCAGCCATTTGTGTGTTGCCTTTTCCTCCTGTAACCTCCAGCTCGGGTCTGTGGAGCCCCGTCAGCAACCCAAGCAGCCCTGACTTCACCCCCCTCAATTCGTTCTCCGCCTTTGGAAATTCTTTTAATCTAACCGGTGGTGAGTGTTTAACACTGGCCTGTGACTAATCAGCCAGGGACAAAGAAGGAAGGAAGAGGCAGCATAGGTCCGTGTGTTATGCGGTGCAAGGGGAAGCCTGACTGGTGTGGAGACGTGTTTACAGTGCGTTGCTCCCCGGAAGTCAGAACCTAGTCATTAGCCGGTAGAAAGTTTCCGTGCTGGTTTCAGGGAAGTGAATTCTTCTGTCACTCTCCTGGAGGGATTCTCAGGAGCCCGGCCCCACTCACCCCTTCCACCATTCTGTGTGGGAAGCACAGTACGGTGGCCTGTGGAAGGGTCCCTTTCCTGCCCGGTCCCCTCACATCCACACTGCCGGCCTGTGGTGCAGTGGGGTGGCCTTGCTGTGTATGTGTGTGTATGCTGGCTGGCTGGTGCCCCCCACACACCCTCACGCACGTCAGAGCGCCCTGGAAGGACTCTGCTCTAAGTGAGAGCCCAGGATCCAGGGTGCCACCTCCTGTTTCTTGCCAGCTAGAATTAGAGGCAGCAAATGAGTTTGGCAGTGGCTGTGGCTGTGATGTTAGTGTCTGATGCACGTGCTGCCTTGTGCCTGAGTTCTGGGGGCCGCCCTCCCCCAGCCCCCTTGCATGTGGTGGGAGTGATGAAGTGTGTATGGCAGTTCCAGGTGAGTTGTGTGGGATGTGTGCAACTGAGGGAGCCCCATCTCGCCCAGGGGTCACAGCAAAATAAAATACAGACTTGACGATTGTCTCCTTATTTTCAGAAGTTTTCAGCAAACTCGGGTTACCGCGATCCTGCAATCAGGCCTCACAGAGGAGCTGGAATGAGTTTAGCAGTGGCCCTTCATACCTGTGGGACGCACCAGCCACAGATCCTAGCCCCTCCTGGCCAGCTAGTTCCAGCTCCCCGACCCACACGGCCACCGTGAGTACTCAGGCCCTGGCCCCTCACTGTCACCTCAGTCATTGCTCTCACTTGGACGGTGCTGACAGAATACTTCCATGGTCCCCGCTGCTACATTCACATCCTGCCAACTGGTCTGTCACTGCCCTCCAGAGCCACCAGGGTTGGGACGCTTCAGGAGTATAGTGAGCTACTGTGGGGCTGCTCCCCAGTTTTGCCACCACAGCCCAGGGCCATCGTCACCCTCTCCAACCTGTGAGCTGGAGCACAGGTGTGATCCAGGTGATGACTGGGCATGGCTTCACTGGCCCCCAGAAGCAAGGTTGCATTCACAGCAGTGCCTCAGTTCATGAACTTAATTAATTCCACAGTTCTGGGGAAAATGACCACATTTGTGTTCATGCAAAAAAGATGGCCGTGGTCATGTTTGTCATCCAATGTTGAGTTTGCAGACAAAAACAGAATTTTGCCAGAAGCGTTTGTGAACCAAGGCACCACTGTATTTTGTTTCTGAACAGCACCTGTGTCTTAGCTTGAGCTTTGGTAGTACACATTTGTTTGCTTCTCAGCTGAATTTTTCTGGAAAGATTATGCTCCAAAATTGCCCTCTTATCCAGGAAAATAATCATTTCAGCTTTCCCAGAATTACAACAGAAAAAATCCCTGTGATTACTTCGTTGTTTTCAGGAAACTAAATTAGATGTGTAAAGTTTGCCAGGAGATATTTTAATTTCACAGATTTTATTTTCGTAGATTCCAAAGTTGGCTTTCACTTCTAATCATTCTGATATCAATTTCGAAAGCACCTCAGCCGTCTGTAAATCATGATCAGCAAATGGTAGGGTCAGATTGCCTATGTTTGAGACTTTGAGGGGCATCCTGCTTGTGTGTCACCTACTTGGTGCCATTGTTGTGGTGTAGAAGTAGCCCCAGTGGCACCTGCAGGTGAGCGACTGCTCCAGGGAGATTGCAAGGCAGCAGCCAAGCTGTTTGGAGCCGTTTTCTCCCATTGCAATATAGCTGCGTAGATGGATGTGTTCCAGGTAAAGTGAGAAAGATCTGGAGCCTCAGCTCCATCTGTGCAGAGCCCCTCACCTGCCCACCTCAGCCTCGGGCTCAGTGTCAGGTGTCCTCTATTCTGTTGCAGTCGATCCTTGGCAACACCAGCGGCCTGTGGTCTACTACTCCATTCAGCAACTCGATCTGGTCCAGCAACCTCAACAGTGCCCTTCCCTTCACAACTCCAGCAAACACACTGTCAGGCATCAGCCTCTTGGGTGCAGAAAACTCCCCCACCTCGCACTCTGCCAACACCTCCAGTCCAGCTGATGACTTGGGACAGACCTATAACCCCTGGAGGATATGGAGCCCCACAATTGGAAGAAGAAGCTCCGACCCTTGGTCGAATGCACACTTCCCTCATGAGAATTGAAATTAGGCAAAAAGCAAATTGTGGGGGCCCCTTGTCAAGATGGCAAGAGCCCAGGTTTGAGACAGCTCTTTCAGGCTCTTACTGTTGTTGCTCCCACCCCTCCCTTCTCATCCTTGCCAAACAGACCCAGCAGGGCAGGCTTGCACCACTCGCTTCTTTCAGATCTCTCTTGCAATTAATGATAATATGAGATTTGCTGTTGTGCTTTTAGAGAAAAGTTTGGGCTCAGCCACGAACCCTACTAAGACCTGTACGTGTGAGAACCGTAACTGCTCCCCGTGTTCCTTACCTGTCTTCTCCACGCTTTCTTTACCTATCTGAACACAGACTTGGCATTGCCGCTAAGGGGGTAATTTGAGTTGATTCCGAAGTACTGGCATGTTGACAATTTTACTAAATTACCAAGTTTGGTTTTTAATAACTTCACAATATTATGCGCCAAGATCTAATTTTAAAAATGTATGAAGACTTTGTGCTGAAAATACAGAGTATTTTTTTAAAGTAAGGCTGTCTTGGTTTAAAGCAGATTACAGAAATGTATGTCAGCTTACAAGCAGTGGATGAATGTAAAAACATTCGGTTGAGACCATACGCATTTTCTGTGCTGTTTGTACTTGAGGTATGTAACATTTGTATACCTGAATTTATTTTAAAGATAAACTGAAATGCACATAGCCAAGTCTTGAGATACAAGATTGAATGTGTATTTCTTAAAAATACAACTTTGTGTTGTACTTTGAAATAAATGATGCTTTTTTCAAAAGCCTTGAATTGTTCTGTTCTGCTTTTTTACACACAAGATGCATTTATTTGGATTGTCTCACACATAGTGAAGAGTCAAATCATTGTCCTACTCTGGAGTTGACAGGTAAAGGCAGTGTGTGATTTACTGCAACCAGAATCCCTGTGGTCTAGTGAAATTCTCATGGTAATCACTGAGAGGGTCCTGATAGAAATTACCTAGGAGCCTGTTTGGGCTCACCCGGGAATGGTTTTTCCTCTACCATTTTCCTAACCATTAAAGTCTTAAAATCACAGTCGCTAACATTTCTCAGATACTTACTCTGTGTTGAGCACCTGTCTAACACCCCGGAATCCATTGGTTATCTCCATTTTACTTTCAGCTCTAAGAACTCGGTGAAAGGGATGCCTGGGCACCCAGAGGCCTATCTGCCACAGACCTGCAGGGCACAGTCCCCATCCTCAGGAAAGGGCCCTGTATCCCACTCGCCACTGCATGTTCCGAGATGGGCCAGCCTTTACCAGACCGACATCTGAGGAGGTCGTATGAGAGGAAGACAATGTGAATGGTAGAGCAGCTGGGAATCTGAGAGAGGCCCAGGGCCACCTGCAGGAGCTTTCCAGCAGCTCCGCAGCTTGGGTTCCTCAGTGTTTCCCCTGTCAGTTCTGAATTTGGGGGGACCAAGTGGGAGGGAGGCTTGGGCTGGGAGCCAGGGACCTGGAAGCTGCCATTTTCCACTGGTAATGAGAAGCTTCAGCAATTTAAACAAATATAGCTAAACCCCAGACTAGGGCTGAATGGAAGGCAGCCTGTGTGAAGCTGAGGGACAGAGCCACAGATGGCAGAGAAGGCAGAGTGCTGGGTACAAATGCCAACATGAGCTGCCAGGCCTCAGAACAGACTAGAAGCAACTTAGCCAAGTCTGGAAGGTACAAAATTAAAGTTGACACATTTAAGATGTTATTTTTCCTTTTAACTCAGGGGGTTGCCACTTTTCCAATTTAAAAACTCCTCCAAATGGCACCTGTAGTCTACGTAGATACCAGGCAAGTTTCAGCACACCAAACTGCATTAATTTGCATTACTCATTCAGAAAGTCCTGCTTGCTCCAACTTGCTTTTTTCACCTTATTTCCAGTCTATTTTAATGCCACCTTTTGCCAAGTGACTAGAAAATGTTCTCTTTGGGATTAGTTATGTCATGAAGAAGCAAAACCATTCCTGTGAAGGTCAGAATGGATTAAGTGAACCGTTGTATGGTATGTGACCATTAATACTGATGTATAGATTTCACTGGATTAAGAAATGGCTAGCAAGGACAGGGGCTATAACTCAGTGGTGCCACATCTCCCTGGCAAGTGCAAGCTCCTGAGTTCAATCCCTGGTACCACCAAAAAAAAAAAAAAAATGCCTAGTAGATCTGGGTGAATGGAAGTGGCATGGCCTTGGGTATTTTATCCAGTCCCTCACCCATTCCTCTCTGGCACTGTTCTGCTCTTCTTCCCAGACACCATGAACCATACCTTTCTGCTGTGATGTTCCTCCCTTAGAGCCAGCTAATTATGAACTAAATACCCCCAAACTTGACCTTGAGAAGAAGTTGAGCAAAGCTGCAGGAATGAAGCCAAAGGTTCAGTTGGAGACCGCAGGAAGTCAGAGTTGCCAGGAATGTGGATCATCAGCTGAGGAAAGCTGCAGGCCATGAGTGGAACCAGCCTAAGAGACACCTTGTAGGCTGCAACTGGCAAGGCCATAGGATGGGGCTGTTCATGCTGTCTGGAGCTCACTTTATCATGATGTGTCCCAGATGCTGGACACAGAGCTTTGGGATTTAATGTTTGCCCTGCTGGGTTTTGGTCTTGCTTTGGTCTAATTCTTTTTTATTCCCTCTACCGCCTCTCCTTTGGAATGGGAATGCTTACCCTGTGCCTTGAGTCTTGGGCTCATATGACAATTTTTTTTAATTGTTCACAGCTAAGAGTTTGCCTTAAGTTTCAGAAGAGACTTGGACTTCTGAAAAATGCTGGAACAGTTGATATTTGGGGGAAAGGATCATATGTCTGTTTGTGGGATAATTGTATTATGTTAGGCAGAACTGTGAACTTGCTTCTGTATTTAACTGGGGCTTAAGTATGATTTAAAATGTGTGTAGGTGTGAAGTTGACAAGGGGTAAATTGTGACTTAATCCTGATATGTTAAATTCATCAGATTGAGAAACACCTGTCAGATTAGTAGAGTGCATTCCTGGGTTGTCTTGCATGGCCTGGGGTGCTGTAATGGTCCCTCACCTCATCTTCTCTACTGCTGTTCCCTGCTCTGCTCCTGGCCACTGTGAACTAAGCAGCTTTGCTCCACCATGCCTTCCACTGTGATGGCCCTGCCTGGGAGCCAGCTGTGAACTGAATCCTCCCAAACTGTGAGTTGATTTAAAGCTTTCCTCCTTTAAGGTACAAGTGCTGGGTATTGTGTACAGTGATGGGAAAGCTAATATATGGCATGATTTTGAGTCTGGGTTTTCTGTGCTTCCTAAGTTCAGTAGAACCAGCTGCATCACATTAACAACATTAATATTTATCACTTAGGGACACCAGATTTCCTATACAGCAAGCTCTCTAGTGGACTGGGCTGATAGTTGGCCTTGTACAGTCTTGTTATAGGGTCTCCTAGGTGGGCTTGGAAAATCGGGACAAATTTAAAGCTTTGAAATCTGTATCAAAGCAAATAAGGTGTAAATGCTACAAACAGGTGAGATTCATATAAATCCTCATTAAGAAAATATTAACCAGCCACCTTTACTTCATGAGGTTATAGCAGGGATCTTAAACTTGCTTTGGCACAAAAATCACCTGAGCCTGCCAGACTTTCCTGTTTAAAGTTCTATTTCCCCTCACAGGACTGATCAGCAGGCTTGAGGAACACCATACCATTGTTCTTGTTGATTCTTGGGATTTTATACTGTTGTGCCCAGATCGCAAAGTCCCCAAAGACCACCAAGGAGCCGTTTCTGATGTAAACACACGAGGGTCGTTTATTAAAGCTCGAGCAGGGGCACTCAACCGTCACCGACGCAACGGATCAGGATTGAGAGCCCTGAATTCTAAATCAGCAGGGTTTTTATTGTGGCTACCGCAAGGTTTGGGGATGTTCCATTTAGCAGTTACATGATTGGTTGATATTTAGCAAGCATGGGGGGTTGAGGGGTGGCTACGTGTAGAGTTTATGGGAAAAAGGAACCATCAGCACATTGACAGAATGTTCTATAGATAATGGGCCCGGGAGCATCTGTTTTCTGGGCAGACAGAGGATTGAGTTAGGAGCTGTGTCTCTTTTTTTTTTATCTGTTGTCCCACAGCAAGGACATTTTATCATTAGTTTATGGGCACAAAGGAGACTAGGGGAATAGTTGACTTCAGTGAAGTGGAATTTATGTCAAGGCCACTTTACTGTCTTATATTTAAGATGGAGTCTAACTTTAAAATGGAATTAGTTAGGTCTCACATTACGTAGATAATTGTGCCGTATATGAAGAAACAATTTTTGTTTCTTCCTTCACAAGTGGTATTTTAAATTTTTCCTTTCCAGTTTTATTACACTAACTAGAATTTTAAGTAGAGCAGAGAATGAGATGGTAAGAGAAGACATCCTTACCTTGTTCCCCATCTTAAGGGAAAGGTGTCCAGCATCTCACAACCATTAAACATGTTGCTAGCATTAGTTTTTTATGGAAGTTCTTTTTTGAGATGAGAAAAAAACCCTCCTCCCCATATTCAGTTTGCCAAATTTTTATTATGAATGAGTGTTGGATATTATCATATGCTTTCCTGTGCCCATTGATATGATTATTTGACTTTTCTTATTCACCCTATTGATACTATGGATTACATTAATTAATTTGCAAGCATTGAGCGAGGCTTGTATACCTCACTAAATCATTGTAAATCATATATAATTCATTGTAGGATTCAATTTTACCTATGCTCATGAGAGATATGTATTGCTCTATAGTTTTTGTTAATTTGAAAAGACCCTGAAATTTCTGATTTGCTGACAGACATATGTCTGCAGTTCATCCTGTGGACAGCACAAAGTAAAGTTGCTGGTCATTCACACCTTGTTTTCTTGGGTGCATTCCACTTTCTTCCTTGCTGCAGGAAATTCCAAGGAATACGAAAAGCAAAAGTAAAGAAATTAGATAAATCCAAAAGAAATGGCTATACCAAAAATGGCATACTGAAAAACAAGCAAAACAAAATGAGCCACTTTGTGATGATAGAAAACCTGCTTAAATTTGCAAAGTAGGCTAAGAGATTTTAGTCACTGAAACCATTGCCAGCACAGTGGTCCCAAGAAACTTGATTTCTAGAAAGGAGTGAATATTTAGGAATCAGGAGAAGGGAGATATATATATGAGAAAGAGAGAGAAATCTAAGAATCAATACTTTTGATTTTGAGACAAAATACCCAACAAATACCCTTCAAAGTTAAAGGTTTATGAGTGGTTTCAGTCTGTAATCGGCTGGCTGCAAGGCAGAGTGGCAGAGGGTCAACAGTTCATGGAGACTAATGGTAGCAAAGCAACAAGAGAGTTTAACAGTATCTTCTTCCCCCTTTTATCCCATCCAGACTACCAGGGTTAGTGTGGTGCCAAACCAATCACTCACTTGGTTTAGTAATCATATGCCCTTAATCCCAGCATCACACACTTATGACTGCATGAGGCTTTGGGGGTACATCTAGACACAAGCCATAACATTCTGCCCCTGGCGCCCTAAAGATTCAGGCACATTCCTTTATTTTTAAAAAGGCATTTAGTCCATCTCCAAGAGTTTCCAAAGACCTAACAATTTCTGAACTGCTGAAAAGTCAAAAATCTCTGAGATTTAAAGTAAACTTAGCTGCAAGCCCCTGCACAAATGAAAAGAAAGTTAAAACACTTCCAACATTCAGTGGCATAAGATAGACTTTTCCATTCCCAAAGGTAAAGACGGGGATACAAAAGAATGGGACCAAAGCAAGTCCAAAATCCAACATGACAAATATGAAATCCTGCAGTTTCACTTCCAGCATCCCTGGCAATCTGTGGCAAGTTGTGAACTCCAAAGGGCTTGGGTGACTCCACCCCTGCGGCCCTGCCAGTGGTTGTAGTTCCCACAGCTTCTCTCTGGGGCCGGCTCTGCTCCCTCCTTACAGTTTTCCTCAGACAACTCATGCTCCTGGCTTCTCCAAACTTCTGGGGTCTCCACTGCATTTTCATCTTCACACTCACACTTTCACACACTACCCTCTCAGGGGCACACTGCCTGGCCTCCCAGGCCTTCTTCTGAAATCTGGGTGGAAGCCTTCCTGACCCCACAGCTCTTGCATTCTGTGTGCACCTAAAACCAGCACCATGTGGATGATGTCAAGGTCTGCTGCCAGCTGGAGCAGTAGAACAGCTTCCTTCTCTCTTGGCTATAGGGGTTGAGTGCCTATAAACCAAATCTTTAGGAACAACTTCCCTAGGCTGTCACTGTTCTGGAACATGGTGCTCTGGGGCTCTCATTTCCAAGAAAAGTCCATCACTTTTGCAATTTTGAGGCTGTAAAAGGTGGGGTCCTGCTGCCTCTTGTGATACCCTCAGGCCATCTTTTCTATTGTCCTTTTCCAAAGTACTTGGCTTTTTAATGTTAATCTTTTCAGCAACCAAGTTCTCCTTTGTTCTGTCTTTGTTGGCCAAAACTTTACTGGAGCTTCCTTTTTTGACCAAACTCACTGGGCTCTTTGCTCTTGATTCTCAACATAGATCTGGCTAAAAGCCCCCGACAGCAGCCATGCTGTGGTGTCAACATTAGCCTGCCTTCAAATTTCTTCTGACAGATTAATTAGTCCACTGCCCTTAATCTTCATCTTAGCGAAATTCTCTGGACATGAGCAAAATGTGGTATACTTAATCCTGAGAGATTACAGAGAATTTCCACCGCTCTGAGCCAAATTTGAGTCCTTTATTGTCAGCCAGCATTTGAGAGTGGCTTGTGCCCAGAAAACTCTCAACAAGGAAAAGCAACTTGTGGGGTTCTTTTAAGCAGCTCTTTTAATTGAGGAAGGCTCAGAGAGAGGGGGAGCACAAGCAGAATTTCACAGGAACAGAATTTTGCTAAATTAATGAGGGTAGGGAAGTTTAGTGAAACAAAATATCACACAGGTGTGGAGTATCCCATTTACAAGGTTGTAAAGATAACATAGTGCAGACCAAATGGGAAGGTGTAAAGATAACACAGTTGCAGACTGCAGGATATGGTGGTCTGTCATGCATTGACTGAGGGGACTCCCAAGGGGAAAGGGGGAGGTAAGCACCAGAGTCACTTGACTTTACACAAATGGAGCCAGGTTGGCTATCACAAATGCACACAAACTTTCTGCCAAGGCATAACACACAGCAACTGGAGTCAGCAGCCAGTGCAACCCTTCTTCCGAACAGAAACCTCCCAAGTCTGGTCTTTACCAGCTTTCTGGTCTTCTGAGCTCTGACCAGAATCTCCCATACAGAACAGCCTAAGGCATTCCAGCTCTACTTTTTTAGCTGGCATCTCCGAATCTTTCCTAACTCTTCCCCTTCCCGCAAGCCAGTTCCAAAGGCTCTTGAGCACATGACCAGGTAATATCACAGCAACAACCCCACTTCTCTGGTACCAAATTTCTGCCTTAGTTACTTTTCTCTCCTGGCTGAGACAAAATACCCGACACTCAAAGTTAAAGGGGAAAAGGTTTATGTAGTTTACAGTTCATAGAGGTTTCAGTACATAGTGAGCTGGCTCCAAGGCAGGGTGGCAAACAGGCAACAGTTCATGGAGGACAGACAGTAGCAAAGCAACGAGAGCTTTATGATGTCTTTCTGTTATACACAGTGCATGTGAATCCACTCATTTAAACAGGCTTTTTGTGAGGAAAAGATTTTTCCAGTGAACAGAGACTGATAGGGAAAGGTTTTAGATAACTTAGTAGATTGAATATTAAGGTGGTTGTAGAAGCAAAGTAAGTAATGTGTTCCTTTAAGATTTGCTTTTCCTGTAACTCATTGTTTAAGGTGACAGTAATCTGACTCTTTTACCAGTAACTTCATTAATCTAACAAAGTTGCAATGCCTGGGTGAATTTACAATGTATATGTGCCTATCTTGTGTCTGTGACTTGTAAATAGGAACTGGAATTGTATTTACACATCAAAGACCACTAGGGATGAGATAATCGCTAAAAAAGATATAAAAAGGGAAATGCTGAACAAAGGGGCTCATGGATAGTAACCAGACCAGTTTCTAGTGGTCCTGCCCGCTTACAGCAAGTAGAAATTTTATTATTTTACCCAAATTCTGTGTTTCCTTGTATTTCTTTCTGAGATTTCTGGAACAAGACTAAAATCAGGGAATCAGGGGCTGGGGATGTAGCTCAGCGGTGCCAAGCAAGCACAAGGACATGAGTTCAATTCCTAGTTCCAGAAAAAATTTTTTAAAACAGGGACTAAAATCAAGAGATTCTAGCAGCCAGTTAGGAAAAGCTTCGTTTATCACATCCATGTGTGGATGGGCTGACATTGGAAGTGAGAAATAGCAGCAGCTGGCTGGGAGAGATTTCATCTGTGAGTGGATGGGCTAACACCAGGAGAGAGATATTAGCAGCTAACTGGTAAAGGAACTAGGTTTATATAGGTATTGAAGGGCCTAAGGAATCTGGGGTGAAATATTTAAGATTGAGTCTAAGGACAGTCAGCACAGGTGTGTGGACAGTCACTGGACTTCTGGACTTCTCGGTGCCTGCCAAGGAGATTGTCTTGTGTTTACTGAGGAATAGCCCATCATTTGCTGAAAATGGCCTGTTTGCTTTTGTCCTGTTTGTTTGTGAAGGACTTGCTTAGGTCAGGCATGACACTTTCTGCCCCTTTTATCCCATCCAGCCCACTGGGATTAGGGTGGTGCCAAACCAATCACTCATGTGGTTTAGTAATCACACGCCCATAATCGCAGCATCATATGTTCTAGATTCAGCCCCACTTCCGATTGCATGAGGCTTTGCGAGGACATCTAGACATAAGCCATAAGACTGTCTATAAATTTGCCTGGTTTCGACATTTTACATAAGTGGAATAAAATAACATTTGTCCTTTTGTGTCTGGCTTATTTCACTTAACATAATGTTTTCAAAGTCCATCCCTATTGTGGCTTATGACAGTTTCATTCCTTTTTATGGCTAAATAATATTCCATTGTTGTTTTTATCATATTTTATCTATTCACCAGTTGAAGGACTTGGATTTTTCTCATCTTTGGGCTATTGTCAATAATTCTGCAATGAACACTGATGTATAAAAATCTGTCATCCTTTTTAATTCTTTTGGGGTTTATATTTAAAAGTAGAATTGTTCTGTTTAGTTTTGTAAGGAGACATTGAACTGTTTTCCACAGTAGCTCTCCCATTTTACATCCCCACCAGCAGTGTACAAGTGTCACCATTTTTCCACATCTCACCAACACTTGTCAGTGTGTGTGTGTTATAACAGCCATTCCAGTAGGAGTGAAATAGTATTTCCTTGTGTTTTTTGATTTGCATTTCCTTAATGACTAATGATCATTAATGAGCATCTTTTCATGTACTTATTGGCCATTTGTGTATCTTCTTTGGAGAAGTATATATTCAAGTCCTTTGAACAATTTTCAGTTGTCTTTTTTGTCATTCAGTTGCAGGAGTTCCTTATATGATGTATGTTATTTTTATGTTGTAGATATCCAACTCTTACCAGATATATCACAGATATTTTCCTGTTTTTGAGTTGTTGTTTCACTTGGCTCAGAGTACAGGCCCAGACCCTCCCAGAGCCCGCAGGCCCATGTCACCACCCCCTGGCTGGCTGTCATCATGATGGTCTCTCACTGTGCCTGAGCCAACTGGGTCTGTCCCTGGCCTGGGCCTTCGCATGGCTATTCCCTCTACCAGAGCTCTCCCACCCAGACACCTCAAATTGTCCCTCTGCTGGTGCCCACAACTTTCTTGGTGCCAAGGGAAGGTCCCTATGGCTGGAGTCCCCAGAACACACAGCCTCAGGCCTGTCTGAGGCCTGTTGGGGCCAGCCTCAAAGTTCAAGGGAAGAGCACTAGGAGTGCAGCCCAGTGGTAAGTGCTTCCTGGTGTCTATGAGGCCCTGGGTTCCATCTCCTGCTCTGGAAAAAGAAAATGAGGGGAGTGTCCCTGAGACACACTGTCCAGCCCCTCTGTGCCAAGCAAATCCAGGAGGCCCCCAGAGGCGGTCTTAGTATAGAAGGGAGCACCCCTTCCTGTCAGAGCGGTTCCAAGCCTTGGGCATGTAACAAAGCTGGGAGCACAGACCAGGAGCCAAAGCTGAACAGGAGGCAGAGCCCAGAGGAACGATTACCACCAACTGTACCCAGACTCCACACCATGCAGCCCCCAGGCTCCAGGGAGCAGTGCCAGCATCTGCCAGCATGTACTGCCTGAGACAGGCACTGTGGTTTGGGTCCAAATGGTGCCCAAGCCTGTGTTCCAAAGGCTCAGTCCTGGCCAGCAGGGTTCTGGGAGGGGCCTCTGGAGGTGACTGGGGCACAAGCTGCCACCTCATCCAAGGGTCAGCCTTTGGGCAGGTTTATGCAATGGCCTCATGGGAGGTGATGGAGACTGCAGGAGGTGGGGTCTGGGGAGGAAGAAATCACCCAGAGTGCCCTGGAAGGTGTTCTTGTCCCAGGCTCTCTGCTTCCTGTCACTGTGAGCAGGGCAGCTTCACTCCACTAGCCCTCCCGCCACCATGTGAGCCTCCACCAGCCCAGATGCTGTGGAGCCGAGGACTGAAACCTCCAAGCCAGAATCCACCTTTCCTCCTGTAAGTTGATTTTCCCTGGTATTTTGTCACAGCAACAAAGCTGGCTGACAGTCACTGACAGCACCAGCAGATCGTCCCAGCCCAACTGTCGTGGCCC
The DNA here is from genome assembly GCF_000247695.1 of Heterocephalus glaber. The sequence goes on along the minus strand of NW_004624749.1, from coordinate 2,904,535 downwards.
CTGAGCAGGGTCACACAGCAACAAGGCTACCCTGCAGCCATGGTGCCAGCCCCGAGGACACCCACAGGGCAGCACCCAGAGCGCTGTAACAACTGAGCCTGCGGGACATGACCCTGATGGCCCTGCCCCAGGGGAGGCTCCCCTCCGCCGCTACTGCCCCTAAAGCCCTGCCCTTTGAGGCCATGACAGGCACCCCGAGTCCTGGCAGGTGGCTGCACAAAAGTGATAGTGACAGGGCCTTTGGGGAGGGGCCCAGGTTGGGTCCCCTGCCAGGCAGGGAGAGAAGCGGCACCCTGGGCACAGGTGGCATTGGCAGCTGTACCATGGGGAACATTGCAGGGCACAGGGTGATACCCACAGAAGTGAGGCAGGGAGATCATGAGTCTGTGGATGGGAAGGCAGGGGAGACAGAAAAGGGGCAGCAGGTAGCTGCAGCCAGAACCCCCAGACAGGCTCAGTCTTGGGGTCTGGTGTCCTCCTGTCCCATAGGGCATCTAGTGTCAGGGGACAGAGCCACAGGGTGAGAGGCAGCTCTTCTGCCCAGGATGGGGGGCATGTGGGACCACAGACGGATGGACAGATAAGGGCAGGACAGGGATTTGGAGAGAGCTGGAGACAGGGAGACCAGCGGAGGAGGAAGCTGTTGAGGACAGACAAGGACAGGGGTGCCCTAGAGTGGGGAAGAGACCAGAGGGGTGGGGAGACGCCAGGTGAGGGCTGGAGGGGTAGGGTCCCTGAATAGCCCTGGCTTCCTGAATGTCCCAGAGCCCAGCTGGCTCTGGCCCTGTGCACAAGCCTTCCCTCCTGTCACCCTGTCCCAGAGAACCCACCTGGGTCACATCAGCCTCTTGGTCACCAGTGTTTATTTATTGTTTGTTGAAACAGAGTCTCACTATGTAGCCCATGCTGGCCTTGAATTTGTGGTAATACTCCTGCCTCAGCCTCCTGAGTGGTGGGATTACTGGTGTGCACTACCACACTCTGCTCCCATGTGTTTTAAAGGAGACAGCCGGCTCCCTTCCAACCTGCAGCTCATGGCTTCTCCTCCAGGGCTGCCCCCACCATGCCCCAACCTGTGTCTGCCAAGGACCAGGCTCCAGGGGCTGGCTCACAGAGTACCCAGGGAGGGTACAGAGAGCAGGAAGAGCCACTAGCCCAGTCCCTGGGGATTGGTGGAGGGGGCCTGAGCCAAGCAAAGGCCAGAGCCGTCCACTCCTCCATCTCCCCAGGCAGAGGGAAGGGGAGACTTTCCCTCTGCATCCCCAGAAGTCTCCTACGCAAGCACCTTCCGTGCTCCCCGCCACCATTCAGATCTCCTGGTTCCTTGACCTGGATTTACTATCTCTTCCCAGCCAACTGAACGGATTGAAGAACTCGCCCCAGGGGAAATTGGGGCTCAATCTGTGGCAGCTTCCCAGCAACTATGGGCCATCACGGTGGGATGTGTTCCCCACAGAGGTGGCAGTAAAGGAGGTGAGAAGCAGCATGGGAGTCTAGGGACCTGGAGCTGCTTGGTAGGAATGAGCCTGCGGTGTGAACACCTTGCAGTGGACAGGATCGGGCCTGGAGGTCAGGGAGGATTCTCGGGTCGGCTCCAGGCTGGCCAGATGTCCAGACCTAGGGCAGGTTCGAGAAACTGAGCAGGCCTGGGATTGGCGGCACCGTCACCTTGTAGTCATGTGGTGGAACTGCACCCTGTTTCATCGGTCCATTTGTGGCATTGAGATACCCCTAGGTTCACAGTGAAATATTTTGATATCCAGAGTGAATCACTTCCTATGAAGTCATATTGTTTTCAGCAATAAACAGGAAACAGAACTAATGATAATTAACATAAAAGAAAGGAAAGTCAAATCATTATCCAGTAGCAAGTGAACTTTAATAAAACTGATCTGCAAACAGAATTCAGGAAGCCATCGTCACACCACTGATGTGACTTTCCTTTATTTATTAAAGACAAGTCATTCAAAAAACAATACTTGAGGGCCAGGGATTTAGCTCAGTGGTTTCGCCGCCTGCTGTGCAAGCCCAAGGACCCAAGTTTGATCCCTGGTACCAAAAAAAAACAAAAAAAACAATGCTTGCATTTAATATTGAGGCACTGGTATATTAAATTTTAAACACACAAAATCGCCAAGAGGTCACAAAGAATGTCAGCCCAAAGCAGTTCGAGCTCTTATGTCTTTGTCTGCAATTAGCTGTGCCCTGAGGTCTGACTATGACCCAGGAAGCCAGGTCTGGCGGGGTCCACAGACCCTCAGAAAACCCCAGGGCATCCCTGACACCAAGGTGCACACAGCGGGGTCTGTCCCTTCCTGCCCTATACCCCAGAACTGGGGCACTGGTAATAGGCTTCCACAGAGAACACAAAGGTCACTGAAAGAAAAGTAACAGGGCCAGGGATTTAGCTCAGTGGCACCGTGCCTGCCTTGCAAGCACAAAGAAGGTCCTGAGTTCGATCCCCAGTACCGAGAAAACAAAAAAGAAAAGTAATAAAAGCTGCTAAGTTGACATTTGAATTATTAAAACCCAATAATAAATGGTGAGGTCAAAATAAGGTCTATCCTGGGTTGACCTCCTGGCTTCACAATGTATCCACATGTCCCCAAGGCTCAGGGTCTCCTCTCTGCAGCCTCCCACCTGGGCCTCAAGCTCTGTCCCCCATCCCTCCCCTGTGGTCCCACAAAACAGCTCAGGCTTCCAGGTCTCCTGGTTTCACAACACAAAAAGGAGATCTGCCTTCCCAGGATCCCCAGTGAAGTTTCTTGCCTCTCACTGGCTGCTGGTGTGTCACATGCTGTCCCCTGGACCAATCGCTCGGCCATGAGAATGAGGCATTGGCTGGGAACTGGGAATAGAGCCCTTCTCAACTTGGGAGGGGGCACGCTCAGAAAAGCAATGCAGGGTCCTGGCTGTCCTTCACCCTTCTGTTGGGTTCTGCCCTCCAACAACCCAATTTCCCATTTGGGGAAACTGAGGCAGCAAGACTTGACTGTTCTGAACAGGGCTGAGCTGACACTTGGGGCAGCAGGTGACAAAGACCAAAGCTGTGATGAGGACCAAGGAAGAAAGCGGGAGCAACTGAGCAGGCAGCTGGGTGACTCAGGGAAACTGAGGCAGTGCACACACCCCTTTGGGCCCACACATTTGGCCTCAGTTTCCCCGCTCTGCCCTCCATCTTTCTCATAGGAGGAAAGTCACTTTGGGGTGCTTCTCAGCCACTCCTTCCAGTGACCACCCCCATCCGGTCTGCCTCACCAGAAAGATGAGAGGCTCAGGCAAGAGAAAAGCTGAGTTTATTCCAATGATTGAAGCCTGGACAGCCCCAGACTCTAGCCTTCCCCCTCAGGGCCAGAGAGTCCAGAGGGAGAGAGTTCTGAGGCAGCCCCTCTGCCCAGGACTAGCCTGCTTCAGCCCACCTGCCCCAGGCCCAAAGGACCGGGGAGCCTGAGCAGAGGACAAAGGTCGGCCTGGGGTCCCAGACTCCATGCAGCCAGGGCTCAGGCACACGCTGCCTCGGCACCCTGTGCAGACTGTGAGGAGCCCTCAGCCCTGCTTGCCAGGCTGTAGTAATAGGTCCGCATGCGCTGCTCCACTGTCTGGAAGTCAGGGCGGTCCTCCCACCTGTGGGGGTACAGACCCAGCACTGACCACAGCCAGACCCCAGCTTCAGCCCAAAGGGGGCTTGCACGGGTCTTGCTATGGTGGATTTATGGGGCCACTAGGTGGGGGGACTGCTGGGTAATGGAATGGTGTTGGGGTGAGGGCCCTGGAATCCTAGTGTTCCTGACAGGCAGGCCACTGGGAGAACTGAGTCCCCGGATATCAGAGCAACAACTGCAAACCCTAGGAGCCAGTGCTGGGCAACACTGTGTGTGGCTGGATGGGCGGTGGGATGTTGATGGTGCCCGGACTGGGGTTGAATATGCTGAGCACCTGGGTCCCTCAGAGTTGGCCTAGCTGGGTACCCAGGTGCAGAGTGCTGGCTGGTGGAGGCCGAGGGATTAGGTACTAGGGCACTGTCCCCTGCCCAGAGAAGTGGGGTGCATGCTGGGTGGCAAAGCGGATCTGTCTGGGGACTGCAAGCTCCGTGTGCTAAGTGGTGGCAGGTGAGGGGCTAAGGTCCACAGTTGGGGTACAAGTCCCAGGGGTGTCAGAGAGGCTGTGGACTGGTCACAGACCTCTGCATGGGATGACACTGGGGAGAGTCATGGTGATGCTGATGGATGGGCACTGGGACCAGGCATGGTTCTGACAGGGTCCCCCACCAGGCACTCACTTGTAGATCCAGCAGTCGCTCATGAGCGCATACATCTGAGGCGGGCACTCGGGCGGGCACTCCATCCGCTTGCCCTGCTTGATGAAGTCCAGCACCTCGGGACCCTTCATCTTCTACTGAGCGAGAGCCAGGGCAGTGTGAGTGACGGATGCCTGCCTGCTCCCCTCTGTCCCTGCCCTCATCCCCACCTATTCCCGCCTGCCTGCCTTGTAGGGCTTCTGGCCGTAGGAGAAGGCCTCCCACATGGTAACACCATAGCTCCACACATCACTGCGGCTGGAGAACTTGCGGAAGTTGATGCACTCGGGCGCATACCACTTGAGGGGCCACTTCCCTGCTGAGCGGGCCTGGGGTAGAGGAAACGTGGCTAGGACTCAAGGACTCTGGGACCCTCTGCCTGCTGAGCCCACATACCTGGGCACCACAGGGGCAGGGGCTCACAGTGTAGTAGCTGTCATCAGCACCCAAGGCCTTGGAGAGGCCGAAGTCACTAATCTTGGCATAGTGCCGGTTGACCAGCAGGACATTTCGGGCCGCCAGGTCTCGGTGCACGAAGTTCTTCTCCTCCAGGTACTTCATCCCCATGGACACCTGGTGCAGAAGCTCGGCCACATTGCTCACGGGGATCTCCTCCCTGGGGAGGATGAGGGGGTCAGGAGGAGACAGCAGCCCCACTCCCAGGGGCAAAGCCCAGCAAACCCTTGTCCAGTGACTGAAGGCATGGCCAGGCACTCATGGGGAAGGCATGTGTGGCCGTGTGCAAGAGTCTGCAGATCACCAGAAGTACACCAGAGTGTGCAAGCAGAGCACAAGGAGGCACAGATGAACCTGCAAACATTTTCACCCAGGGCCAGAGAGTACACTTTGCAGTTTCTGCCAACCTATGGCCTCTGTCACCTACTCTGCTGGTTTTGTTTCACATTTAACCCTTTAAAAATATAAAACATGCAATAAAAAAGCAAGCCCAGGCTGCTATCTGCTGCCCCCGCTAATGGTCACTGAAGTGATCATGAGCAATTTCCCACGGTCATGAACTTAGCCTGGAGAACCTGGGCAGCAGCGACTGTATATGGCTCCTGTCTGTAAAGCTCTCGCCAGGTGAGCCAGAAATTTTGGACACGCTTTCCAGGGACTGACTCACAAGAGCCACTTGGGTGGGTCCTGTTGGCACCACCAAGGTGCCAACTCGGAGGGCCAGCAGCACTCTAGCAAGGTGCAGGGGTCAGGGTCAGGTGTCAGGGAGGGCGTGTCGTGGCCCCGAGCCCTCCAACCCAGGCTCACTTCTTCCCAACCAGGAACTTGTGCAGTGGCCCGCCGCCTGCCATCTCCATGACCAGCATGAGCGCCTCGGCCTGGCACACGCCAATGAGCCGCACGATGTAGGGGTTGTCCAGCTGGTGCATGATCTGCGCCTCCCGCATCATCTCGTCCTTGTCCGCCTTCTCTGTGCTCTGCTTCAGCACCTTGATGGCCACATCAATCTGCTTCCTGCCCAGAAGGTGGCGCCTGAACCAGACAGCCCGCGCCCACCATCCTCACCGAGCTGAGCCAGCCGCAGTGACGTGCAGGCTCAACCCCTGCCTGGCAGCACTCACTGCCCCACCCCCAGGCAACGCTGAGGAAAGTGCCCCCCCCCGGCCCCACGGCGGAGACCCGCAGCCAACACAACCCCCAGCTGTAACCACTCCCGGGCAGGCCTAGGCCTCTGCCACAGATGCCACGCCAAAGCGCCCCCTGCCCAGGCCCGAGTCATCTCACTCCCTCTCCTGTGTCCCCAGCTTTCCAGGGCCCCTCTGGCACACCCTGTCGCTCTCCAGACACCCCCCAGCTCCCACCCACATCCCCCCCACCCCAACCCCTGACACAGGCAGTCCTACTTGCGCATGCGGTAGACACCCTGGCGCACTGAGCCAAAGTTGCCGCAGCCAAGTTCAATGTCAGCCACCAGCAGGTTCTCGCGCTTCAGGAAGAGCTTCTTGTCCTTGAGCTCCTCGGGGTCGCTGTAGGGACTCTCGTACACGCTCGTGTCCATAGGCATTGGCCGCGACTTGTCTGCGGGGGCCGGGCGCGCTGGGCACACAGGTGCACATGAGTGTTCACAGGTGTGCATGTCCGGGTGTATGCAGGTATATACACTCCCAAGTGTCCACCCCAGGATGTGCACACGGGCAGGCACCTGCCTCATCCTCCCCGCCCAAGCCCCACAGTGCCACAGTGCCCAGAGACCAGCGCTTAGCCGGCCACAAGGCCCCCACCTGCAGCCCAGCCAGCTCACCTGGTTCCGGGGTGTATCCATCCGAGTTGAGGGTGTCCCCCCGTCTCTGAGGCTAAAGGTCACAGGACCAAGGACAATGAGCCAGGCTCCCAGCCACATGTGGGGAACCCTCTGCCCCTCCACACACCCCCAGCTGCCAACGGTGCACCCAGCCCCAGTGCTGACAGGCCCCGACTCACGTGGATGAATGTGGATGGGTGGGCAGGGAGCGTGGGAGCGGTGGCCCCTGAGGGAGCAGAAGGGACAGTGTGGGCACGGGGCCACCTGCCCCTGTCCCTACCCCGCCCTGCCGCATGTCCCCCATGCTCACCCTCTGCGCTGGTGTTGGGGCAGGCCTCCTTCAGGGAGGAGATGAGCCCATCGGCCTTCAGCTTCAGGTACTCCACCAGCTGTGGGAGCAGGAGTCAGGCCAGACCCTGGGCACCCTGTCCCTGTGTCCCCCCAGAAGAGGTGCTTGGCCTCTACCTGCCACAGCGTGTCAAACTTGGTGCCCTCAGGGATGCAGTACTTGCCAGCCTTGTCCTGGCTAACGAGGTAGTGATACACGGTTTTCCCATAGATCAGGGACAGTGCGTAGGTGCCCTGCTCCTTCCGGGGCCTCAGCCTGCAGGGCAAGGAAGCTGTCATCTCTGTGGCCACCTGGTCCTTCTGCTCCTCAGGGTCCCCAGGCTCCACCCCTAAGCTTCATGGAGAGTGGCAGGGACCGGAGAAGCCCAGGTCAGATGTCCCTCAACCACCACTCCTGGTAACACTGGTGACATGTCATCAGGGAGCAGACAGAGGGCAATAGCCGGGTTTGTGGGGGACACACACGGCTCTCCAGCGTCAGACCTGTGGCCCTTCACAGGCAAACACTGACACCCCACATGGACACGCAGCCATTCACTCCTCCTGCTCCTCCACAGGCTTACGGGGCCACCCGGTCCCCCATGGCTGAATGCATGGCTGCTCATGGCCAGATACTTGCCATCCACTGGGGGACACTCAGTCACCCACAGGGGACAGCTGGCCAAGCACGGGGCCATCTACAGCAAGCTCCTCTTCAAGGAGACATTCGGCCTTCCACAGACACTCAACCAACCTCCTGGATACAGAAAGCCATTTCCACACGGACCCACCCAGGGACCCCAACTGAGACCCCTTCCAGGCCCCCTCCTGCAAGTCACATCCTCCACACAGTTCAGGACATTTTGAAAACAGACTGGCTGGGAGAGAATGCAGCCCTTGAATGCCCTCTGCTGGACACTCATCAAAATAAACCTAGGTACAAACCTTCCACATCTGTGATGGGACTCACAGCTGATACAAGAAGAGCCTGTCCACCAATCGCCATGACACACACATGCTTAAGCACACACACCCAGGCCAGCTGAGAGCCAGATACCAGTACTCTCACATGAAGCCCCGTGGTAAAGCCATCACCAACTCCACCAAGCTGGGACTCTGGGTCCAGGACCAGGTCAAGTGCTTCAGGCTACACGCAGATTCCCACTGGAGGAGAAAGGCCAGCTGGTCCCGGGGTCTCAGAGCTACAGAAAGCACAGTACCTAACCAGGGACTGTGCCGAGTGACAGGGAGCTGGCTACTGGGTTCCCCACGAGCAGAGTCCCCAAGGTGTGATTACACAGCTACTCAGGCAGGGCGTGGGCCCCACCAGTGCACCTCCGTTCATGGCAGAATATTTATGACCACAGCAAGGATATGGCTGTAAGTGAGACAGAGGGGAGCCCACCTTGCCAGCAGGGCTTTCCTTAGGGCAAAGGACCAAGGCACTGTCCCCTACACCACAACAGAGCAGAGAGGGGGACAGAAGGATGGCTATGACTGTTCCATCCATGCCCAGACAACAGCACAGGGAAAGACAATACAGTCCATGACAGCCCAGGGGTACAGAGAGAGGCAGACACCAAGGGCGGCAGCAAGAGACTTAAGTTGCTAAATTGCCCAGTCTGGGCTCAAACCTGCAATTCTCCTGCCTCAGCCTCCCAGACCACTGGGTTTACAGGTATGCACCACCATATCCAGCCATAATCTTAAGTTTTAAACAGACATAAGAAACTCAGTGCCGAACTACTCACCAACAAACACATGTATACAATAGTGGGTGGAGGGAAGCAGCCTCTTCCCGATAGGCAGCTCTTGCCATCCATAATGGTGTCTCCCATCCAAGTACTGACCAGGCCAGACCCTGCCTGATCAGACAAGACCCTTCCAAGATCAGACAAGATCAGGGCGTTCATTCAGGGTGGTATGGTCGTAGATCACAATGGTGTCTACAGCTTCTCTAGCTGCTGAATCGGTTCCACCCTGGGCTGGTTTTAGTACAAGCACAACATAAACAGCTTGTTCACTATGGTCACTGTGGAGCCCTGCCAGGTCTCTCACTTTTCTTGGCAAGGCTGCGCCCACTGTGGAAATGAGTCCAAGCCAGCCAGCTAGAGGGGCCACACAGGGGGAACCCAGCCCTCAGCCTGGCCCCTGTAGACTCAGGAATGAAGCCATCCTGGACTGTCCAGCCCTGGACACCCTCCCGGTGGACTGAAGCCACAGGACCAAGCTCATAGAGCACAGAAGAACCGGCCTGCTAAACTCAGCCCAGACTGCCAAGAGAAAATACATAGCTATTTTCAAAAACTGTTTTGTGTTATTGTAGTTTGTTATGTAGCAAATGCTAACTGATACACTCTCTTTGGAAAGAGGCACATGGGTTCATACAAGAGCAGCCACTAATTCCTGGATAAATTCACAGGCTAAGACATTGGTTTTCTGACTACATACATTTCAATGCCACAAATTCTACTTTATTTACAAAAAAGTATTAGGCAATGGCAGTGCAGAAATGACACCCAGCGCCTGGCAGAAGCTCCTATCACTGAGCCCCGCCCCAAGCCCCACTCTGGCCCCGCCCCCTCCGGGTCCTCCCTTGGGAAGGCCTAGGGGGCCGGGCCGTGACACCGACCCTCCCCACCCACATACAGCACGCAGCACCACCTGACATGGTCTGGATTTTATCAGCTGTCCTCTTTTGTCTGCCCCACAAGAACAGGCACGAGTATCTGGATCTCAGCCAGGTCCTCAGTGCCTGTACCCAGTAGGTATTTTGTACATACTGGTCAAATGGAGGTGAGGAAACGGAGGCTGGCAGAAATTCGGCCACATCCCCAAGCCCACAGCCGGAAAGTGGCAGAAGCTGGGTTCCCACCCAGGCGAACCATCTCTGGATTCACCCCTACTCATTGCTAGGGTCCTATATAGAAGTCCCTGGTGGCCCACTCCTATAATGCCAGCACTCTGGGAGGCTGAGGCAAGAGGATCAAAAATTGTAGCCTGCACCGAGGATGTAACTCAGTGGAGCCATGACTGCCTCGAAAGCATGGCACCACGCTTGCCTTGCAAGCACAAGGTCGGGAGTTCGATCCCCTGTACCAAAAAAAAAATCAGGGGAGGAGAAGGGAGGGGATGGGTGGGGAGGGCTGGGGATGCAGTTCCGTGCAAAGGCCTTGGGTTTAATCCCTAATACCTCAAGAGGAGGGGGGAGGGGAGGGGGATTCCTTTTGCACACCAGAACTGCACAACCCACTTGTACATGTGCGCACAGGCACACTGCTCACACCCACCTGCACACCGGGTGTGCCCAGTCCCCCACCCCACCCCACCCCAGGCCCACATACAGGAACTTGCCGTCGGTCTGCGCGCCCGAGTAGAGCTTGCGCTCAGCCTCCTCGCGCGTCAGGCCGCTGTGGTACCAGGGCATCCGCTCGTGGGCTGTAGTGGCGATGAGCTTCTCCACCTGGGGCGCCTGGCTCAGGATGGCCTGCTCCAGCGCCTCGCCCTGAGGAAAGAGGAGCGAGGGGTGCTGCGGGGGTGGCCAGATGCAGGGCCCGGACCCCTCCGTCCCCGGGCCTCCCCCAGCTTTCCCAGGGCCCCCGGCCCATGGTGCACCCCACGGGCACCCACCCCGCCCGGCCGCCGCACTCACCTCCAGCTTCCAGGTCTGGCGCACGTAGTCACGCACCATGGCGTCGCGCAGGCTGTCGAAGACGCCCGGCTGCGGCTCGAGCCCAGCCGGCCGGTTGCACGGGCGGCGCAGAGCGCAGGGCAGCCCGTCGGCGTCGCGAGAGTAGAACTCGCAGAGCTCGGCGGGGCCGCAGTGAGCGCGGCCGCCCGCGATGGCGTAGGTGCCGTTCAGCTGGCGCTCGACAGGGAAGTGGTGGAAGCGCACATCGTGTACCAGCGACAGCACGTAGCCGCCCAGCGAGCGCAGGCACTGGCGCAGCAGGAAGAGCCCATCGGCCATGCCCGCCAGCTTCAGGTGCTCCTCGGCCTCGGCGCGCGAGATGCTGCCGTAGAAGAAGGGCAGGTGCGCCGCGGGGTCCGGCATGGCCAGCGCCTGGCCGCCTGCGGGGCAGAGGGCTACGATCAGGGCCTGTGTGGCGCCAGGTCGGGTGGACAGCAGCCCCCCGGGTCCCAGCTGTCCCCCCAAACACGGGTGTTAGATTATTACTGTGGGGCCCACCGCCTGCTGAGTATTTAGATGCAGAAGGCAGACAGTGACCCTGCCCGCTGGCCTGCAGAAAAAACTCAGGATGGGAGACACAGGAAACAAAGAGAGGGACAAACTTAATCATTGCACATGAAGGTCAGGCTTCCAAAGGAGAGAGAGTGGTTTTAAGAGAGGGAAGAGGTCCTTTGAGCTAGGATGGTCACCTTCTCTCAAGAGGTAGTATTTGAGCCAAGATCAGAAGAAGGAGGAGGAGCCAGAATTTCATAGACCCCAGGGAGGGCACATCAAGCTGAGGGAACAGCAAGTGCAAAGGCCCTGGGACAGAGAGGAACCTTGTCCACTTCCTTCTGGGCCCTTCCACCAACTTCCCCTCAGTCTGGAGGAGGATGGATGGATACATAAATAATGTGGTCATGCAGGTCATTTTAAATTGTGTAGCCTAGACTTTCTGAGACAGTTGTGATGCCCTGTATCTTAGGGATTGGACCATACAGGGGCCTATATTAATCAAAACTCAGAGAGTGTACGCTAAGGCTTGTCTGTCTCACTGTATGCATCGCCCCCAATTAAAAGAACCTTAAAATATGGAGCCCTGGTTAATGATCTGCATGCAGAATGTAGGTGTTATGGGTGCTGCCAACTATTCTTTATTTTGAAGGTTATCCAAAAAATAACACTGACGGGTAGCAGGAAGTGCATAGACAGTTTATTCTTGTTATTCACAGTTCTGTTTTTAAAATCAAATGCTCAATTAGCAAATGCTAGACCATTGCTTCTAGAGGAAATACAGATTCAGGTTCCTGCAAGACTCTGGTTACAACAGTTTCATCAAGTAATGAATATGTAACATTATTTTTTGTGTGTTTCTGTTTCACAACACTTTTTGTTTGGAGACAGGGTTTTGCTAAGTTGTCTTAGACTGCCCTCAGACTTATGACCCTCCTGCCTCAGCCTCCCAAGTATCTGGGATTGCAGGCACATGCCTGCGCACCCAGCTCAAGGAACCTTATTTAATATGCACAGTAAGGGGCTGGGGCTGCAGCTCAGTGGTAGACACCTGCTGAACGAACACCAGGCCTGCACCATGCTAGAAAGCAGTCCATGAACACAGGAGCTGTGGCCCGAGGCATTGGAGCTATGTTGCTTGGGTCTGCACCCCCCTGCACTGAGGGTCCCCCAACAGCACTCCCGCATGCTGCTCAGAGCCACTTCAGACCGTGAAATCACTAACAAGAAGCACAAATTTGCAGAAAGAAAAAGGCACCAACTTATAGGATGAGAGAAGCCAGGGTCCCCACTATTCAGCATCAGTGGGGACATGCATATTGGTGACCCACGTTATTCTGCACTCCGTGGTCTACAAATGACTGAAAAGACCTAGTTGTTTGGGGATTATGAATACATTCTAGCAAGTAGGTGAATTCAGATACCAACACTGTGGATTGTAAGGAGAAGCTGTGTGGACAAATGAACCAAATGGGGACCAGAGAGCCCAAGGGCTGTGGGTTTCCTCTTTCTATGTTTACAAAGTCTTTTAGGGAATGTTGGAAAAAATCATCTGCCCGCAGCAGTGGCTGGTTGGTTCTCCATTAAGGTGGCCCAGCAAGGCCACTGGCCACAAATGGGCCTGGGGTGGGGTCCTCAGCATCCTCTTAATTATGAAAGTGGACAGAAGGGCTAGGAAGTGTTTGTGGGTTGAGAAACACTGCTGCCTCCACCCTGGGCATTGGGGACAAGCTGGGATGACACAGAGGAAGACACTGGCATGGGGACCAGGGGAGGCAAGGCTGGGTCAGGCACTGGGAAGGGGCCAGGTGGCTCTAACACTGGCTCTGACCAGGTAGCTCTTGACCCTGGGCTGGGGAGAGCCAGGCTGAAGGGGGATCCTGGATGTCCCAACAGCTACAAGCAAGCAGGTACTCCAGGGGACAATATGGGACTAAATTCCTGTCCCCACCTAGAGAACAGTGTTTGAAAAGAATCATTTTTAACCAGGCATGGTGGTGCACACCTGCAATCCCAGAACTCAGGAGACTGAGCCAGGAGGATCACCAGGAGTTCAAGGCCAGCCTGGGCTACATAGCAAGACCCTGTCTCAAAAACAAACATAAAAAACTAAAGGCCCATGCCGTAAGACTGTTTAAAATGAGTCACAAGCACTCCTAAGTGTTCACCCTAGAGAAACAACAACTTAAATGCACACAATCCCACACAGAACGTGGAGCGCATATCCACTCATGACAGACATCACTGGGAACAGCATACATATTTTTAAGGAGATAAGGAAGTGAGTGTTGGTACCCACCTAGGACAGAACTGTACTCAGCAAGAAAGCGGTTGGAGGCCCGGGGATTTAGCTCAGTGGTTCCACCGCCTGCCCAGCAAGCGCAAGAACCCGAGTTCGATCCCCGGTACCAAAAAAAAAAAAAAAGCAGGTGGAATGTAGGTGCCCTGGTGCCTAAGAAGCCAGACTCCATCTCCATTCAGAACTCAGGCAGGTGCTCACCAGGTGGACCGGGATGCTCGGGCTACAAAGGGCATGAGGGGATTAGGCCTGATCCACATCTTGTTTTTTGGACCAGGTCTTTTGGCCTTGAACTTGCTGTGTCACCCAGGTTGGTCTCAAACTGGCTGTCCTCCTACCTCACCCTCCTATGCTGGGGTTGCAGGCTGGGCCACCTCGCTGAGGCTCCTTGACAAAAATTAAACCCCACCGGAAAAGTGAAGACTAACGGTAGTCTACAGCTTGCTGGAGGTGGCAGTTTCTCAGCTGTAAGCATTCATTGAGTCTCAGGATTTTTCACTAAGTGTACAAAAATCATTGCGAGTGATATATTTTTTTTTAAGTTTTTTTGTTTTGGTACTGGGGATCAAACTTGGGACCTTGCACTTGCAAGGCAGGTGGCGGAACCACTGAGCTAAATCCCTGGCCCTATGCCTCATTTTTAACTAAGGCAGAGAGGCTGGGCCTCACAAGCAGTCAGGCATGGAGACATCATTAGTGAACAGGATGTGCACTGAGGGCTGTCTGTCTACACTCTTGCCACTTCCCTGACTCCAGCCCAGCTCTCATCCAGCCACAGTCTACACTGCACCCCCAGCTGCTCCTCAGCACTGCTATCTCCACCTCCTTGATGCCAGGTCCCCAAGGGAAGGGGACACAGCAACTGCCCTCTCCGCTTCAGTCTCACAGATCTCTCTGGTCCTGAGCAGTCGCCCAAGGCCTGCTCCTGCTGATTCTTCCCGATCGGCCTCTGTCCTCCTGGCCAGGCCCCTCCGGGGATCATCCTGCCTGTAGCTACCCAGCTCCACACCCAGCTCCCTGCCAGCCCAGATCTCTCGCCTGAGATCAGTTTGTGCTTTGATCTCCACCAACTGTTTCTATTAATATGACCCGAGATCCAAATCTAACTCACACAGCACCTGTGGCTGGCTGAACCCCTCTCCCCTGCCAGTTTCCACTCAGCTGAGCTCTGGGGTCTGCAAGCTGCTCCACTCCAGGGCAGTTCTTCGCCCAAGGCTTTCAAGCTCCCTCCTGCCTGCACTGTGTCCCAGCTCCTCAGCCCTCCACCCCAGCTGGCTGTGTCATCGGCCTTCCTTCCAAGTGCCTTCCACACTTCTGTCCAAGCAGCACCTCTGTGTGGTGGCCCCCACACAGCTCTGCTCCTGGCCATCCACCAGGATGGGGAGCAGGACCAGGTGGGGCAGGGTTGTCCTGGGACTCTGGGACCAGAGGAAGGGGTGACCCTAGGCTCTGGGACAGGAAGCTGTGGTGGGAAGCTGCCAGTGACAGGGTTTGAAGCTCCACCCCTCGGTGGCTGCAGGTGCAGCCTGGGTAACGGGAAACGGGTGGGGCAGGAGAGAAGCTGGGGCTGAGCCAGGGCCCCAAGCCCTCAGACCCCGGGCCAAGCACAGGTCCCCCTGCCATCCTGCTCCTCCCTCCTTCCCTGATTACTGTGTGTGACCACAGTGACAACTGCCACTGTGCCAACCCACCAGCCTGCCTCCTCCTTCCTGGACTGTCCTTGTTAGTCCCTGGGGACCGAGCACCCTGGACCCCATGGCTGGGGGGCTGGAAGGAGGAGGTGGTGGAAGGGGCCAATAGCAGCCTCCCGTGTGACCAGGCATCAGGCGTCCTGCATACTTACGGCCTCCTGCCCTGAGCCCTGGCCCAGGCTTTACCCAGGGGACAGCAGGGCTTGGGACAAGGGCTGCTGGGCTGAGCCTCAAGAACTGCCCCCACCCCCAGCCCTAGTCCTCCAGACTCACAGCTGTGAAATCCCCTCGTCCCTCTCAGAGCCACAGCCCCGGGGTGGCCCCAGGGACAGCCTGAGCCAGCCAGGCCGAGCAGGGACCCTTGGTCCTCAGCAGGATGCGCTGACCACTCAGGTGACCTCCTGGGGAGCTGAAGTGGTGTCTGTCCCCGGCACACGAAATGCCCTCCACACCCCACAGGAAAAGGACCCTGCCCAGATGCATTTGAAGGCAGTGGGAGGAATGAAAGGGTTAAGAAGAGTGACAAGGTCCCTGGAAGTGATCCTCCTGCCTCAGTCTCCTGAGTGGAGCAAGGACCTTCATAGTTGTGTTAATCTGCATGTAGGCATCGGGGCCCTGAACCCCCAATTCACATTCAAGCCCAGAGGGGAGACTGAGGCAGCCATGCTACAGAAGGGACATGCCAATCCCTGGGGACCTGGCGGGAGGCCTGGAGAATCTTGTGTGCCGCTTCAGCCAGAGACAGAAACGTCCCCACCCAAGGCACCGCCACCACTGTACTCCATCCTTGTCCTCATCCCCAGAGCTATATCCCTCTCCTCCCTCCCAGGCCAAACTGGGCTCCAGGGGTCCAGCAGGCACTGTGCAGCTGTTTGTCACTCTGCACAATGCCACCTGGGTCCCTTACAGCAACACTCGGAGGTGCTGCGTGCCCGGGTGGCAGGAGGCACCTTGCTGGGTCCTTCTTGACCCGGGCATCAGGTGAAATCCTGGGATCGCAGCAACACAGAGCTGTGAGCTAAGCTTGATGACTGCAACCCAAGACAGCGGGGACCCCAGTGCCGG
Organism: Heterocephalus glaber; assembly: GCF_000247695.1. The sequence continues at coordinate 2,888,416 of NW_004624749.1, read as the reverse complement.
GCCCTTCCGCTATCACACCTGTCTCTGCCCAGAACCTCCAGGGCTCCCACCTGACTCTAGGTGAAAGTCCAAGGCCTCAGGATGGCCCCCAAGGCCCTGTATGATGTCCCCATCACATCCTGGCTCACTCCCCACTCCCCACCATTCCTTATGTTATCACTCAGATCCTTGAACAGGTCAGGTACAGCCAACCTCAGGGCCTTTGTACTGCCTGTGCCTGCTGCCCGGGCTTCTTCCCCAGGACCCTCTACCTGATTCAGTCTGCATGAATGTCGCCCCCCTCCCCAAGCCCTGCCTGACCCCATGTCTAACACAGCCCTCCTCGGTCCCTGGCCCAGCTTCAGTTCTTCACCACCTAAGATGTGACGCACGTATCGCCATGTTGACAGTGTCTGTGTCCCCCGCAAGGCACTGCAAGAATGGAGGTTTTGTAGTGTCCTGTCCCCATATCAACCAGACATGGAGCCAGGGCCCAATGTGTGTCCTCAACTTGGGGACAGAGACCACTACAGTGGGCACCAACAAGGTGTGCAGCCTGTGTGGGCATAGTGCTGCTGAGCATGAGGAACCCAGAACCTCTCCTGGCTGAAGACGTCAGGTCCCTCAGTTGTCCCCTCCACCTAGAAAGGCTCCCCACTCCCATCCTCCCTGCCCAGATGGGCCAGGCACTTCCTGTGGGCTCCTAGGGTCCCCGTTAACCTGATCAGAGCCCCGATGGCCACGGGTGGTCATCCTGTTGGCTCCTCCATCCCTGACCATGCCGGGTTTCCCATGGCAGAGCCCAGGGACACTCACTTCCCATGCTGCCACTTCCTCCCAATAAATCTCTGCCACGTGGAGCTGGGTATGGTGGCACATGCCTATAATCCCAGCCACTCTGGGAGACTGAGGCAGGAGAATTCCAAGTACAAGCCCACCCTGGGCAACTTAAGTGACTTAGTGAGACCCTGTCTCAAAATAAAAAGAAGGCTAGTGAGGCTGAATGTAAAAGCCCTGCATTCGATCCCCAGTATGGGGGGGGAGGGGAGTGGATAGGGAGGGAGGAAGAACATGGGAAGGGGTAGAGAGGGAGGAGGAGGGATAGGAAGGGGTGTGGGGAGAAAAGGAATGTAACCTAGAGGAAAAAATCTCCCATGCTTTCACAGAAAGCAACATGGTCAAGCTAGGCCGTGACATATCCTGATGGCTGACACTGACAGAGCTAAGAGGCTCTATGCATGGTTCCAAGACAGTGCCTGAGGAGACTCAATTGACCTTGTTAGACAGCAAGAGGTTGACTTTATTTAATATAGGTCTCTCCGTAACTTGGTCTTAGAAAAGTATAACTAAAGATAATAATTATTTGAGTTCAACAAAAGTTTAAAGTTTTTTAGCCAACATTGTTTAAAAAAATTATTATTTGATTTTTAATCCTTTTACAGCCCCAACTAAGAGAAATTATGGTTATTATAGACAGCTAAGTCAGTCAAACACTTACAGATCCTTACACTTATAGATCCTCACAATATATAGGGACAAGCCAATGTTGAGCGTGCTCACTTTTCCTAAAAACACCCTCACATAAAACAAAAAGAAAGGGAGATATGTCGGGAGCAATGCTTTTAATTTTAGGGAAAAAATCATTTGGTTAGGCCTAGTTCTCCTGTCTACAGGCCAGCTATGGAATTCCGAGACATCATTCCATTTTGGCTTCTGGTCATAACTGAGACCTCAATGATACGGTGATGCTGTAATTCTCCAGGACAAGATTACACCAGCTGAAGACGTCCTCCTAGGAACAAAATCTTCATCTACTCAGTTCCTCATTGTTCTTGGATTTCCACCGCCCCCCAGTCTTTTGTTACACTTTGTTTATCCCGATGTGAGGTACTGAACTCTCTGCATTTCATTAGTTACATTTGTTTCTCCTTAGGTACTGAATAAAAGGTGCTGCAAGCTAGGGGTCTTTGTCTTTGCTGCCCAGAGCAGCACTGATCAGACTCAAAGCTCAGCTTCTCCAAGTCTCATTTTTTCTACCTTTCCTGTATAATAATTTAATTCACCTTGTGCTGCCGTGGCTCGAAGGAGACTAGGACTTACTGCAGAGGTTCTAGTAACGTCCCCTTTCCCTGTTCCCTACAAAGCGGTAGAGAGAGGAGAGGAGGGGAGAGGAGAGAGACGAAAATATCTGCCAACTAGACCAGAGCCACAGCTTAAGGAGCAGGGCCACACACCCCATAGGTGTCCCCCCAGCCCAGCTCCTTTAATCCCATCCTCAGCACCCCCCAGTCAGTGGAACTGTGTCCCCTTGCCTCACCCCAAAGGCACATGTCTCGCTGAGAACCACAGAGCCTGCAAGTGGCAGGGACTTGAACCCCAGTTTTTCTGACCAGCAGCTGGCACTAACCTCTCCAGCAAAGCTCCACTAGAGGGGAGCTCTGAGCTGGGTCCCCAGGGCTCCCACATCCCCACAGAGCCCAGGCTGGCCCAGACGTCACTGCCCTTTGCCTGTCAGGGTCTAGAGAGCTGGGCTATTAGGGGACCCAGAGCAGGTTCCCAAACCCAGCAAACTGTTGATTAACTAAACAACGTCCCTCCACCCCCTGCAGTGCACCCCTGGCCCCGAGCCATGACTACAGATATATACAGACACTGTAGACCGGCTCTGGGATCTCAACCCTCGTCCTGGGGCTGCCAGAGAGAGCCCTGGGACAGGGTCTCACTGTATAGTCCAAGCTGGCCTTTAACTCACTATGGAGCCCAGGGTGGCCTCAAACTCAAGGGGATCCTCCTGTCTCAGCCTCTTAAATGCTGGGATTACAGGTGTGGGCCACCACACCCAGCTTGATTGTATGTCTAAGCAACGCTGCATTAGGCACTTCATCTTGGGCACTGCCAAGCCCAAGGCAAGCTTGTCACATGCAGCCCACAAGCCTTTCTTGTCCTTCCTCAAGTCAGGACCAGCACCTACCACAGCCCACGTTTGATCTGTGTTTAATAGATGCTGTCAGGGGGCTCAGAGAGGCCAGGCACCTTCCCAGGGCGCACAGGACCTGAGCAGAACTCAGATGTCTGGCTCCTTGTCCCTTAGGTCCCCTTGCCTCAGCCTGCCCTGCGCCTTATCTGAGTCATCCACATTTGGTGTCAAGTTCACCAGCCCAGGCCTGGGGACCTTTACGTCTCTGGAGGTGCCTCTGCTTCCTGGCCCAAGGATGCAGCCCTGACAGTGTCCCCCCGATTCCCCCACTGCTGACCCTCTGCAGGGCAAGCTGCTCCAGGGTGGCTGGCCGAGAGCCAGACCCCAGTTGTCGCAGTCCTACACCCCTCCTGGTCCTCCTCAGCAGCCTTCGGATTCCCCCGGAGACACTGTTACTCCCCCAGCCCCAGGCCACCCCACAGACAGCAGCCAGCGCTTCCATCTGGGCCCAACCTACCTGGGGATGTGCAGATGAAAGTTGAGGAAAGCAGGCCACCGCGGGGTCTCGGGTCCCCAACACTGACTCAGAGCTGGCTCTAGATGAATAGCGGGGACCCATACAGTCAACTCGGCTTTCGGCAGCTGAGTCTGAGAGCCCTGCTGGCCCCCACCCTCCTTGCACACACAGCGAGCGAGGTATAAGGAAGTCAGGTCCTGTAGCATTTCACACCTGCAAGGTGCAGAGTCGCCCTCTGCCTGGTGCTCTGGAGTCCCCTGGGGTGGCCGGGGTGGCAGGGCTTGGACACAAGGCTGAGGCTGGCCGCTCACCTGGACGCCCAGCAGTTCTGAGGCCGGAAGGCCTGGTGTCAGGGCTCTTGCCGGTAGCCTGCTGTGCACCTCTTCCTCGACTTGAAGACAGGAAAGAGAGCTGCGTTTGAAGTTTTCATCAACGTCACAAAGTGCTGTGTTCAAGGAAAATTGCAGGCCCCGTGTTCCGGGGAGGGCAGAGGACATTTCCGGGGCCACAGGATTGTCTGCCCCAGCATGCAGGGCAGGGAATGTGAAAGGGAGGCTTTCGGCAGGCAGGGCCAGGGGACCAGATGGAGGGGCCTGTGTGCTGGGTTAGAAGGGCAGGGGGACGGAGGGGGAGCCCGAGACTGGTTAAGACAGGACTGCAGGACTTTCCCTTGTGAGCCATGGCCAACGTCCCCAGGAAGATTTACTTATTCCACAGGAAGGAGGGAAGAGGAACCCACCAAGACAGCCCCTTCCCTAATGTCCAGGTTGCCTACTGTGTGTCAGGCATGGAGACAGCAATGACAGACTGTCCCTGCCCTTGGAGGGCTCCCAAGCAGGGCAGGGTGGGGTGGGGGGCTCCTCGGGGAGGCGGGCTGGGATGGCAGAAGCCTGGCACCTGTGCACCCAGAGTTGCTCCAATTCTGCCCAGGATGCCAGGGAAAGGCTCCAGGAGGAGCCAGCCATCCAGCCCAGACATGGAGACAGAGTGACCCCAGCGCTCACACAATCCCAGCCCGGCCTGCTCCCCTCCCGCCCCTCATCCTTGCCCACCAAGGGCCATCCCCTTCCATTGCCCACAGCCACGGGGTCCTCTGCCTCCTCGCCCTCTTCGCCTCTCAGACACTTGGGACCTGGGAACCTCTCTCCCCCTGGTCCTGCCATGCACAGGGGAAAGGGGATCCCCGATCCACCCCAGGGTCCCCTGTCCCCCCTGCAGGTCTCCTTTCTCTCCTGTGATCTGGCTGCACAATTCCCTCACCATGCAGGAAACCCTATCCAGACTTCAAGCTGGAAACTCTTTTCTACCTAGGTTTCCCTAAGACTGCTTTTGCTAGAAGCACTTCCTTTCCCCCCAGTCATAGTGAAACTTGGGGTGGAGAAGGCCCTGTGAGCACATGCTGGGTGCTGTTCTCTCTGAGCGATGAGAGAATGCTCAGCAGACTGAAAAATCAGAGCATCAGAATCACATAAACTACAAGAACAACAGTAGCACTACATTGCAGTTAATAACCCAGTGGGTCCACTTTCCAGAAGAGGGGCATGGCCCGCATGGTCCCCACGGCTTCCAGTCTCTCCCACCGCTGGCCCAGCAGCCTCAACCCCTTCCCGAAGCTGCATCCCGAGACTGGAAACTGCGAAGAACCCGCCACAGAGGCGCCGCAGATAACTCGGGGTGGGGGGGTGGCCCAGGAGGAGGCCGACCCTGAGCCTCACAGGAAAGGGCATGGATGGAAACCGGGCCGGGAAAGTTGCGGTGCATCTGCCAGACGCGCGCGAGGAGCTCGGAACGAACTGATCACGCCCTCGCCGGGACTCCGCCCAAGCCCTGTGCGGCCAGAGCTCTCTGCACCGACGGTTCCCAGCGTTTCTGAGGAACATGGCTCCCTCCCGGAAGCCTCACCGGCGAGGATGGGCCTTGCAGCCCGGTGTCTGCAGGGCGCACCAGGCCACAGCTGGGAAACATCTGGCAAAGGGTCTCCGCTTGAGGACCTCCATCCAGGCTCCTCCTGGGAGATTGCCACCCCTGTAGGACTTTGGGTGCGACGTGACTTGACCTGTGTGTGCCTTCATTTTCTCATTCGGGAAATGGTAATGGTACCTACCTCGTGGGGCTATTGTAAAAATTGAAAAACAGGCCTGGAAACAGATGCTGCTCCATGAATACCATCGTCGTCGCCATCTCCTTCATCTTCATCGTCCCCATCTCTCCAATTCCCGAGCTTGCTGGTGACCGCACAGCCTCGGGAGTGCCTGCGCCCTCCAGAGGCAGCCTTCGGGTACTGCATGCTGACGAGCTCAACTCAGGAGGAAGGGGCTGCCACCACCTACCCCCAAATAAAATATTTACCGAGCTCCTGTAAGTCAGAAGAGAACAGATTGGTCATCTTAGCCACATACTGTGCTCTCCCCTGGGGGCTTCTCAAATGGCTGGTTCCTTCTGAACCCTTCAAACCGCCAGCACTAACATCCCCAGTGTGGAAGGTGGGCCAGGCTGAAGCCTGTCAAGAGCTCCCAGGAGAACCTGGCATTGATGATGCACCTGCTGTCTGCCCAGCCCTGCCGGCCACATCTCATTCCAAGCTCAAGAGGACCACATCACCTGCTCCCTGGACGCCAGGGCCACCTGTTCCCTGCAGTGTCCCAGCACCCAGCCCAGCATCCAGGTTGGCCTGGCCCACAGCAGGTGCTCAGTAAATGCTTCCTGCTGAAAGAGCCACACAGTGGCCCTGTGGAGGGGTGAGTGATGGCCCGCTTTGCCAAGATGAGGGAGTGAAGGCTCAGAGGGGCCATGGCAGGCCCAACTCCCCAGGGCTTTGATCTGGGCAACATCTAGCACTTCCAGGTCCAAGGCAGACAGACTTCAAGGGGACTGGCCACACCCTGCTGCCACCTGTCGTGACCAAGCTCATGAGACCACGGGGCAGCCAGTGTGACATGTCCATCCCCCTCTCCAGCTCCTGCTTCCTGTCTGTGAGGTGGGGATGGTCTTGCTCGCCTCACAGAGAAGGGCTGAGGCCACAGAGGCCAAGGGCAGGTCCGGGAGGGCTGGCATGTTGAGGGAACTTGCTCACCAGGGCATTGTGCCTGGCACCAGGAGATACCCAATAAAAGCCTGCCAGAGGAGGGACCAGTGCTCAGTAAGCAACAGCTGAGGCTGCTGCTAGCCAGGAAGAGCTCTCCTTGCCCCTATCCCTCTGGGGTCCCCCACCCCACCAGCTCTTTTCCCATCCTTTTCCTACCTGTCCTGTCCCCTCCACTGCACCTTGCCCCCATCCAACACCCCTGCCCTCTCAGTTCAAATCCTCCCATCTGCACCCCCACTCTCTTCTGCCCTCCCCCACCAGCACCCAATTCTTCCTTCCTCCTCCCCCACCCACAGCCCTTGTCCTCCCTCCCACCTTATTCTTCTCCACCCGCCCACTGTCCCCTCCTCCCTACCTGGCTCCTCACTCCCCCTACCCCATACCCACCCCATTCTCCCTCTCCTACTGTAAGACCGAGAGCCTTACCAAATGCTCCAAGGAGCTGACTGCAGCGAAGAACACCCAGGAAGGAACACACCGGACAAGTTGGAAAGCAAAACAGACCTTTATTAGTCTGGCCAGACGGCACTCCCAAAGCAAAGTAGCTTAGAGAGGCAACTGGCTCAGAGCCCGAGGCTGTTTTTATAGGGGGTTGCCGGGGAAATTAGCAAAAGAAAAAAATGTTGATGGTCAAAAGATGTTTGCAGATTGTCTTATAGATAGCTGTGTCTGGAACATCGGTTTTGGACAAACAAGGAGTCCAGTAATTCACTTAGGAACTCTACGTTTGTTACAGATTTTATCTAGTGTCCCAGAACTAACAAGCACATTTTAACTATTAACTCACAATCAGTCACTATGTTGGGGCTGGGGGAGCCTTATGATTACAGAGTTATGCAGTCCCACACTACCCCCACACACTGGGTCCAGGATTGGGCAGTTGTTGTGGCCAGATTGCGAAGTCCCAAAGACCACCAGGAGGCCGTTTCCGATGTAAGCACACGAGGGTCATTTATTCAAGCTTAAGCAGGGACTCTCAATTGTCACTGGCACAGCGGATCGAGATTGAGAGCCCCGAGTTCCAAATTAGCGGGGTTTTTATAGAGGTTACAGCAAGGTTTGGAGATTTTCCACTTAGCAATTACAATGATTGGTCAGTGCTTAACATGCATGAAGTGTACATTTCTGATTGGGTGAACTCATCAGGGGTAAGGGGTGATTACATGTAGGTTTTACAAAAGAAAAGAAGGACAAAGGTTAGTGGGCGACTGTCACGTATTGATGGTCAGCAGACACGGTGACTAATGGTCACGACCACCCAGTACTGACAGTCAGCTCATTGACAGATTGTTCCTACAGATAGTGGGCCCAGGATGTTCATTTCCTGGGTAAACAGATGGCTGAGTAATACATTTAGGAATCTTGTGTTACAGATTGTGTCTTTTGTCCTAGATCAAGCACATTTTAATCATTAATGTGAGAGGACAAAGGAGACTACTCCATTTTGGGCAAAATGGAGTCATTCTGGTCTCACATAAGCAAAATGGAGTTACTTTGGTCTCACACAGTCACCCTCACAATGCGTGCTACTACACTTGGTCTGGGGCTGCTTGAACCCTGAAGCTCTTCAGCAAGTGCCATCCCCACATCCCCTTGCTCCTCTGTGACACTGAGTGGGGCCAGGGCTTCCCCTGCCATCGGGGCATGAGTGTGACTGTGTCTGTGTCAGAGCATGTGGGACTGCCAGCCAGGGTGAGTCTGTACAATATGGGTGTGTGGTGCTGTGAGTGGGACACAAACTGCCCCTGCATGTATCTGAACACATGTCAGCGCAGCCCATGGGTGTTCCACAGTGTGACATAATGGTCACGGTAATATAGGACATATGATACAAGGATGATATAGGACCTCCAAATGATCCAAATATATAAGGGAAATATAACTCCCAACCTGCTAGATGTCTGGTACACTGAGTTTGTGCTCTCTACAATCAAAGAATGAATTCTAGGAACAATGGAGGTTAAGAGTTAGAAATACATATATGTATTGGGGGGGTGGGTACTGGGAATCAAACTCAGGACCTTGCGCTTTCAAGGCAGGTGGTGGAACCACTGAGCTAAATTCCTGGCCCTGAGAAATATTTATTGAGAGAAAGACAGTTTCTGTCTAAGAGAGACAACAGGGGCCCCCAAAAGTGAGTTACCCATGAGCCCCACTTTTCAAGGGAGTTTTATAGAGCAAAACCATGAGGTGAGGTGAGTGTAAACTATACTCACTAAGATTACAAGTATGGTCACTTAGGCATTATTGATCCAGTGGGAAATCACAAGGTAGGTATGAGGTGGGACAAAACTGTTGTCAACCAATAAGATTACAAAGATAGTCGCTTAGGTGATATGGACTAAACAGGGATCAAATGGAGAAGCAAGTCAGGCTGCAAGCATATGTGGACTGAACAAGGACTTTTCTGGGAAGAAATGGGCTAAGGAGGTTTTGGTCCCCACCCAAGGTGATTGGTGCCTATTTAGACTGGTGCTCATCCCTAGGGAAAGTATGTGGGTATAGTCAATTCCCTTGGCCTGGAAGCCTGGCCTTCATTGAATGTGCCGCCAGGCACATGTCTTCTGCACTGACTTCTAGGAGGGCCCAGCCCTGTCTGACTGCCTGTAATATTTCTAATTAACTTAGCTGTCTACAGTAATGTCACCGTGGGGGAGTGGGGGAGATAGCCAGAGCCTCTTGTGCATCTTTGGGCATGGGTGTTGCATTTCACTGTATTTGAATGTTAAGTATGGAGGAGGCCACAGCCACCATGTGGCGGCTGCAGGGACACACAGGTGCCACCCCAGGCTAGGAAGTAGGAGGGGCAGGAAGGGTCGGGTGGGGGTGCAGGGTGCACCAGTGTCCTAAGGGGTCAGAGGACCCTGGAGAGCCTGACAGGTATGTCTGCCCTGGGACTTTCTTTCCTCCAAACCCTGAGCTGGGCCAGGGCCATCCTGTGTCAGCACACAAGGCCACAACCACAGTAGCTAGAGCAGGACCACAGCCCAAGGCCACTAACTGGGTGGATCTGCTGGAAACAGGTTTCCTGGGGACTGGGGACAGGCTGGCTTTCCCAAGTGGTGAAGTGTAGGGAACAGGGGAAAGGGGACGTTACCAGAACTTCTGCAGTAAGTCCTAGTCTCCTGTGCGCCACGGCAGCACATGGCAAATTACAGGAAAGGTAGAAAAATGAGACTAAGAAGCTGAGCTTTGGGTCTGATCAGTGCTGCTCTGAGCCGCAAAAACAAGAACTCCTAGCTTGCAGCACCTTTCATTCAGTACATCAGGAGAAACAAACGTAACTAATGAATATGTAGATTTCAGTATCACATTGGGATAAACAAGGTGTAACAAAAGAGTGGGGGGCAGTGGAAATCTAAGAACAATGAGGAACTATGCAGATGAAGATTTGGTTCCTCCCAGGGTGTCTCCCGCAGGTGTGGTCTTGTCCTGGAGCATTACAGCATCAGGGGATCATTGAGATTCAGTTGTGACCCGAGGCCAAAATGGAATTAGGTCTTGGAATGCCATAGCTGGCCTGTAGGTGGAAGAACTAGGCCTAATCAAATGATTTTTCCCTAGAATTATGTGGCATTGCTCCCAACAGTGAAGAACTGACAGGTCCCTGGGGCTACTGTGACTTCACTGCCCACACAGACTGGTCCACAGCCCTCCAGATCCACACTATTCCCCTGCCTGCCCCAGCCCCACCCATGCACAGAGAAAGCTTCAGGTCCTCGCCTGTCATCTGCCACCCCCAGGGAGCAGCCCACCTGCTGAACACTGTAGGGCAGCCACCCCTGGATTCCTAAAGTCTTCTCAGGGAGAGGACTCTGGCCTTAGGTGACGCCCACCCCTGCCCCCCTTCTCTATATGCTGTGGCCACGCCCTCTGTCTGTGGTCCACCCTCACTCCCCAGCGTTGTGTTTGGACCCTCAGGCCATGCCTCTAAGAGGGGCCCCCTTGAGTGTGACCTGTCCTTGAGCACCACCTCTGCCTTGGGTCCTATCCCTGACTTGCTCTCTTGCCCCATCACAGGGGCCAAGACCTCCCACAGGACAGGGGTGCAGAGCCCTGAGCCCATGGAGAGGGGCTGCTCCCCCTTCCCATCTACATCTCCCATGGTGCTCATCCAGGGTGTGGCCAGGTGGTCACTCTCCGCTGGCCTCTACTGTGACAGCCCTGGGGACACCCCTCAGGAACTCCATCCTTCTCCCTCCCCTGCCCCACCTTCCAAAGTAGGTCATTGCTGGCCTGTGCTTCTGGAGAGTCACACTGGCAGTGTGGTACTGCATAACCTTTGTTCCTTTTTCTCCAGCCCCATTGTGATTAAAATGTGAGTTAATGGATGGAGATGCTTGTTAGTCTAGGGAGGCTAGATAGGGATCTGTAACAGACCTAGAGTCCCAGAGTAAACTACTCAACTCTTTGTTTATCCGGAACTGATATTCCAGGCACCACAATTGTTAGAACAAACTGCAGATGTCTGCTGACCATCAATATGTGACAGTCGACCACTAACCTTTGTCCCCTTTTCTTTAATATGTTAACTTCCCCCTCAACCCCCTATA
>NW_004624749.1:2665483-2876310 GCF_000247695.1 Heterocephalus glaber | reverse complement strand
GCTGTGGGACAACAGATAAAAAAAGAGACACAGCTCCTAACTCAATCCTCTGTCTGCCCAGAAAACAGATGTGCCCGGGCCCATTATCTATAGAACATTCTGTCAATGTGTTGATTGTTTCTTTTTCCCATAAACTCTACATGTAGCCACCCCTCAACCCCCCATGCTTGCTAAATATCAACCAATCATGTAACTGCTAAACGGAACATCCCCAAACCTTGCGGTAGCCACAATAAAAACCCTGCTGATTTGAAATTCGGGGCTCTCAATCCTGATCCGTTGCGTCAGTGACGGTTGAGTGCCCCTGCTCGAGCTTGAATAAACAACCCTCGTGTGTTTACATCGGAAACGTCTCCTTGGTGGTCTTTGGGGATTTCGCTATCTGGGCACAACATCACCTCATGGCTTTGTCCCATAAAACATCTTTGAGAAATTGAGTGAGTGGGCAACCTACTTTCCGGTCCCCCTTCTGTCTCTCTTAGACAGAAGCTATCTTTCTCTCAATAAATTTGTCCTACTCTTAACCTCCGTTGTTCCTAGAATTCCTTCTTTGGTTTTAGAGAGCACGAACTTGAGTTTCTGGTACCTAGCAGGTTTGGGAGTTACACCTCTTCCGCTATATAGCAGGAGCATCAACTGGTCAACCCAGGACCTTGCTCATGCTAAGCCTCTGCTCTACCACTGAGCCACATCCCAGCCCCGAATGAGATATTCTTAATAAAGAATAGTGCAGAATTCCTCTATTAATGGGTGGAAATGCTAGGAAAGGCCAGACAGAAGCTTCTGCCATTGTCCCCATCGCCAGATATAGCAATATAGCCACTTGGAGGGAACAGCAGGGCCTGGAGTCACCATTAAAGATATGAAAGACATGGAGATGGCCACTCATATCACACTACCAGTTCATCTTCCTGTTTGCTTGGTGCCAAAGCTGGTCTTGGAAAATGCAGATTGTTACAAACTGAATCAGGCAGTGATGCCAACCCCAGCTGTGTGAGACCAAAGCAACTCCGTTTTGCTAAAATCCACTATTCCCCTAGTCTCTATTGTCCTCACAAATTAATGGCTAAAATGTGCTTACTCTGGGACAGAAGACACAATCTGTAACAAGGCAAGATTCCTAAGTCAATTACTCAGCCATCTGTTTGCCCAGGAAATGAACGTTCTGGGCCCACTATCCATAGAACAATTTGTAGATATGCTGACTATCAGTACGTGATGGTCGTGACTATTAGTCAGTGTGTCTGCTGACCATCAGTATGTGACAGTCAACCACTAACCTTTGTCCCTCTTTTCCCCTGTAAAACCTACATGTAACCGCCCCTCAACCCCAATGAGCCTAGCCAATCAGAAATGTACACTTCATGCTTGCTAATTGTCGACCAATCGTGTAACTGCTAAGTGGAAAATCTCCAAACCTTGCTGTAGCCTCTATAAAAACGCTGCTGATTTGAAATTCAGGGCTCTCAATTCTGATCCGCTGCGTCGGTGACGGTTGAGAGCCCCTGTTCGAGCTTGAATAAACGACCCTCATGTGCTTGCATTAGGAACGGCTTCCTGGTGGTCTTTGGGACTTTGCAATCTGGGCACAACAGCTGCAGCTGTAGATGCGACATTGTTATGAAGCAAACAAACAAACCTCAGAACCCAGTATAAAGCTACTGAACTGACCTTCTCATCCCTTGAAGGTGTGCTCCTCTGGTTCGCCTGTCTGGGAACCAAGGAGACTGATTAGAAGTGAACTCAGGAGAAGAACAGCCTGGCTGGGTGAAGGGTGCCTGGCTCTAGAGCCATCTGACCCAGTAGGCCAATGACACCAGAAGGATCCTTGAAGACAAAAGCCCCAAGAAGAGGATCACAGAGCCCAGAGAGGCCAGGCTGTCTCTGCAGATGTCTCTTCTCCATTTGGAATGCAGCTCCTGGTCATGATAGAAACTGAACACCAGACCACAGGATACCAAGTGACCATCACCCTAACTGCTGGAACAATGCAAATTGCATGTTATCAACTAACTAAATCATATGGTGTGGGCTGGGGATTTAGCTCAGTGGTTCCACCACCTGCCTCCAGGGTGCAAGGTCTCAAGTTTGATCCCCCGCACCAAATAAATAAATAAATAAATAAATAAACAAATCATATGGCGGTCCATGAAAACAGCATGATGTAGTCATGCCCTGCATAATGGTAAGATTATAGCCCTGTCCGAGGAAGATTCAGTGTAGTCGATTAACTAATGGTCAACTTGTAACACCCCACTGAACTAAATCAGCGTGGTCTGGGCGTGGAGGATCCACCTGAGGATTATTGTCAATAACCGTAAAAGGAGAAGTGGAGGGGAAGACTGTGGCCTGTTGACCTTCTAGGAAAAGCTTGCTGTGGATGGTTTTCCTGATGCAGAATCTCATCGGAGGAGGAGCTCCGGGCCTCCCTGTCACTGGGAATGGCTGCTGTTTTCATCAAGGGAGCTCTGATCATCACTGTGAACATCACTTCCTGGCTCCAATGTGGATCCCTCATCTTGGTGACACAAATCCATCTCACCAGCATAGGTTTCCTGGCTTTCACCACTGGCCTTTGGGCCTTCCAGGTACAGATCCTCAATAAGGCCAAGCATGAGATATTGCTGTGGGCTCTAGGCCACTGGCTGGACTCATGGAGGACATTCCCTTGGAGTCTAAGCCTTTAGCTGGACTTGTGTGGGACACTGCTGGGATCCAGGCTTTGGATTCTTTGGGACACTAGTGTGTGGTTAATCTCTTGAACTCCTTTGCATTTGACTTTTTGGGTAACTATCATAAAATAATCCTATAAGCTATAAGTCCTGTAGTAAATGTATTCCCTTGCCAAAAGCCTGGCTACAACATTTAGCAACACCAGGGATATGCAAACAGGGATGGCTGGAACCTTCCCTCAGGAAATGAAGGCCCTGTGGCCAAGGGGCTAGAAGATGGTAAGAGAAATGGTGCTACACGCCTGTAACCCCAGGATTCTGGGAGGCTGGAACAGATGGGTCACAAGTTCAAGTCCAGCCTGGGCAACTTAGTGACTCAGTAAGACCCTGTATCAAATAAAAAACAAAAAGGGGGCTGGGGATATAGTTCAGTGTGAAGACCCTAGTTTCAATCCCTGGCACCACCGGCCAAAAAAAGAGTAACATAGGATGATCAGAAGAGGGAAGCCATGGTTATTAACTTAAGCCTTGTGACCAGCTAACAAAGCAGGGACTGTCATAGCTGTTTTCTTTATTGCTCTGTCCCTTACTTTTTTTCTCCCAGTACTTTAGATAAAGAGCAATATAATGGCTAAAGCTTCAAGTTTCAGGTGGGATGAAGACAGAACTGATACCACCCCTCCATGGTGTCCCTCTTGGGACTTTTTGTGACCTTTATGGGGGGGACATGGATTTGGAATTTTCATTCAGGACAAACAGGACAAAGATGGACGATGATGGGCCAGAGTGATGAACTGTGCTAGACACTTTTGGTTTGCCCTCTTTTCAAACCTGCTCCATGGCCTCTGAGGCTGAGAAGCTATCCCAGTGACTCCCTCACCATAACAAGAACTATCCAAGAACCCTAGCCAAAGTAACTCCCATCTTGGAAAGGGTGCTGTTTAGCCATCCTGTAGGCTCTGCCAGGCTGCAGGACAATAAGGTCACCCATCACCACAGCTGGAGACCAGCAGTTTCTTGAGAGGGATGGACTGGGAGTAGAATACACACAACTTTCCTCAAGTTCTCTCATCTTTGCTTCGGCTGTCTGTTCAGCTCCCAGCCCTAGAAAACCAGCAGTTTAGCAAATGGGAGTTAGGAACCTTGGTAGTGCTGCAGCTTGCAAGTCACCCACTGCTCTATATCAATAATCAACTCATTTCCCTGCTGATCTGGGTATGTCCCAGTCATTCTTTGGACTATTGGCTCCCTCTCAACCAGAAGCAGATGTTTTTTGTGTCTTTCCAGGAAATTCACAGGACAGTTAGCGTCCAGCTTCCTGCTCGACTTGGCCAATGGAAGCCACCTGTAAAACACTGAAGGGCAAGACCACCATGAGTTTGAGGCGTTTGTTCACCTGATTCCTTCCTGATGGGTTTTGCAATTCAATGAAAGTCCCACAGAGGAGTTCAGCCTACCTAAGGCTCTCTCTTACTCTCCTTATTTTTTTTTTTTGTCCCTCTGTATTGGGGATTGAGCCCAAGACCTCATGCCTGCTAGTCAAGCACTCCACCGCTGAGTTGTACTTCCAGCCACTCTTGGGTTTTTCTTGCTGTTCCAATTCCTGATGGTAACAGCTTCCCCCTCTCATCTCCCCCAGGGTGTTTCAATCTCTCTTCACAACCATTTAAATGAACCCCCTTCATTATACTCTCAACCACCCCATTTCCTTTTCCTGTTGTAACCATCCTGGCCACTCAAACAGGAAATATGCTCCTCTGGTGAGTTCCCACAATTTTTATCACTTTCTTCATCTAATGCTTCCTGCAGTGCTGTTTGAAAAAGATAATAGATATTGGCACTGCATGTGACCTTGTGGGGGGCATAATCTGTGAGACCAAAGCAACTCCATTTTGCTAGAGTGCACTAGTCTCTATTGTCCTCTCAAATTAATGGTTAAAATTTGTTTGCTCTGGGACAGAAGATACAATCTGTAACAAACCAAAGTTCCTAAGTTAATTACTCAGCCATCTGTTTGCCCAGGAAATGAACGTTCTGGGCCCACTATCCATAGAACAATCTCTAGATGTGCTGACTGTCAGTACGTGATGGTCATGACTATTAGTCAGTGTGTCTGCTGACCATCAGTACGTGACAGTCGACCACTAACCTTTGTCCTTCTTTTCCCCTGTAAAACCTACATGTAGCCACCCCTCAACCCCCGATTTGCCTAGCCAATCAAAAATGTACACTTCATGCTTGCTAAATGCCGACCAATCATGTAACTGCTAAATGGAAAATCTCCAAACCTTGCTGTAACCTCTATAAAAACCCCGCTAATTTGAAATTCAGGGCTCTCAATTCTGATCCGCTGCATCATTGACGGTTGGGAGCCCCTGCTCGAGCTTGAATAAACGACCCTCGTGTGCTTGCATTGGGAACAGCTTCCTGGTGGTCTTTGGGACTTCGCAATCTGGGCACAACAAATCCATGCCTAGCTCACCTGTGGCTCCCACCTTTTATTCTGATATTGTGGGATTGCATAACCTTTGCCCCTTTTTCTCCAGCCCCATTGTGATTAAAATGTGAATAGATGGAGATGCTTGTTAGTCTAAGGACGCTGGATCCTCCAGCCCCATTGTGATTAAAATGTGAGTTAATGGATGGAGATGTTTGTTAGTCTAGAGATGTTAGATAGGGATCTGTAACCGACCTAGGGTCCCAGAGTAAACTACTCAACTCTTTGTTTATCCGGAACTGATATTCCAGGCACCACAATTGTTAGAACAAGCTGCAGATGTCTGCTGACCATCAATATGTGACAGTCGACCATTAACCTTTGTCCCCTTTTCTTTAATATGTTAACTTCCCCCTCAACCCCCTATAAAAACAGCCTCGGATTCTGAGCCAGTTTCCTCTCTAAGCTATTTTGCCTCAGGAGTGCCGTCTGGCCAGACTAATAAAGGTCTGTTTCCCAACTTGGCTGGTGTGTTCCTTCCCGGGTGGTCTTCGCTGTAGTCAGCTCCTCGGAGCATTTGGTAAGGCTCTTGGTCTTACATTCTGAAGGCACCACTGGGATCCCTGGGTGTGCTTCACTAGTCAGCTCCTCGGAGCATTTGGTAAGGCTCTTGGTCTTACATTCTGAAGGCACCACTGGGATTCCTGGTTGTGCTTCACTAGTCAGCTCCTTGGAGCATTTGGTAAGGCTCTTGGTCTTACATTCTGAAGGCACCACTGGGATTCCTGGTTGTGCTTCACTAGTCAGCTCCTTGGAGCGTTTGGTAAGGCTCTCGGTCTTACATTCTGAAGGCACCACTGGGATTCCTGGGTGTGCTTCACTATAGTCAGCTCCTCGGAGTGTTTGGTAAGGCCCTCAGTCTTACAATATTAGCTACAATACATATCAGGTATTCAATTAGCATCTGCAATCCATAACTAAAGAAATACATAAATCAGTGCTTTATTAAATAAATAAATCCATTATCGTTGGTCAGGTTTGTCTTTAAATAATTGTCCTAAGTCTCTTACACTGATCATTAGTGCCATGTCACCACAGACATAGATGCTAAAGCATTCTTTCTTGTTCCATTAAAGAATGGGAAGAGAAAAAAAAAAAAAAAAGAATGGGAAGAGAAGATAAATACACCTCACAGCCAAAGACTCAGTAGCCTCTCCATGATGTCTGGATGGAGAATATCCTTGAATCGTTGTCTCAGATCCTGGTTTGGGTGGCCCACACAGGAATTGTACTTCAACTGTTTGTGTTTTTCTACAATTTTTTTACACTTTCCTAAGCCTTTCGCCCCCAACTCTTTTCATCCAATATAAAAATAGTGTAACTCGTGTTCGCTGGAGGATGCCTAGAACAAAACAACAAAAACGAAACTGCTCACTAAGGAGATGGGGATTCCCACTATCTGCTGGGATACAGGCTGGTGTTTCGGGGGATCTAGGTCCTACCTCCCATCAGAAAGGTCTGTCATGTGTGAAATCCCTTCCACCTCTGGGAAGCACAGGGCCTGCGGTAAACCCCTCCCTTCCCACTTTGTCCATCCACTGCTCTGATTCGACTCTGGGTTGGAGCCACCATCCCAATCGCTTCTTTTGCCACCTCAGAAGCATGGAAGGAAAATTCAGGTCAGGAGGACAAGCCCTGACCAGAATTGTGAGGTGGATTGAGCTCTTTGGGAGCTCTTAAATCCTACATCTCTAACTTGTCCCACAGGCCAGGCTCCCTCTTTGCTTCCAGGGACCCACTGCTGTCCAAAGTGGAAGCTGCATGGGAGGTGGTGGTGGCCAGCCTGACTCTGGGGCCTTTGTCATTTAAGAAAAACCACTCTGCCAGGGATTTAGCTCAGTGGTTCCACTGCCTGCCTAGCAAGCACAAGGTCCAGAGTTCCATCCCTGGTACCAAAAAAAAAAAAAAAAGAAAGCCCACTCTCCCCCTTCTCCCTGGGAACAAGCTGAGCATCTAACATAGTGTCAGACAAAACCTTGGGGCCTGAGGGAGCTGCACATCCCTCTGTCTCCAGGGAGGCCTAGGAGGCTCCTAATTTTGAAAGCAGTGCATGATCTTATGCACTGTTAGCCTCCTGGAGCCTGCCCATAGAGTGCTGTCTTTGTACCACATCATCTAGGAGGATAACCAAGGGCACAGCCAAAGTGACCACTGGTAAAGCCTGGCCTCTGTGCCAGGCACTAACCTTTGGCTTAGAGTTCTCGGAAGGGCCTGGGTAACACCCATTTAGTAACCATGAGAGCTGTCATTCAATATCCTTTCCACCAGCACAGCTGGACAAGAGGGAGGGAGACTTTGCCTTTCCTTTCTGCATCCTTATTCCTAGGTTCCAATCTGTCCTCCTAGGCTCTCCCCACTCCTCTTTCAGTACCCTCAGTACAGGCAGGTCTGGCCTGGAGAGACCGGCACATCCCATGCTAGGGATGCCAAAATCTGGCTGTGCATCAGTGCCTAAAACCTGATCTCCTTGAGTCCTGTGTCCTCTTGGGGCATCCTGGGATTAGGGACCCCTACCCTTCCCCTAAACCTGGGGCCTGCCAGAAGCTGTTGGGGCAACACCAGTTCAAACACCAGGAGTTCTGGGAAGGAACTCACAATGGCTGGCTCCTCTTCATGCAAGAAGTCAGCGCGAACACCAACAGCACTATGGCCCCAAAGATCCCCACCACCGTGAAGGCAACCAAGATGATGTTCTTCTGCAGGAAGTACAGAAGCTGCTCACAACGCAGATCTAAAGGAGAAGACACAGGCAGAGGAGACAGAGAGAGGTGACCTCATTCTCCAGCCTGGGTTCCATCCCCAGCACCGGAAAGAAAAAAAAAATAAGCTGGAAGAGTCACAGGATCCCAGAGACGGTCCTGAGCTCTGACACCCCTCTACAGATGCACAGGAATTTCATCAGGGAGGTTCTGGAGGCTATGGAGATGGGCTTGGGCGTAGAGGCAGCCTTAGCTAGATCTCAAAGAAAGGAGATCCCAGGGCTGGGGATTTAGCTCAGTGGCACCATGCCTGCCTCACAAGTGTAAGGTCCTGAGTTTGATCACTAGGACCTTGAGGCTTTTGAAACTCCATTTGTAATACGGCCAAAAAAGCAGGAATCTGGGAAAGGGCATGGAGGTACAATGACAAGCATGAGACAGGCCAGGGTGGAGAGATGCCATGCACCGGAAGCCAGGGTACAGGAGGAGAGTGCTGACCAGGGTCTTTGTGGGCCATGGGGAAAACTGAACACTCCCAAACCTTCACCTTGAGACCTGAAGAGGCAGCAGAGAAGCGCTTGAAGGGTCCAGTCAGGATAATTCAATATTTGATCTCTAAGAGCCAGGAAGTGACAAGTGGACATAATTTGGGCAGTGTGGAGGAGCTGTATTGGGCATGGTACCAAGCAGGCCTGAGCTCAGGCAATTGAACAACAAGAAAAATGCCAGACACATCAGGGACTAGGGTTACCTTTGGCATTCAGTCCCTTCCTGCTTATCAGAGAGTATCTGTGTCTAGCAGTGGTAGGGGCTTGGAAAGTGATGCTTATATTTTGTTTGTTTGTTTGCTTTAGGTTTTTTGGTTTTTGATTTTTTTTTTTTTTTTGAGACATGGTCTTGCTATGTAATTCAGGATGGCCTTTAACTCACTATGTAGCCCAAGCTGGTCTCTAACTCACAGTGATCCTCCGCCTCAGCCTCCCAAGTGCTGGGATCACAGGAATGCACCACCATGCCCAGAAATGCACATGTTTTGAATGACCCTGGCCATGTAGAAACAACACAAAAGCGTGTGCAGTGGTCACACGCCTAGAGTTTGAATTGTAGACCACATACTCTTGCAGCTGAGTTAAAGGTGTGCTGACATCTATTCAGACAAAGTAGCATGAAAGGCCAAGGCCACACCCAAGTCCTCTGCTGCTGAGCACCCTCCTGCCCTCGTGCTGTCTGGGTGATTACCTAGACTGGCAGCTTCTGGAAGTGGTGCTGCAGTCACAGCCTTGTGTATCAGGGAAAAGTATCTATTCCTCTTTTTGTCTAAAATGAGGTATACGAAAGACAAAAGATGACATAATGTTAGAATGTGAATCTGGGCTATTCCCCAAAGGCTGATGTGGTAAAGTCCTGGTAGCTGAGGTGGTGCCATTGGGAGGTTCCGGAACCTTTAATGCACAGGGCCTGGTGGGAGATATTTGGGTCATTGGGGTGGGCCTCAAAGAGGATCATGGGACCCCAGCCTCTCAGCTAGAGGCCAGCAGCCGTTGTGTTGTACACTCCCACCAAGATGAGCCACTTTGTCACGGTCCCAAGACAACAGAGCCAGCTGATCATGGGCTGGAACCTCCAAACTGTGAGCCACAATAAACCTTTCCTTTTGTGAGCTGATTCACTCAAGTATTTTGTCATTGCAAAGGAAAGCTGGCACGCGCGCGTGCACACACACACACACACACACACACACACATGCTCATATACAACCAACCACTGCCCTGCGCTTCATTCCGTTTCAGATGAGGTAGCTTCTTCCACAGTGGAAATGAGGAGATAGGGAGGATTTTTAAGAAGAGTCTAAACAGACTACAGACATCAGTATTTGGGTTTTGGGTTTCTTTCTCTAACCTAACACCTTCCTGGGTAACTCAACCAGGACAGAGGCCATGGTCCCCGAAGTGGGGTGGGCACTGGAAGCACGGGGAGGGCTTGTTAAAGCACAGAGAGCTGGGCTCACTCCTGAGTTTTGGACTCAGTGGGTCTGGGATGGGCTGAGAATGCACTTGTCTCACAAACCAGAGAGACACCACTGCCACCGCTCAGGGACTGCACTCAGAGGACCCTACGGGGACTTCCAGCTAGCTCCAGAGCCTCTCAGAGATAATAGGACCCGCCTCACAGATGGCACAGTGTTTGTCAAAATGATTTCTAAACCCAGTGTATCATACAAAATGTTTCTCAAATGGCAAGGACAAAACAGAAATTAAACACACTGAATTAGTTATCAGTAGAAGGGCTGCAGAATGGTTTATAGAAAGAAGATAGGGTTGAACATGAGAAATATTTGCATCCTAGCTCTGCCCTTGGCCACCTTTGACTTCTCTAAGATCTGGCAAAGGGCCTGGGTGAGTTTGGCTTGGAGAAGGGCAAGGCCAAGAGAGTAGTCCTCGGCAGAGGTGTGGTGGTGCATGCCTGTAATCCCAGCACTCAGGAGGCTGAGGCAGGAGGATCACCACAAGTTTGAGGCCAGCCTGGGCTACATAGTGAGTTCAAGGCCATCTTGAACTACATAGCGAGACCCTGTCTCAAAAATGGGGGGAAGGGAAAGAAGAGAATAAGAAAAATCTCATACCCCAGACGGGTCTGAGCCAGGCTGGAGTCCCCCAGCTCCTGATGGGAGAACTCTGTGAGCTGGAGGAGCAGTTTGGGATGGGTTTGATAAATCTTCTCTACACAAAGAAACTCTTGGGCTAAGGGTATAGCTCAGTTGTAGAGTGCTTACCTAGCCTATGTGGAGCCCTGGGTTCCACCTCCAGCATTGCAAAAAAAGAAAGAAAAGGAGAAAGAAAAACTTATCCAGGAGGCTCTTTATCGTGGCTCATGGTTTTGGATGTTCCAGCCAAAGATTAACTGGTCTTGTTGTCTTGGGACCATGACAAAGTGGCTCATTATGGTGGGTGGGTGAGGCAGAGCAACTGCTGGCTTCATGTCTGGGAGCAGAAGGAGAGGCTGGGGTCACATGATCCTCTTCAAGGGACACCCCCCAATGACCCAAAGACCTCCCACCAGGCCCCTGCCCCTTCATGGTTCCAGAGTGCCACTCTGTTCTCCCAAAGCTCCATGCAGATATGACCTGAGCCCTTTGAAAATGCCCTCCATTGTAGTACATTGCTATCCTATAGTTCTTAATTGACTAGACTGACTCTCTTCTCAGCTGGGAGCTCTTGGAGGACAAAAAGGCTTCATTTAGCTCCCCAGCTTCCCACAGGGTCTGTGGGAAGGATAGGAGAGATCAGCAGCTAGACCTTGGGGAAACTGATCATGAAAGGCGACCAGCACAGAAGATCAGCCTCACTCATTCGGCAGCTGGCACAAGGCCTCGCCTCCTCCTTGGCCTAGGTGCTAAGAGACAGCAGCTGTGTTTCACTGATGACTGTCATGAAATTTACAGAAAACTAATTGGGCATATTAGCAATATGGGTTGAAAGAATACTCAATCATAAATCCCTGAAGATCAGTGAAGGTGAGGAATGTGTAAAAATGTGCCGATCCCTGGGCTCCACTTTTAGAGACTCGTGGTGGGTTCCAGAACAGAAACTGGCTCTCCTATCCCACAGCCTCTACCCATGGGTGGGCGTGGGGACGCTGTGCCCATTCATACCCTTGGGCCCAGGAAAAACCACGTATTTGCCAGCCTGGACAACAACATACTTGGCCTCTATTTTCTCCCTTCTTAATTTTTCAAAGGAAGAGCTGCCTGATGGAATTCTACTTGCTAGCCTTGTTTTGGTTTGGTTTGTCTGCCGGGCTGGGGATGGAAGCCAGGGCCTCCCGCATGCTTGGCAAGCACTGTACCGCCAAGCTGCCCACCCAGCCCTGCCATCCTGTCTTTAGGGTCAGTCGGCCTCTCTGTTAGCAGATCAGCAGGATGCACCCTTGGTCACACAACACTCCCTTGCTGCTCAGGAGGACCAAGAGAACATTCCCCTCAGCTGCAACAGGCCCTGCCCCGCTGGTGCTTTGGGAAGCACCAGCTGCTGCCAGCTCTTTCTGCTCCTCCTTGGCATCCACCTGCCTTCAGAGAGCACAGTCTGGTCTGCTGTGCCACGCTGCACATTGTGCTGAAGCAGATCCTCCACGTGTCCCGGAAGCCCCACCCTGACAGGGCCTAGGAGCTTGTGCTAATTCCCAGTAAAGCCCCCACTCTTCCGCCGAGTCTCCTCCACGGAGCCTGAGCTCCCTCTGCTGGAGCCTTGGCTCAGCCTCACACTTAACTGTGAGCTCAGGAGAAAGGCCTCAGGTACCAGCCTCATCGTCAACTGTATCATTTGCATTTACCATCATCCGGAAGTTTGTCCACACTGTCAAGAGAAGAGTCTGGTTCCGAAGAATTCCAGGACACATTGGCTCCTTGAATGAAATACATGAAAAAAGAGAGAGAAGATTTTCTTCAGTGCACACTTAGAAGCATCTTTTATTGTAAATTTTTATTTTAAATTTTTAATTGAAATGCTAATATAGAACCTGACTTGTATGAAGAAATGTGTGTGTGTGTGTGTTTGGTTCAGTTCATTGGTTTTGGCTTCTTGAGACAGGGTCTCACTCTGTAGTTCAAGCTGGCCTTGAACTCACTAGCTAGCCCAGACTGGCCTTGAACTTGCACCAATTCTCCTGCCTTGGCCTCCAGGGTGCCGGGATGACAGCGGGCACCAACACACCCAGCTAAGAAATGTGTGTTGAAAGGTGATGTGGAGAGACAAGTCACATGACTGCCAACTGCAGAGAAGCCTAGGCAGGTGCTGGGAGAAATGACCCTGGGGACCTGGAATGGACATCCATGTGCCAACTACCAAGGCAGGGCTCATTCCCCTGCCCTCCATTACAGTATTATCACTGCTGGCAGATTTCTGATACATAATTCTATCCTTATTACCTATGATTGAATACCTGTCTTCATTCCCAGAGTGCTACTTTTTTCAGGGACATGAAGCTGCTTGGGGGAAGAGTATGTTCTTCCTTTCTGTTGTTTCCATGGGTGTGCCCAGGACATGTCACGTGGGGTCTTGTCTCACCTTCCACTGGCTGAGGTAATAACGAGTGCATGCGCTCTCTCAAGCCACTTCATGTACATGGTGTGTGTGTTGTGTTTTGTTTTGTTTTTGGTACCGGGGATTGAACTCAGGACCTTGCACCTGCAAGGCAGGCTCAGCAGCACTGAGCTAAATCCCCAGCCACTTCATGTACATGGAAGTACACAATGTGTTTGCTGAGAAGTTCTGTGTTTCCAGGGTTTGTGTCACAAAGGACGGTGAACCCCACGTGCGAGTCAGGTTTCTGTCCTCTGAATGCCTTTCAGATGGCAGAACCTGCCTGACACTGAGCAGCAGGGACCATCCCCAAATACAGTGACACTCATGCTGCAGCAGACCACAGACGCCCAGTTAGAGGGGACCTTTCAGACAGTTCTCTCAGAATCTCACACTCAGCTGGTTCCCAGCATGCTAAGCGGCAGCCTGGTTCACCTCCCACAATCCCCGGGCCAGGAAACACATGCAGCTGGGCTGTGAAGACAGATACTTGCTTTCATCTGGGTCTTCCCTGGCAGTGGGACTGGCTGCCATGCTTGCTTTCTCAAAAGCTGCGACGGTCGGGTCCTCAGGAGAGGCCTGATGCCGACTGTCATCTGCGGGAGGAGACAGAGGCGTGTCAACGCGCCAGTAGGACTGCTGTGTCCTGCACTGTGAGTACCTGAGCGGCCCATGCACAATAAGCCAGGGACATGGGACACTGCTCTGTGTGCCTGGTCTTAGGAAGGGGAACTGCAGTGAGGTAGGTCATCGCTGAGTTCTGGGGACTGCACCAGATGTCCTGCGCAGGTAACATTGCTTGCCTCTCCCGCAAAGCTTTTCACATGAGAGTGATGATTTTGTGGCCAAAGAGTCCTATACTCAAATCCTGACTTTACTGTTTACTAAAACATGACCTCAAGCAACTAACTTCATCTCTTTGATTTTTGTTTCCCTCACCAGTGGGGATGGGGAGGCTATTGTTTAACCCAGGTCTTTCCTGGAAATTGAATAGAATAGTGTCTGAAAGCATTTAACAGGGTGCCAATGGGAAGGCAAAAATATCATCACTATCTCTGTTACTAGAATAACCCCCAGATCATCTAGTAAACATTGCTAGTTTTCTCAAAACTTGGAATAGACAAATAGGTCTCAGTCTGGAGTTGCCCAAAAGGCTTTTTTAAGAAGCTGATGTAGCTGGGGACAGTGGTGCACACCTGTAATCCCAGCACTGGAGAGGCCGAGGCAGGAGGATCACCACAAGTTTGGGGCTACACAGTGAGTTCAAGGCCAGGGATGGCTCTTTTCACAACCTCTCCAGTGGTGCTCATGCTGGGTTTAGGCTGACAGCCCTGGGGGTGGGTCCAACTTAGCCTCAAGCAGGGAAATTGTGGAGGAAGCTCCACAGTCTCAATGAGCTCCCCAAATGTACCCTGCCTCTGCTACCCAACGGCCTTTTGAGGAACAGGGCTCCAAGTGTTTATCTTCCTAACTGGCCTCATTTCTTGGGACCATGACACAGAAGACCTGATCCTAACCTCATGGCAAAGCATTTACCATTCCCTTCAAAGCAGCAGGAACATGGGTCCTGGGAGACCATCAAGACAAGTGTGTGACTCTTCAGATATATCCCAAAGCCACGCTTGCCAACATTTTTGCCGCCAGGGACCTTTTTTGTGGAAAATAATTTGTCTGTGGACCAGGGTGGAGTGGAGCTAGAGGATCAGGGTTAGGTTCTCATTGGAGTGCACTCTGGGTCCTCGCAATGCAGTTCAGGTAGGGTGCAACCTCCTGTGAGAATCTAATGCTGCAGCTGACCTGACTGAGGCAGAGACACCAGTGATGAGGGCGCTGCACACACCAAGAAGCTTCAACTGCTCCCTGCCACTCACTGCTGCGTTGCCTGCTTCCTAATAGGCCAAGGACTGGGCCCGACACCCCAGGGCTGGGGATGCCTGGCCTAACAGTTTCATAGGAGGAAGTTACTTACCTAATATTTTAGCCATACCTTTTTCCATGTTCTTTGAGCTAGAGGAAATTACAGAATTTGAACCCGTGGGGGAAATAAACTCAGCTGTGATTAAATCTTTCATCACAGGCTGGGGAGGTGGCTCTGGGGAAGAGCACTGCTCAGCCTGCAGGAGGCCCTGGGTTCATCCCCAGCACCAAAAAACAGAAGTTTCCTTCTTCCCATAGATCCTCAGCACAGGGTTCTTTCCTCTCCTTGTTAAATCAAGGACTTTCACCTTTCTGTTTCCTCTCTGGGCCTCTGCATTGTCAGCATCACTACTGTCTTGTACTTGGGGGCCATGATTTAGAGAAAAAGGGTGACTTGCACATGAACACGGTGACACTGTGACAGGTGATCTGACACCTAGAATGACTGCAGTGACTGACAGACAAGTGGCTGACATGGTGCAGACAGGCTGGACACAGGGTCACATCCCATCCCGGGCAGAACAGATGGAAATGCAGTTGCACCTCGGGACTCAGCTGCTTTGAAACTTGTGGAATTTGGTACTTGACGCATTTTGATGCAAACCCTTTGCCCCCAGTGTTCACCGTTTGGTTTGGTGCCTGACATGCAATCTAGAGCTTGCCAGGATCAGCTGCCTCGCGACTCAACAGCCTTTCCAGCCAAAAGAGTTTGTTTGGTACTCAACATTGCTGGTACTTGTATCTGGGCAGCCAATTAACATATCGTGAAATTTCATCCTGCTACTCAGAAGGGCACACAAATTTAAAACTCATAAAGTATGTGTTTCTGCATATTCCATTTAATATTTTCAGACTGTGGTTGACCATGACTTAACTGCAACCATGGATGAGAAGGGACTTTGCTTTTTGTTTTTGTGTTTTGAGACAGGATCTCACTATGCAGTTCAGGCTGGCCTTGAATTTACTATTCAGCTGAGGCTGGCCTCAAACTCACAGTGATCCTCCTGCCTCAGCCTCCCAAGTGTTGGAATTACAGGCATGCGCCACTACACCTGGCTTCTCGAACTTTTTTATAATAAGAAGTTGCAATGTCTATGTGTGCCTATCCTCACATGGAGCTCTGGATTTTCAGAAAGCTTCCAAGTTAGGGAAACTTTTCAAGTTACTCCCCTTTGCCAAGCAGTACATCCCCAGTGCCCAACTCGGGGAGGTAGAGATGATGGTGTGAGGACACCTGAACAGGCCACACCCATCCTGAGGGCGGGGACGCCAGCCCTGCCTGACCCAGGCCCCTGAGACCCTCGTTCCTCCAGCTGTTTTGAGGGTACCTTGGATTCGGAAGTGAGGGTAGCCCTCTGCAGAGATCCAATAGTCCAGGAAGAGAACAAAGAGGGTCAGAACTCGGCTCATCTTTGCCATCGCCTGCGCACACCTGGCTGGTCAGCCCCAGCCTTGAACTGCAGGAATCTGCGGAATCCATGGTCTATGAGGTCACAGTCAGGCAGAAGAGGGGCACTGCATCTGTGGACAGGGGCAGAGGGGTATACTGGTGGCCCTGAAGCTGCCTCTACTCACTCTCCTTGGCTCTCTGATGCCTTCCTACATGTCCTGCAGGCTGAAGGTGGCAGGACATTAACAGACTCTTAAGACAAGTGACCGGGGATGTCCCGCGCGTATCTGCGTGCAGGGGTTTAAGGTGTGTGGCACTGTCTCCCTCTGGTTTAATATTATGGGGTAAGAAGCCCAGTATTTGGGAATAAAGTTCATGCTGCTCTGGGGGAATTTGTTCCTCTGCTTCCTGCGCTGTGGAAGACTCAGTTGGAATCATCTCCAGTTCCACTAGGACTTCTGACTGTTTCACTGTCCCTTGTACCTTGTCATTCATTCCCTAAACATTTATTGAGCTCTAGCCATGTATTAGACACTGCTGAGTATTCGTGGTTAAGAGAGAAGCTGATCTCAAAGTTTAATCTATTGAGAGATATTGACAAAAATGTCCAAAACACTAAATGTGATAATAAATGTTTTCGATACTGTGAAAAGGCATTGTACTCAAATCTAAGCTCCCTGAACACATGATCCACAACTATTTTGCTGCCAGTGTAATGGCTCTCCGTCTTTTATGTGTCTTTGAAAAAAAGCCTCTTCCTGGCACTAAAGTTGACTCGCCACTGAGAAATTGTTGGGTTCTCAGACCTTAGTTTCAGTCCCTCCTTTCTTTGCTGTAATTCTAATTTAGGGGGAAATTTTGCAGATATCCTAGTGACAGCTTCAACTTTCTATTTCAGTCCGCTAGTCATTAATTTATTCCACAGTTCTAGAATATTCTACAATAGCTAGTCATTGTCAAATGCTAGGAATAAGGACATGGACATGAGACCATCTTTTTTCTTGTTTTTTTTTTTTTTTGGTACCGGGATCGAACTCTGGACCTTGAGCTTTCAAGGCAGGTGACAGAACCACTGAGCTAAATCCCCGGCCCCCAGATATCATCCTTTTTTAAAGAATTCAAGGAAACAAAAGGAGTGAGGAATTGAGATTGAGGAGAAAAGAGATAATAATGATTGCTGAGCAATTATGTACCAGGTACTTTAGAGGTACATTATTTATTTTAACCATTCCAAATAGTTCTTTGAGGGAGATCTTATTATATCCATTTTATAGATGAGGAAACAGTGACAAAAACGTGTAATACCTTCCTCAAGATCACATAAAATGACAGATGCATGTTGAAACTAGGTCTGTCTGTATTTCAAAGATTATATGCATTAGAAGCAGTATGATCATAGCAGTATGGCTTTTCTTTGAATTGAGACCATTTACAAAATATAATATTTGAGCTGTCTTCAAATATCAGAGGGCGATCAATCCTCTGACTACCTAGAAAGGGGAATGGCGAGGGCTAAACAGAAAAAAGACAATAGAGACTTGCATAATTTCAAAGTATATGGGAGGGCAGGAAGTCAGTGCCTCAGAGTGGGCAAAGACCAAGACTCTCCAAGCTAGCCACTATTTATTGGGTACACACAATAATTGGAGGGAGCATCAGGTGACTTAGGGGGCAATGGTCAAAGTACATGAGGCACTGATGAAAATCTTAAGTCACAATGTTCTTCTGTTGAGGAGGACTGTACAGAGAGCATTCTAACAATAGTGGGTGGAATGACTTAAATTTGACCAGGAATTAGTCCCTTCCCAGGTGAACCTTTTTCTTTTGTTTTACTACTCAGTTCTCAAAGAACCAGTTGATGTAATCTTGCTAGTGAGGTCACAGCCTCAGGGAGCCATTGAGGCCTCAGTTGTGATCTGAGGCAAAACGGAGCTATGTTGCCGCCTGCCATAGCCGTCTCAGGGGCAAGGTACTTTAAGCCTCAGACAGCTACAGTCATACTACAATTATGAAATGAATTTTTCCCCAAAATTTATGTAGACATGTTCTGGATATTCAAAGGACAAAAAAAGTTATCCAAGAGAGAGTTGAGAATGCATGGGGGGGGGCAGGGATTTAGCTCAGGGGTTCTGCTGCCTGCCTTGCAAGCGCAAGGACTCGAGTTCAATCCCCGGTACCAAAAAAAAAAAAATAGAGAATGTATAGGGGACCCTCAGAACTAAATTATAAAGATGTTCAAGCAAGAAAAAGAAATGTGGTATAGCCAGCAAGTAGACAGGTAAGGTAAATGTATTTATTAGTGACTAATGCAGAATTTACTTCCCCCAACCCAAACCCCTTTGTCATGTTATTTCTTCATAAATTTATCATTTTTTTGACTAGACGATATAAAACATTTTCTACTTTGGTCATTTTTTCTGGATTTAACTCCCTTGCGAGGGCCCTCACATAAATTTGAAAATTAATTAATTTAAAAAAAAAAAGACAAGTGACCAACCCTCAAGCAAAGCAGTGTAAGTGAAATGGAAGTAGCTGGCATACACAGGAAAATCCTAAGATTGATCAAGATGTCACACTAATAAAATGGCATTTATATTGCTGTAGTTTGTATCTGAACATCCCTCAAAGGCCCAGGGGTTGAAAATTTGGTTCTCAGTCTGGGGTACTACTGGAATGTGGTGGAACTTTTAAGAGGTGGGGCCTCATGGAGGAACTGAGGTCACTTGGGGTGTGGTCGTGGGGGGATACTGGGACCCCCTCTCCTTTCTGCCTCTCTTTCCCTTCCTGGCCATCATGAGCTGAGTAGCTTCCTCTGCCACATGTGATGAACTATGGCATTACAGGCCCTAAAGCAAGGAAAGATCATTAATTGAAATCTCTGAAACTGTGAGCCAAAACAAAACCAATCATCTTATTAAATTTTTTTGTTGTTGTTTTTTGAGACAGGGTCACACTATGTTGTCCAGGCTGGCCTCAAACTCTTAGCAATCCTCCTGCCTCAGCCTCCTAAGTGCTGAGATTACAGGCGTGCACCACCACACCCGGCTCCTCTTATTAAATTGGTTACCTCAGGTATTTTGTCACAGTAATTGAAAGCTGACTGACATGGGGTATAAACTATAGCACCACACAGCATAAACTCATTGAGAGATTGATGTCACTCATAGATCATGATTTCCCTATTCTATTTCATAAGTATTAAACTATTTCAACAGAGCTGACAATGAACAGATGCACCATATTGAAGAAAAGACCAATACCCAGGAAGAGAGTTTTGCTTCAGGACTGAAGTCATATCCTTTCACAGAGACTGGGAACCTCAGAGATAACCACATTGAAAAACATTACTTAGCCTATTGTGCCAGCTACTCAGGCTAAAGCAGGAGGATCAAAGTTCAAAGCCAGCCTGGGCCACTTAGCCAGGCCCTGTCTCAAAATAAAATAAACATTAAAAAGCCTCAGGGTGTATAGTATCATGGTAGAATACTTGCCTACCATACTCCAGCGACTGGGTCAATCCTTGGTATTGCAAAAATAAATTAATAAAAACTAAAAATATTACTTGTTATTTATCTTTAATTATGTGGATATATAACTCTGATAAAGCAAGTTGAAGTATAAAAAAATCTATTTTTAAAGAAGATATCTTTGTATGTTAGTATCTTTAACTGTACTTTTCCCCTAGTTTTTTATTCCTTTGTTTTTTTTTTTTTGTTTGTTTGTTTTGGTACTAGGGATTGAACTCAGGACCTTGTGCTTTCGAGGCAGGCAGAAGAACCACTGAGCTAAATTCCTGGCCCCTACATTTTAATCTTGTACTGGCTCCTCTAAATTATGTTTCCAACCTGGCTCTAGAGCCCTTCTGTCTGCTCACAGGTGCCTTTTGAGGGCAAAACTGACACCAAAAATTGCATGATAGAATTCTGGGTCACTTGCCTCTTCCCTTCCTTCCTGTCCCCTCCTGTCACCAGAAGAAGAGTGCCCAGGCTGTTTTGTGACCTATGTGCATGCGGTTGCTTGTGGAATTTACCAGTTACTTTTACTTGGTTGCCAGGCTTTCTCAGCTTGATTTTTCTCATTTCCAGGAAGATTTGTTAGAGACCCAGCATGAGAGAAAAACATCTAGTTTGTATTTGTTTGTCTGTGGGGAGTGGTAGTATTGTTTTGTTTGGTTGATTTTTCAGACCAGGTCTGACTATGTTGTCCAAGCTGGCTTTGAACTCCTAGATTGAAGGGATCATCCTGCCTCAGCTTCCCAAGTAACTGGGACCACAGGCGGATGCCACAACACCTGGCTCAAAATAATCTATTTGTATGCAGTCACCCAGGTCTAAAGCAGGAGTCAACAAATGTTCTGTAAAGAGCCTGATAGAAAGTATTTTCAGCTTTGCAGGGTACATACCCCTTTGTAGCGTATTCTACACTCAAATTTGATGTTACAAGGTTTTAAAAATGGAAGGCTTGGCCTGTAATCCTAGCACTCTGGAGTTTGAGGCAAGAAGATCGAAAGTTCAAGGCCAGCCTGGGCTATCTACTGAGATGCTGTCAAAAAAACAAAATAAAACAACATAAAGCTCTTGGAAAGAAGTCAATGACATCAAAGCTGATTCTCTGAGGAAAAATCGATAAAATATTGATCGCACTTATTTATCTTTAGTCAGGCTGATCAGAGAAGATGAAAGGACACAAATATTAAGAACAGGAGACTAGACATTTCTGCAGAGATACAGGAAAATCAGGATACTTTATGGCATGTTTTTGCCAATAAATCCAACAAGTTAGATAAAACAGAAAAAAATCCATGTCTGACACAAACTAACAAAGCTCACTGGAGAAGAGGCCCAGACAATTTATCAACTTGACTGGATTCAAAGACACTAGCCGATTATATTTATCTGGTGGTGGGGTGCTATTGTCAGAGATGACTGACATTAGGCTATCACACTGAGAGGGACCCACTCTGAATGGAGGGCACTTCCAAAAGGGTGGGAGCACAGCTGGAATAAGAATGGAAGAAAGAGAAAGCCAGCCAGGGGTGCAAGCTCGATTCTCCTTGAACAGGTCTGGTTTCGGCTGTGTCACTGCCATGGACCTCAGATTCCAGCTTCCTTAGACCCTCGATGCAGACACATCAGCGACTATCTGGGGAGTCTCTTCTCCAAGCATACAGCCATGGTGGACTGGGGCTGCATCCGTGGTTCCTCTTGTTCTGCAGCTTCCAGTTTCTTAGACTGAGCAGCTACTGGGTTCTCTGGCTCTCCAGTGCACAGATGGCCATTGTGGGGCCAGCCGACCTCTGATCCTGTGAGCCACACTCAGAAACCTCCCTGTATGATTTTATATATACATTTTTAATGGATTCTATTCCTCTAGAGAATCTTAACCAATACACATGTTGTCCAACAACATGAAGCAACTCTCATAACCATACTGAATGATAGATGCCAAACAACAAAAGGAGCACACACTGTAGAAGCCCCTTAACATACATAGGGCTGGGGTTAGCTCAGTGGTTCCTCCACCTGCCTTGTAAGCACAAGGTCCTGAGTTCAATCCCTAGTACCAAAACAAACAAACAAACAAAAAACCCAAACAAACAAACAAACAACCGATGACTTCAACAAGTCTAGAAAGTGACAACTAAACTACAGTAGAGGAAGCTGACAAATGCTTGCCTGGAAATGAAGAGCATGAAGGGGGATTACAAGGACACATGGTGAAACTTTTGGATATCTTCTTTATCTCGATTAGGAAAATGGTTTCCTGGGTGTATTCATGCATCAGAACTAAATTATCCAGGCATGCCAGCATAGTAGTGCACACCTGTAATCCCAGCACTCTGGGAGGCTGAGGCAGGAGATCACAAATTCAAGCCTAATTTGGGCAGTATAGCAGCTTAGTGAGACCCTGTCTCAAAATAAAAATTAAAAAGCCTGGGGATATAACTCAATGTAAAGGTTCAACCCTCAGTACCAAAAACTAAACTAAACTAAAAGTAAAAATTAGCCAGGTATGGTGGCATACTCTGGTAATCCCAGCTATTCAAGAGGCTGAGGCAGAAAGATAGTGAGTTTGAGACCAATCTGAATAATATACTGAGACCTCATCTCAAAAAAAAAAAAACCTCATCAAATTGTACTGTTTTTTTTAAAAGAAGAACAATGCAAGGGGGAAAAAACTACAATAATATTCAAATACAGTAGAACTCAACTAAAACAAAACTGAAAAGCACTTAAACATTTTTCCATATAACTTAAAAAAGCATCTCAAGCACCAACAAGACGCCAGAGGATGTAATTTGTTTCAGAAAGGTCCCCAAAACCAACATTGAACAAATAATGATCTGGAAAAAACCTCCACTTAGTTAGCAGACTCCACATAAGCCAAACTTCTCCCTAATTTAAATTTTGATACAGTAATATGACACACAATGGAAACACAATCCGAGAAATATGTTATTAGGCCATTTCATCTGTGTGTATCCTTAATTACACTTTCAGTTTCTCACACTAGAGAAACTATTCGGTATTTACACATGTGTCCTATTTATTTCACTTAAGAGGATGGCCTTAATATGCATCCATTTAGCTATAAATGTCTCTAGTTTCTAGTTCTTTATGGCTGAGTAGTACTCCATTTTATTAAAAAAACCCACATCTTCTTTATCCAGTTTCCAGTTGATGGGCAAAATTGTACTGTTTTTATACATGTAGTTTATCATATGTCATTATATTTTTGTTTTGTTTTGTGTTGTTTTTGGTACCAGGGATTGAACTCGGGTCTTTGCACTTTCAAGGCAGGTGGCGGAACCACTGAGGTAAATCCGTGACCCCCTTATGTCATTATATTTTAATGAAGGAAATGTAATGTATAACCAGGAGATCCTATTTTTTCATCTGTGAGAACTATAAAGATTAAGTAGAATGATAGGATTCTGATTCAAAGGTGGCAAATGAAGCCTGAGCTTCTAACTTCAATTCACCCCAATCCTTAACCCTAAGCCCCTGAGTGAATGACTTCAAGAAAGGTTTTAAGAGAGAATCCAAACAGGATCAAAGAGAAGCACTCCAGCGCATCTCATCTTCACAGTTAATTTGGTGGGCAGGATTTATTTCATATGTCTGGTTGCTCCCTACTTTTTCTTAAATTGTTGGTCACTGCAACTGGGTATCTAAGATTAGGGTCAGAAGAGGCAGCTGCATCAGATACCACACATCATCTCTGCCTTTCTTCAGGGTCTGTCTGTGGGAAGGAAGTTCTTCCACCCTGTGGGCCGCTCCACAGCTGCTGCCCTGGTCCATTTTGGCTGTGTAAAGTGGATGCAAGCAAAGCTTCCTGAAATTGAGAATAGCAAAGGACCCCCAGGGCTGTAAAAGAGGGGGTGCTCACGAGACAGCAGAGGGAGGTCCTAGGTCATTAGGTCAAGGGCTGCATCCTTGCAGGGGGTTGAGGGATCCCTATGTCTTTGCTTCCTGGCTTATCATGTGCTGCCCTTGTCAGAGGTCCAAAGCCATGAAGTCACCTGATCTCAGACTGGAACCTCCAGAACCATGAACAAAAACCTTTCCTCGAAGTTAATTGCCTAGGGCATTTCAGTATAGTGACAGAAAGCTAACTGATACATATGCATGCCCAAGTTTAAAACAATTCAATACAAAAGTTTGCATGGTAAAAACTTAATCTTTCATTCACCCATATTTACCTTTGGTTCTTTCCCCAAATTAAAGAGATCTAAAGATGTCTCAAATACTCTTCTGAGACAATCGTGCATGTGTCATTCTACTCTTTGGCTCTTTCTTTGCTTTGACTTAACAATACGCCCCGCTGTGTCTCTAGTTTCTAATCATGCAGAACTCTCTCATGACCTATTGCTGTACACTGATCCACATCACGAATGTATAAATGCCAGATGCAAATGAATGCATACTTACGGTTTCACTTGCATAAAGTTCAAAAATAGGCAAAACTAAGAAATCCTTTGGGGGAAATATCCAGGGCCTGCCTCCTCCAGCACAAGCAGCTCTCAAAGGAGCTTGGTCGGCGATGCTGGGGCGTGGCAAACACATTATTTCAGGAGCTCACAAACTGCCCATTCCACTCTCTTCTGCCAGCGTTCCCTTTAAGAACGGGCTATGACATCATCCCCGACGCCGCGCAGCCTACCTTGGCGACGCCCCATCGCTCTTTAAGGGAGCTTCTTATTGGCTGGCCTGCACCCCCCCCCCCTCAGCCAGCCCCAGCGCCCGCCGTCAATCAGGCCGCTCGCGTAGGCTGTGCGTTCGGGCGAGGGGCGCGGCGCCGCGTCCAGTCCCAGCAGTCCCGTCCGCCCGCCGCGGGTCCCTCCTGCAGCCGGCCTGCTGGGCAGGGCCGGCGAGGCCCGGCCATGGAGTCCTACGACATCATCGCCAACCAGCCGGTGGTCATTGACAACGTGAGGCTGGGCAACCGGGGGGGAGGGGGGACCCCGCCCGGCTCGTTCCTGCTCGCTGCGCGTTCCCCGCCTGCGCCGGACCTCGGCTCCAAGGCCGGGTCGTAAAGGCCACCAGGTCCCGTCGAGGTCTCGGAGCGCCTGCCGCGGACCCTCTCGGTTGAGAGTGCAGACCCAGGGCAGGTGCCACTCCAACCCCTTTGCTCACCTTGGCTCTGGCTCTGGTTCCGGGTGAAAGTGGGCCCTGCTGGCTTGATGTTTTGGAGAGGTTGCCCTGGTGATCCCTACGCTTCCCAGGGGGCCACAGAAAAATGCAAGCTACTCTCCACCAGCTGCATGCGCACTGCCACCTGCTTGGCCTCTTGGCTTCTTTAACCCTCTCCTTAAGTGCTCCTATGTGAAACAGAAATCCCACAGATACCAAGGCAGTGGAGCGTTCAGGGCCACACTTCCAGGATGGAGAAGCAGTTTGGGGTAACTGTTTGGAAGCCTTAGGAAAGACGTCCAGCTTTCCATGGCTTTGTCCTTCAGCGCCAGGACTCGGCTTGCTTGCAGCTACTTTAGGATTTCTGGTCTGTGAGCCCTGACTTTCGGAAAAGTTAAAGGCTGCCATCTGACTATGCATGTGCCCTGGCTGATGCCCCTTGGTGTGCAGGCCTGGGAGTCTTTGATAATGACTCAGTCTGCTCTTTTTGGGATCTGTGTGGCTCCCACGTGAATGGCCATCTTTTTTGGAGGACCCATGCAGACTGCCTGAGTCATAGCAGGGGATGCTTAGCCAGGAGGCTAGAGCTAGAATAGGGATGTCCTATGAGTCCAACTCCCCAGCAGGCTGCAGCAAGGACCAGGCGGCTTCCCTCCGAATAAATCACACAGGCTGATCAGCAACTACAAATTCTTGCAATCTCTAAGGAAGCCATGAGGAAAGGTGCCAGTCTTACCTGGCCAGTCCTGTATGTGGCCCCTTTCAGCCAGGGAAGCCAGGGGTGGGTATGCTCTCGAAAACTCCAGAGGGGTTGCTTCTGGCTGTCTCTTGGGAGTCACTTGTGCTATGGAATCCTACCAGGAACCAGTCCTAGAGTTTGCAGGGAAGGATGTACTAAGTGGGATCTCAGTCTCTGTGTTGTTGACCTTCTGGGCTGGGTAATTGTTGGCTGTGGGGGAGGTCTATGCCCTCTGGGATGTTTAGCAGTATCCCTGGCCCCTACTCGATAGATGCTATTAGCACCATCTCCTGTTTCCCCTGTTCAGTCACCAGACACTGCCAAATGTTCCCAGGGCAGGGGATGCAAAGTCGCCTCTGGCTTTGAACCACTGTGAGACTTGTAAGTGGCAATGTCCCTGGGCCTTGGTGGGGCAGCCAGCTCTCTGCAGCCAAGCTCTGTCTTCACCCGGAGGTGAATGTCGGAAGCTAAACATTGCTTTTCCTTGCAGGGCTCAGGGGTGATCAAGGCTGGCTTTGCAGGAGACCAGATTCCCAAATACTGTTTCCCAAACTAGTAAGTATTGCTGGCTGGCTGGCTAGCTGGCTGGCTGGGGCAGCTGTCCTACCTCCTTTATTTGCTTCCTGAAAACCGGCAGTCCTGGGTCACAGCTCTGTTATTTGAACACAACTCTTGGGTCCCTACCGATAAGGAAAAACCCTGGATTTGTGAGTTTGACACTGTGGAGAGAACTTGGCAAGAACAAAAGAAGTGCTCTTGGTTTCCCCTTCTTCCTCAGAGGCTCCTGGTTTTGTCTCTCCCTGAGCAGTGAGGGGGAGGCAAGCCAGCTTTGCCCTAGGGATGGGGCACAAAGCAATTGTGGGAATAAAAAGGAGCTCACCAGGCTCTACACAGAGCAGGAAGAACGGGGTAGATGCACAGCAGCCTGTCCTTCTTGGACATGTTTTTGTGACTCTTTTGATGCTGGGGATTGAGAATGCGAAGCGCACACTCTTCCCCTGAGCTGCATCCCCAGCCCCGGAAATGTTTTCATCAGGGCTTGTTCATGATCAGATTCCGGAAAATACTATGGGCCGTCTTCCTGTATAATGCTGGGTGCAGCAGGGATTTGAGGGGGCTGCCACCCCACGAGAGCCTGGAGTGTTCTTGGGTCCCTCTAGCTCATGGGCAGTTTCCCTCATCAGCATCTTTTCTCAAGTCTTGGACGCTTGAGATTGGCAGCCTAAAGGCTGGGGCAGAGCAGGACCAAAGGTTCCCAGAGCAGCTGACTCTGTGAGGAACCCAGGCCTGGTCTGGGATAAAGCCAGCATGGGGTACCCTGGAGGGCCTCAGGCTTCCTTGCAGAACTCTGGCTCCTGCTGGTGCATAGGGAACTTGGGGCACAGTTTGGAATGGTAGCTCATCAGATCTTAGTCTCCAGAGACTCTGCACTGGATGTCCTGGTGGCAGCAAGGGGCAGCATCCACTGCAGGAGACATCCTCCTTCGGTCTCCAGCCACTGACAACAGGCTTGCCCTGAACGTAAGAGTGAGGGCTTAGTCATTGTGGCTGCTGAAGGCTGACCCTTTCTTCCAAGCCTGGCCATGAAGGGCTGGCATCCCAGAGCTCAGATGCTCAGCCCATTCTGGGAGGGGCATTCCTTCTGACCCTGTCCTGCTCCTGCAGCCCATAGCCACCCACCCCCAGTTCCAAGCTTTGCCCGTGACCATATCCCACTGCTTTGAGGACAGGTCCTTCTGAGCTTCAGAGGTAGACTTTAGTTTTCCTAGATGGGACCCTAGCCGTGCCCCTGCCCACCTCACTGACTGTGTGTCTCCACAGTGTCGGGCGGCCTAAACACATGCGGGTGATGGCCGGAGCCCTGGAGGGGGACCTCTTCATCGGACCCAAGGCAGAGGTAACAGGCACAGGGCCACTAACTGACAGCAAGGGACCTTCCTGGACTCCTCCCACACGCCGTGGGGCCTCCACATGCCCTCCCTGCTGTGAGAGGCAGAGCAACACTCTCATTCTGGGGAGCGTGCTTAGACCTCTGTGTGCCCTGCCTTTTAGAGGCTATTTGGAAACTACAGAGGAAAGCACTGATTAAAGGGTGGTTTAAGAGTTAGAGTCACCCAAACTTGATGGCTGCTCTGATAGGCGCCATGATGGCTTCCTCTTGCACTCCAGCCAGGGTGACCCACTAGAAACAGCACAGGCCAGTCTCCTGTCAGGAGGAGCCAGCATGGGATGGAGAGGAGCGAGCCCAGCCCGGAAAATGCTGCGTGGACACCTGGGGGATGTCGGCCCAGTTGTGGGCCCAGGAAGGGGTGGCCTGAGCTGAGGGGACAGGTTGGGGCCCTAAGAACAAGGTTAGTGGGAGCCATGGGCAAGATGTTAAGAGGGTGAGAGGGGCACACCTGTGGCTGGGGGCAGTGTCAGAGAGTAAGTAGAGGCAGCGAGTCCATGCTGGAGACAGGTAAGGACGGGCCAGAGCTGCACCCTGGAGGAGCGGAAGGTGACCACAGGAGGGCTGTGCTGACAGGTGCCGTCACTGAAGGTCCTGGAGGAAGCTGCAGCATCTTGAGGAGAAGAGTAAAGAAGTCCCAGGAGAGGCCACAGGAGGGACTGTGGCTTGGAGTACTCTGCTACTTTTTCTGGCCTTAGCCAGTTGAAGCTAGCTGAGCTCTGAGAGCCCAGAGTGTGGTGGGACAGACGAGCCATTCTTAGTTCAGGACCCACCCCAGAGCTAGGAGGTACATGTGGGTAGCATTGGTTCAGGGCAGAGGGCCAGCTTCCCAGAAGACCAGCGACACCCGCCTGGCAAAGGGCCTGCACCACATCTGCCCCTCCAGGAGCACCGGGGGCTGCTGGCCATCCGCTATCCGATGGAGCATGGCGTGGTGCGGGACTGGAATGACATGGAGCGCATCTGGCAGTACGTGTACTCCAAGGACCAGCTGCAGACCTTCTCAGAGGAGGTGTGGCCCCAGCCCTCGCCAGCTGCTAGTTCTTCCCTGGTCCCTTTCCCTGTCTGCATCCTCCTTGGCCTGCCACATCCTTGTGTCCATGGCACCCATACAGCCAGTGGTTGCCAGGGAGTGCCCCCCTTTGAAAAAGGACCTGCCGGCTGGGAGCTGGGCTTGCGCTTGGCAAAGAGCCTTTTGGGTGAGCACGTTGCTCAGGCCGGACCTCTCTCGTGTCTTACAGCACCCAGTTCTCCTAACGGAGGCCCCACTCAACCCCAGCAAGAACCGGGAGAAGGCGGCGGAGGTATTCTTTGAGACCTTCAACGTGCCGGCCCTGTTCATCTCCATGCAGGCCGTGCTCAGCCTGTGAGTGTCCAAGCCTTGCCTCGCTGAGGCTGCCCAGCCTGCAGTGATGGGACCCCTGATCCTGTGATGACTGCTCCTTCAGGGACCCCCAC
Source organism: Heterocephalus glaber (assembly GCF_000247695.1). Next base: position 2,847,279 of record NW_004624749.1, on the reverse strand, counting down.
CAGATAACCCCAATTTCCCAAGTCCCTTCCAGGGTGAGAGGGTCCCTGTGCCTCAGCGGCTGAGGTGAGGGGATGCTGACCTGGTGGCAGGTATGCAACAGGACGTACGACAGGAGTGGTGTTAGACTCAGGGGACGGGGTCACTCATGCTGTCCCTATCTACGAGGGCTTCGCCATGCCACACTCCATCATGCGGGTGGACATTGCCGGCCGAGACGTCTCCCGCTACCTCCAGCTGCTGCTGCGCAAGGAAGGGGCTGATTTCCACACATCGGCCGAGTTCGAGGTTGTGCGGACCATCAAGGAGGTGATGGGGGACCTAGGGTTGTGGGCATGGCTAGCAGGGAAGGGAGGACTTAGACACAGCCTTCTCAGATGTGTCACCCCTGCAGCGAGCCTGCTACCTGTCCATCAACCCACAGAAGGATGAGGCCCTAGAGACAGAGAAGGTGCAGTACACCCTGCCCGATGGCAGCACGCTAGACGTAAGCAGCAGCCTGGACAATGGGGTGGCAGTGAGGCAAGGCCTGGCTCCCGGGGGGCTGTCTGCCTCAATCCTGTGCTCCACAGGTGGGGCCTGCACGCTTCCGGGCCCCTGAGCTGCTGTTCCAGCCAGACCTGGTCGGGGACGAGAGTGAGGGGCTCCATGAGGTGCTGGCCTTTGCTATCCACAAGTCCGACATGGACCTTCGACGCACGCTCTTCGCCAACATCGTGCTCTCAGGGGGCTCCACGCTGTTCAAAGGTCTGGGGCGGGTGGGGGAGCAGCCGGACCCCACAGCCTTCGCACTGAGCTACATCCTCAACCTCTTTTATTTTGAGACAAGATCTGGCTAAGTTGTTCAGGCAGGATTCAAACTGTAATCCTCCTGCCTTAGCCTCCCAAAGTGCTGGGGTTACAGGCATGCATCACCATGCCCAGCTCATTTCTGCCCCCTTTTTGGTGGCACTCAGTGAGCTTGTTTGTAGAGACTGAGTTTTTTTGTTGTTGTTTTGTGAGACAGGGTTTCACTATGTAGTCCAGGCTGACCTTGAACTCACTGTGTAGCCCAGGTTGGCCTCAAACTCACAGTAATCCTCCTGCCTCAGCCTCCCAAATGTTAGGATTACAAGTGTGTGCCACCACACCTGGCAGAAGAGACTGAGAGGTTAATTAAATTTTGTTTACCTTGTGGCCAGATCAGGTTAGTTGAGAGGTAAAGGTATGAGTGACCAGGGCTGGGGATTTAGCTCAGTGGTTTCACCATCTGCTGTGGAAGCACAAGGACCCGAGTTCGATCCCCAGTACCAAAAAAAAAAAAAAAAAAAAAAAAAGGTATGAGTGACCGTGAGGAGGAGCAGAGGTCAGAAGATGCCTCACTGAGGTGCAGGGTGGCTTCTCCCCTTGAGTCACCCTTCCCTTAATCCTGGAGAGAATTGGGGATCCCCCAAGGCTAGATCTGGAGAGCTGTGGAGGAGGTTGGATGTGGACCTCAGACCCCACCATTCTTGTCTGCAGGCTTCGGGGACCGACTACTGAGTGAGGTGAAGAAGCTTGCTCCAAAGGATGTCAAGATCAAGGTGAGGTCACAGGCTCCAGGTGAGGTCCGGGGCTCCAGGTGCTGGCAGCCGTGCAGAGGAGGAAGCCCAGCCCTGCCCTCCCTCTCTCCTCCCCAAATGCCCCACTTCTGCCCAGCCCTGCCTGCCCTGCTGACTGCATGCCTGCCCTCCAGGCCAGGCCTGGGCCCCAGGCAGAGGGTAGCTGCTGTATTGGGTCAGGGCAGTGACACAGCCGCTTGTCCCTGCAGATCTCTGCCCCTCAGGAACGGCTGTACTCCACCTGGATTGGGTGAGGCAGGGTCCAAGGGGAGGGCTCTGGGAAGAAACCACTCTGCCCTGGACACTGCTCGGGTATCCGGGCTGAGAGGAGGTGGGTGGGTGGGCTCTCCCAAGTAAGGGCATGGGGTTGCTGAGTGCCCAGGAGGGCCACCCACAGGCCCAGAAGAACATGCCCCTCTGTCCTCACAGTGGTTCCATCTTGGCCTCACTGGACACTTTTAAGAAGATGTGGGTATCCAAAAAGGAGTACGAAGAGGACGGCCCCCGTGCTATTCATCGAAAGACCTTCTGATGCCCAGGAGGGTGGAGCGTGTTGGGAGAATTGGAGGAGGGGGAGCCAGAGCCCTGGACCCTTTCTGGTTGGGGTCCACATTGTAGGCCAAGGGCCCCCTGCATGCCCTGAACCCCCAGGCAGGTGGTGCAGCAGTGCCTGCCTACAGCCCCACCCTGCACATGCACACGCACACACACACACACACACACAAACACACACAAGCACATACACATACTCTGACGTTTAGCTGCATGGATGTGGTCTCAACCTGGAGCATAGGAATTGAGGAGCCTACGTTGGGCCGCTCTGGGCGTCTCCCTGGACGGCCTAGGTTAGGCCAAGGTTTCCTCGTCTGATTTTTGGAGCTGCTTCCCTGAGCTCCAGGCCCAGACGACCAAAGCCTCCATGTCCTCTGGCAGGCGCTACCCTGAAGCCAGAGAACCTGGGGGCCTGGGAAGTAGGCTGGAGAGGAGTGGCCAGCAGCTTGAGCAGGGGCAATGGGGTGCAGAGTACGTCTTACGCCATTGCCTCTTCCCAGTCCCACAGCCACCCACACCTGTGCACACATCCCCAGCAAGCGGTGTGGCACAGGGGCAGCCTCCAGAGCCGGGGCAGCCATGGCACGAGGCCTGTCGCCCTCTGCCCTCCAACCTCTGAGCACATCAGTGATTGCTGCTCCTGTCCTGCCCTGTGCCCTCGTTGGGAAGCCTTATGGTCTGCATTGTTGGAGGAAGCCAGGGAATCGGGAGTCAGGTGAGGGCTGAGGAGGTCCTCCTCCCACCCTCAAAGACAGGGTGGCTGGGCCCAACCTCCCTGCCCAGATGCGTCCAATAACTTAACAGTTGCCTGAGAAAATTTTCTTTTATAAATCATTATAGTAATGATGGACAAGGCCCAGTCTGTGCCTCTTTTGTGGCTCTGTGTACTGTTGTTTGTTCACCCATCCCTGGGGACTTTCAGAGAGAGAACCACAGGGGACGCAGCAGGGCGCTGACTCAAGCTCAGAGCCTGTGGGTTTTGGTGGTTGGCAGGGCAACGTGGCACTAAGCACTCAGGAGGCTGGGCTTGCCTGCAGTAGCATCCCCACCCTTGAAGCCCTCTCGCCTCCCCCTCGTGAACAGGACTGTGCTCATCAAGTCCTGCTGTGTTGCTCCTGTGCCAGGCACCCTGATGCCAACAGGGTTGCAGGCTCCTTGGCTTAGAGTGGGAGGGAGCAATGGCTGCAGGATAAGCCCAGTTCTGCTGGGGGCAAAGGGGCTGCCAGTGAGTCTGGAGAGAAGCTTCTCACCCCTGGTTAGGTCTGTGAGCACCTGCAGCATGTCTGCCAGAGTCCTCATGTTTGGGGTCAGTGGTAAATAAGATGTGTTCTTGCCCCAACAAATGGACAAGTCAGAGCCAGGCATAATGGCGCACTCTGTCATTCCAACACTTAGGAGACTGAGGCAGGAGGATTGCCACAAGTTTGAGGCCAGCCTAGGCTACATAGTGATTTCAAGGCCAGCCTGAACTACATAATGAGCCTGTCTCAAAAAACAACCAGAAACAAACAGGTCAGGAGAAGACCCAGGGCCCATTTCAGTGAAGAGCTATAGGGGCCAGTAGAGTGGGTATCAACCCAATGGGGGGTGGGGGGGCAGGCTGAGTGGCAAGGACTCAAGGTGACCAGGAAAGGGGGCACCAGGCAACCCTTAGGGAGGAGGGGCTGCAGCAAAGTTTGGGTCAGCAGTAAAGGGCAGGGGACAGAAACCAGAGTGGGTTGGGCCTGGAGGTGGTCCTCAGCTGTGTCCTGGGTGGACAGATGTTGACAGCCAGTGCTGGGGCCTAGGACAGATCAGGTTGGGGTAAGGGGCTGAGGCTGCACATCCACGGCACAGAGGCCTGGTCACTACATGGTGTCAGAGCCTGCACTGCACCCTCTTCCCCGCCAACTCCCACTTCCTGTGGGTTCTGGCTCTGCTCTCTGCAGTGCCTTCCCTAGCCTCTTTTCCACACAGCTGCCCCTCCTGCACAGCACATTTGCTCAGACCCAATGCTTAGGCCACCTCTTCTGCTTGCCATGTGGAGCAGGCATCTGCTGCCTGGTAAAGGAAAACCAAGCAAGTGCATGGCTGGGAAGTCTTGTGAACTCACCTGCTTTACAGAGTAGCCACCGCCAGATAAGAGTAGTGCCAGAGGTCAGACAAGGAATGGCTGATTGAGCCAGTACTTTTGATATCTGATTTTCAAGGCTGATTATTTTCCAGCTAGGTCTTATTTTCAGGCAATTGGGGTAGTGGTTGCAGGCAAGGAATGAAACAAAATTTAGTGGGCAAAAGTAAGGCTATTTGCATTAGCTGTGTATCTCCCCACAAGATACTTACAATTACAGAAGGAAAACTGGTCAGTTTACGACAGAGAAGTCTAGTAGACAACACCTTGACCAAATGATCAAAGTGCACAGCACTGTGATTGTCTCCTGCGAATGCACCAGGGCGTGCCCTTTCCCCTTGGTATTCTTGCAAAACCTGTCTAACCGGCAGCTGGCACCAGGTGGACCCAAGCAAATTTAACAGATTTGAGTTCTCCATTCAAAGATGGAGGCTAACCCTAAACCTAAGACAGAGAAGCACAGAGTGCAACGTGAGATCTCCGGAAGCCAGTGATGCCTCAGGAAGAGCTGCCAATCAGCTAACAGCTCTGTACTGATGTTAATTCCCTGTGACACCTGATGCTAACAGGAAAAACTGGGTGAAGGTAAATAGGAACTATTTTTGCAACTTTTCTGTAAGTCTAAAATTATTTTAAAATTAAAAATTGAAGGACAAAAATGCTCAGGCTTCGGAGCTAAGTGGCCTGAGGTCACAATCCTGTCCCCACGAATTTCTAACGACACAAACCTGAGTTTTCTGTTTGCCCATCTATAAGAAGGGAGTGACAATAATGGCATCAACCTTGTGGGTTTATTATCAGCCTGGAAGATGAGCCTGGGACATTTTGTGCCTAAAAATAAGTGCTCTGAGAAAGAGGGACATGTCAAGAGGTCACCGGAGCCAGCTCAGAGGGGCTCAACTAGCCAAATTGGAACAAATTAAACATCAAAAAATAGTCACAGCATGGGGCAAGTCAGCACCAGGGGCCTCCCAAGAAAGTCCTCAGTGGCACTCTTGCCCAACACCTGGTTACAGCCTAACGCCAGTTGTGAGGAAACAGGCAAACCCAAGCTGTTGGTGTCATCCTCAAGCGTCCAGGTCAGGACACAGACCAGCAGGAGCTGTCCTATGGGACAGGTGTAGGCAACATGTGACTCTCAGCCAGGTCCAGTAACAGACTTTGGGACATTTAGGAAAACTTGATGACTGAGAATTAGAAATTGAAATATATAAACTGAGCAGGCTGTAGAGACCTGTAATTGCAGCACTCAGAGTCTGAGGCAAGAGGTTTACAAATTCCAGCTCAGCCAGAGTTGAAACATAGCAACATAGTGAGATTGTCTCAAATTTTAAAAAGAAAAAAAGGACTGGAGGTGTAGCTCAGTTTAATACCCAGTGCTAGAAAAAGAAAAAGAACCAGTACTTTTCTGATTTTGATGAGTATTAAGAAAATATTGAGGGAGGGGAAGTAAAAGGAATTAAGATGCGTAATGTAAATGTATTAACTCCCTACAATAAATGTAATTATTTTTTTAAAGAAAATGTCTTGGCCAGGTATAGTGAGGCATGTTTGTAATCTCAGCTACTCAGGAGTCTGAAGCAGAAAGATCACAAGTTGAAGCCCAGCCTGGAACAATTAGCAAGACCCTGTCTCAAAAAAATAAAAAGGGCTGGGGATGTAGTGCAGTACTCGCTCAGCATGGGCACTACAAACAAAAAGAAAATATCTCTGTAAGAAATACATACTATAGAGACGGGTACAGTGGTACATGCCTATAATCCCAGCTACTCAGGAGGCTGAGACAGGAAGATCATGAGTTTGAGGCCAACCTGGGCTACACAGTGAGACCATCTCCTGACAAAACAAGAGGGGGAAAAACCTAGAGTGTGATAGGTCATCATGTCACCAAATTATTCTCAAGCAGTTATGGAAAAAAAGTTCTTTATTCAGTACTTGAAGACAGGTGAATACCATCAGTGAGACCCGTATCCCTTTGTGCCAAGTGACCGGTTTCAGAGCCCAGGGGCCAAGGCTTGGTCCTCATGGTGGGGACGCCACACGTCCTCTGCCCAAGAGATCTCATTATCAAGGCTAAAAATGAAGGGTTCAGGTGGACCTGGTCGGCCCAAAGTGGATCCTCAGCCTTTGCAGCACTGGGAGCCTTGGGAACCCTGAGGGCCAAACGCCCAGGTCCCACCTGAGGATTGCTGCAGGGGTCTGGGCTGGTGGGACCCTGGAGTGGTACAGGTTCCCAGGTGACTAATGTACAGTTCACGTTAAAGACCACTGACCTGGGAGGAGCAGTGGAAGCTACTGGTCTGTCTTAGTTTCTCACTGCCACTATACAAAGTTATCACGAATTGAGTGGCTTAAAAGCCTAACTTCATTAACTCACATAGTTGTCTGGAAGTCCAACCTGGGCCTCACAGGGCTGAAATCAAAGTGTTAGTAGGGCTTTGATTCTTTCAGACACTAGGGACAATCATTTGGCCTTTCCCAGCTTCTTCAAAGCCAGCGATATTGCATCTCCACCACCTTCCTTGTGCTCATCTGGAACACCTAGGCAACCCAAGATCATCTTCGTTTCTTTTTTAAGACAGGGTCTCACTCTGTAGTCCAGGCTGGCCTTGAATTTGTGCCAATCCCTTCTGTCTCAGCTTCCTGAGTGCTGGGATTACAGGTGTGCACCACCACACCTAGCTAATAAAGATATTTTACAGGAAAAAGGAAAAATGTGAGAATTGAACTTGCCCAAAGTAACAAGCCAGATGTGGTGGCACATGCTTATTATCCCAGCTCTTGGGAGGCTGAGGCAAGAGGAGTGCCATGAGTTCAAGACCACCCTGGGCTACATAGTGAGTTCAAAGCCAGCCTAAACTACATAGTGAGACCCTGTCTCAAAAAATCAACCAACCAACCAACCCACAAAGTATCACAAATACTCCAAATTTTTTCCTTTACAATACCCCCCCCCTCCCGCCGCCATGGGGTCTTACTGTGTTGCAAAGGCTGGCTTCCATCTCGAATTCAATCCTCCTGCCTCAGCCTCCCAGGTAGCTGAGATTACGAGCTGCCACCACATCCAGCTCAATTTTTTTTTCTTTTTTTTTTTTAAAGATGGAAAGGCAGACTTTATTCAAAATGAGCCATAGATAGGCACAGAGAACACTGCAAGGGAGTCTTGAAGTTACACAGGGATCAGACTCAACTCCTACAACTATTTTGAAATCAATAATCAAACAAGGTGTACAGGTTGTGTTTGGTTTTACTCTATAGGTTTTCCCTGGTTTTTCTGTTTGTTTCCCTCTCTACCCCTTGCAATTTATTTGCAGAAACCTAGACTCTAGTTTCTGACAAAGTCCCATACTGACTTGTTGCAGTTGTTCCCAGGAACTCTTGGTTTGAAGCTGGTCCATCAAGATTTCAAAGTCCCTAAAGCTCTTCTCACAAAACTACTCTGTGCCAGAGTTAGGTGTGGTGGTGCATGTCTGTAATCTCAGCACTCAGGAAGCTGAGGTAGGAGGATCACCATAAATTCGAGGCCAGCCTGGGCTACAATAGCAAAACCCTGTCTAAAAAAAAAAAAAAACAGGGCCAGGGATTTAGCTCAGTGGTGCCACCTGCCCTCGCAAGTGCAAGGTCCTGAGTTCGATCCCTGGTACCAAAAAAACACAACAAAAACAAGCTATCTTGTCCCCATGATTCTGTGAGGAGAGGATCTCCCATCTGCCAGGCTCTCCACATATATTACCGCTAATATCTCACAAGGTATTTACCGTTTTTGTTACTTTTTTTTTCAGTAGATGTAATCGGACAGAGAACACCTCCACAGTGACACTGCCAAATGACAGAACCAGTGTCCTAAGTCTGGTTAGCCTGGCCCCGAGCCTATCCTTTCACCTGTCCCTGGTGGTCCCAATCATTGCATTGGGGGCTGTCAGTCTTTTTATTCTGAGGGAGACAGTGCTGGGGATGGATGCCAGGGCCTTGCCTATGCTAAACACACACTCCACCTCTGAGCTACAGCCGCAGCCCCAGTCTACTTTTGTTACTAACGTAACCACTGTGCACTGGTTGTACACTTTCAGTGGATCACAAGCTCGTAGGAACAGACAGCTATTTCCAGTACAGGTCCCCTTGCCTACCCCAAAAACGGAAGAAACACAAGACTGCCCGCTGATGGGAGGAGCCGATGCCCGGCTGGTCTTTATTGGAAACAGACTTCACAGCACATTCTGAGTGAGTCCACTCGGGGACTCAGTGGGCCAGCTGGTGGGGTACTAGCTTGTAATGGGTTCCACAGTTCGGGCACCGCTGAGTCTCGCCTTTGTGCAGCCAGAACCAAATGACAGTGCTGTTGTCCTCTTCGCCTAAAAGGACAGAAAGTGGCTGAATGGCATCCAGCGAGAAAAGGAGACTTTCAACGTTAATCTCTTTTTCTGTGACACTTTGGAGAGAGAAATCAAACTACGGCTGACATCTTAAGAGGCCAAGCTCTTCTCTCTTTCAGATCAAATGGAGGCCCTGCGTTTACCTAGAAGTAAACTGACCTCACATCAGGGTTCTGTAAATTCTAACAATTCCCTTGCCTACATAGAATCCCAAGGTGGGTCCATATTGGTATTTATCCTTAGTGCTTAAATTAGTGCCTGACATAGAAATAATACAGTTTCTATTACCTGAATGAATACTCTTTTCATAGTACACTTCCAATTAGCCAGGCTTGTTGCTCTTCTGTGCCTCTTTCCAGTAAGGATGACACAGTCACGCAACATGAGGCTTGAGAGAGCCAGAACCCTTGGACAATTTATTCATACATCTATACGCTTTAAATACAGTCTCTCTCACACACACACACAAGATTGGTAGCATTTTATAAGCATCTCATACAGTAGGCTTTATTAAACAAATGCATTAAAAAACAGAAATAAAGTACTTACAGATGCAGCCCACTATTCGCTTGTTGGTGATGGATGGGACTAAGTTAGGGTCTTCATTGGTGCCTGAAGCCGCCTTTGGGGGTAGTATATTGTAGGGGTCCTGAAATAAAACAAGCATTGAGCCAGGATGCCAAGTTACCCCAGTCCCTGCACAGGCTGGGCCTACAGCCAAACAAATGCTCCCAGGGAGACTCTGCTGATCCCATCCAAGACCACGGCTCCCCTGTGATCACAGAAGGGGGTTTCTCCTCACCAGTCCCTTCTTGGCAGCCCGCATGACCTCCCTTTCCAGGCCAGTTGCCTGCTCATCATCAGTGGGGACACCACCTAAAGAAAGATACGTGAATTATGTCCATTGACACATCAAGATTTTAAAAAATACACACTGAAATGATCAGGTCGGAAAAGGTCACACATAGACTTCTGCTTAAGCTTCAATGGGCACACGAGCTCTTCAAGGCAACCCATCTCATGGCCCCCAAGGACCTGCGTCACAATCCCCCAAATTGACAACACTCGTGGAAGCTTCTCTTCTCCAACCACTAGGGCCAATGTCTTGATATCTTTCTAAAAACAGGTCGACATGACTTGAAGTGAGTGAGGGATTTAAGGACCGCCCGAGCCCCTCATCCCGCTGCAGCTTCCTGGACCCCCAAGGTCACCGCACAGCCGCTGCTGAGGAGACTTTCGCGGCAGCGTCAGTCGGGTGGGCGGCAGTAGCGAAGCCTGAAATTATAAGGAGATGCCGCAGAGCCTAGGATGCCCGGGGCCTGGGGCGGTCGTGGGGCCCCATGAAGTTGCAAGGCCGCCCCGCTTTGCTGCCTCCGCACCAACCACCCCCGGGGGGGGGGCAACAAAACGCCGGACCCTGGCGCGCCCGACAGGCGAGTACCTCCAGAAGCCATGGACCGGACGGCAGCCGCCACACTGGGGCCGCGGGCCCTCAAGGCCTGCGCGCCCAGCGCTCCAACTCCGCAAAGTAACCTTGAAGCCATCACATCCGCAACAAAACTACTTCCGGGAGAAAGGCGGGACTTCCGGGGAAGGCTCCTCCCTCTCCCTCGGTCAGCCTTTCGCTTCCTCTCCACTCTGGGCCCCGTACACCCACGTGACTTGCTTGGTGGGCGGTGCTGCGCATACTCATCTCTGCCTCTTCCTGTGTGGGTGTGTAGGGTCTTGGTTCTCGTAAGGGGTCTTAACCAGGGTCTTGAGAATGTGGGTGCTCTTTTTATGTTCCTGGGACACAGTATCTCAGCTCACTGGAGCTCCTGTTTGTCTGGCCTGTCAGCCGTGTTCAGTAAACGTAAAAGCTGCTAATGGAAGTCCAGTCCGCCTCTAAGAAGGCGCTTGCTGGACCTCAAATGACAGACTTGGGAGGGGAGTCCAGAAGACCACCGTGCTCATTGTCAGGCATGTTTACCGCGAAGCTGGTTCTCTGGCATTGCCTGAGCCATCGCGAACTTGTGACCTTAGCCTCCCAGAGCAGAGTTTGAACAAGACGCCTACAATCCTCGCACTGGGCAGGCTGAGGCAGAAGTATAGTCGCGAGTTCCAGCCAGCCTGAACTGCCGCAGTCCTAGCGTCAGTGTCCTGTTACAGTCGTCCAGGACCTTGGCCGTCCCAGCCCGAGCGGGAAACACGTGGGGCCCCTCCCAGGACCAGACCCCTTGGTGATGTCGGGGTCTGGAGGGGTTGTACTCCGAGAGGCCGGTCACTAAGGACCGTTTAGGAGGAGGAGCAGGAAGAGGGGTTATATTTGGCCAGAAAACTTCCATGGCTTCTAGCTGCCCACAGGTACAACATGGAAATTTCTTGGCAGGGCGGGCAATTGAGAACACTCTGTTAGCTCCAGGCACGTTGTTCTCATTGTTAGTTCATCCCTGAGACGGACTCAGCCAAGAAATGTCTGTGTTTTCCTAGCGGCTATCGAATCCCTTTCATTATGCTGTCATTGTTAAACCCTCGTTGCCTTGCAGAGGCCTGACATAGATAAAGGAGCACCGAGCAACTTTTAGTAAGTCTACTAGTTGGATAGAATATACAGGTCAACTTGTAGGGCTTCTCCTGGTCCAGTGAGGTCAATTTGAGGCACACTGGAGAGGATCGAGGCTCCCCGTGTCCCATGTGCAGGTTAGGACATTTTCAGAAGGGCCTGGTGGGAAAGTCCTTCCCAAGAGCACATCTCATCTTCAAGAGTACCCGCTCTGCTGCGAAAACAGGCTCTCTATTCTGAGACCAGAGAGGTCTTGTTCCTTGTTGCAGGTGGCTTTTGCTGAGCATGGCTTTCACTGTTTTTCCTTCCTTACCCCTATTCAGCCCCTCCAAATTAAGTTGGAAAAAGTATTCCCTGGGGATCTACAGCTGATTCATACCTGTGGGTTGGCGTTTGGTAGGGGAAAGACTGTCGGTCTGGAAAAACAGCTAGCTCAATCTTTTTTTTCTCCTTTTGACAACCATTTTCTCACTAAGATCCCTGTATGTAATCCAGGGTGATCTTGAACTCACTATGTACCCCAGGCTGGCCGTGAACTTGCAGCTATCCTCCTGTCTGAGCCTAAGTGCTAGTATTACAGCCGTCACCACCATACCGGGCTCAAGACACAATCTTTGGAAAAAGGACTTGATCAAGAGGGGAGTCCTGCCTTAGATTACCACCTTTCTTGGAGATGCACACTAGCATATTCAAGGCTTTGACTAGGCCTGCGGCAAAGAATGCTGTTTAATTTACCTGTAGTTTAAGCCCGAGTTTTCCTATCTGAACCAGAAAACCTCTCCGGATGAACATCTATAACCTGCCCCTCAGCAGACCAGTGGGACACCTAGTCTGACATGTTCTGATTCCCCTCTGCCTCTGTGAGTCAGTGTATCCCGGAGGGTGAAGCAAGGCTAGAGCTCTTCCTGATAATGGGTCATTTTGCAGTCTCTTGTCTGCGTTGGGAAAGCTCTCTCAGGGATCCCTTCAGATTGTGTGGGTGAGCGCCAGGGTCAGGGCCGCCCGCGGGGGCGTGGCTACCCGCCCACGCCACGTCCCTCCACCCACTCCCCGCCCCGCGCTCCCGCCGGCCTTCCAGACCCTGCTTAAAAGATTCTGGTTCATTGAATCTGGGAGGGGGCCCATCCTCTAGGCAACTCTAATATAGGTGATCCTCACTCCACATCTGAGAAACTTTGGGATGAGATATGATACACATAGCTTTGGGATTTAATAGCATAAACTTAAAATAGAAAAGATCCCAGCCAGAATCTGAGTGGTTTTCTTGTTGGGTTTTTTTTTTTGGTACCTGGGATCAAACTTGGGACCGGTTCGGCTTCCGCAACATTCGGCCTCTCCTGTCACTGTCTTCGCCAAAACAATGCACTTATTACAGAGTGTTAGTTTTCACTTTATAGGATAATTTTTAGTTGTCAGAATAAATGCACTGTGGAATAAGGCAAACGACGCACACAGAAGGGAAAGTGCGGTCTGGGGTTTATTCTTTTCTATTTTCCTTTCTCCAGGCCAGGATTTCTCAGCCTCTCGACAACTGACATCTTGGGCCTGAAAATTCCTCTCATAAGAGGCAGTGAAGCTGCCCTGCCTGCGTTGAGGGAATAGTAGCACTGTCACCGGCTCTCCCCTGTGTGACTGAAAATGTGGCACACACCTGTATTCCCTGTACTAGGGAGGCTGAGGCAGGAGAATCACTGTGAGAGGTCAGCCTGGGCTACAATGAGTTCAAGGCCAACCTGAACTGCATAGTGAGACCCTGTCTGAAATACAAAAATTGATTTGCGTACAGAATAAAAATACAACTTTATAGGTTTTTTTTTTAACTTAACAGGAATTTTAAACATCCCTCCAAATCAAAACATAGATCTAACCATATAATTGCTGCATGATATTCCCTACTATGAAGGTACTATCGTGTACCAAGCGTTCCCCCTTGATAAATATTCAGATTTCTAGTTTTTTGCCTCTCAAGTAATGCTGCAATGCACATCTGTGTATGTATAGGTTTTATTTCTGAGGAAACTGGTCAAAGGTAGGTATATTAAACATTTTTATTTTTGTTTTGTTTTGAGACAAGGTCTCACTTTGTATTCTAGGCTGGCCTTGAACTCACTGTATAGCCCAGGCTGCCCTTGAACTCACAGTGACCCTCCTGCCTCAGCCTTCCAAGTGCTGGAATTATTAGGCATGTACCACCACATGCAGCATCTTACTGATTCTTATTGAATATTAGGAAGCTTATATTGAGTCCTTTCCATGGGCCCAGGCTGGTCACTTTCCAAGAGTGAATCAAACGCCTTGACTCCGTTGCAGGGTGGGGGTGGGGTTACCAGTGGAGAAGGGAGCAGGAACTGAGCATGCCAGTGACACTGGGGGCAGTGTCCTGGGCTGGTCATTTGGCTTGTCCCTCTGCAGGGGCAGTGATCCTGGTTGGGGCAGAGTCTACACAGCTTGAAGGAATGGGGTCAGAAAAGGGTCTTCACCTGCATTTCTGTGGTCCAAGGAGCAGCTCAGTAGGTGGCCCAGGTTGGGCCAGGCTCTCATTCCAGTAGGAGGGGCCCTTCGAGGACAGCATGGGTCCCAGGCCCCTCTGGACACCCAGGGCAGAGAGATGAGGGAGCTGGGGCCCTTGGGAAACAGAGTTGAGGACATCACAGGTCCGAAGTGGGTCACCTGCTGGTGCAGTCAGTGTGAGGCCAGCACTGGGTGGCTCCCAGGGCTCTGCCAAGGTGTCTCAGTCAAAGCCTCTTGCATTTTAAGAAATAGAAGGAGTCTGTGGGCAGTGAGGCAGCTGGCCAGGCCTCTGAACCACAGGGAGAGGTGAGCCAGGGCCTGTTCTGGGGATGTGGATGGGGACCCTGACCACCCTGAGTGTGGCAGGGGTGGCCTTGGTGAGGGCCATGCCCAGGAGCAAGGGTGGGGTGCTGGCCCCTGCCAGTGAGCCCAGTTGGCACCCAGAGGGTGTGGGAGGTCCCTGCCCAGCCACTGAGCTCAGGAAAAGGGCAGAGGGTGGGCGTGAAGGGACAAGTGACCATCAGGGACATTGTTCTGTCTAGGACAAGCCCCTGGTCACAGGGTTCAGCCCCAATGTCACTGGCACACTCAGTTCCTCCCCCACTTGTACCCAATGCACTCAACCATTTGTCCTCTTGGGTTTTCCTTCCCAGGGAGTTGGCACTCCCAGGGGACATCAGGGCAAGCTGTGGCTATCGCCTGGGCTGATTCCTGAAGCTTCTCTTACCCCCTTCCCTGCCCACCTTGAATTTCAGCGTCTGTCCCCTCCTCCTCTCCAGCTCTTCCCTCCCATCCCTGCAGGCCTCTCCTGCCACCGTCCCTGTGCCTGCCAGATCAGCACTGTCCTGGGGCCTCAGGGACACTGAGTGTCTTGGCCCGCTATCACAGATCCACATGTTTTGTAAAAAGGTTTAAACCAAGTGTGGTGGCACATGCCTGTAATCCCAGCACTCGGGAGGCAGAGGCAGGAGGATCACCATGAGTTCAAGGCTAGCCTGGGCTACATAGTTCAAGGCCAGCCTGGACTACATGTGAAAACCTGTTAGCTCACAGGTCCAGACATTGGAGACCGTGGAGCAGGTTCTGTTTGGCTTTGGTGAGGACCTCTGGATGGATGGGATTATTATAGGCAGCTAAATTAGATCGAAATTAACAGATAGGAAGGCTGGGATCGGTCCTTGGGGATGCAGAAGATGAGAACACTTAGAACTGTGACTGGAGGCACATCTGAGGAAGGCCAGGCCCCAAGGTGGAGACACAATGGCCAGGCCTGCAGGCCTCCCTAAGAGACAAACAGCAATTTGAGATTCTACTGTAATCAGCACCTGGTCAAGTCCAGGCAGGCATCAGATGCCCAGTGGGTGACCAGAATATCTGGACTCATCCCTTTCCAAAAACACTTTCTATGTTAGAAGTTACAGATAAGCTGAAGTTCACGATGCTCCTTGCTGTGTACCCTCGCTGCGTGCCTTGAGTACATACTAGATCCACATCAGCTAAGCAGCTGTACTGCAATCGTATGAGTTGATGAAGTGTGACTCACATTGTTTCCACCTTGTGATTTTGCTCTACAAAACATTCTTTTTTTTTTTTTTCTCATACAGAGGATCAAACTTAGGACCTCAGGACCTTGTGCTTGTGAGCCAGATGTGGTGCCACTGAGCTAAATCCCTAGCCCTCTATAAAACATTCTTTTTTTTTTTTTTTTTTTAAACATTCTTGAATAGGAAGAAAAGGTCCAAAGGAGAAGGGGTGGGAGGCGTAGGGGAAAGGAAAGAAGGGAAAAGAAAAATATGAGACAAGGAAAAAAATGGAAACAGAGTCTTTGTAAATGGGGGGGGGGGGGGGTAGAGGGGTTAAAGGGAAGGCAGGGGAATGGGGAAAAAACAAGAGCCAAGATATATTATGTAAAGGTACAAATTTCCAATGATGAATGTCACCATATTGTATACTTAAAATGTACCAATAAACCTAATGAATAAAAAAAAAAAATTCTTGGAGAAATAGCCTCTGTAGCAACCCCTTCAGGCCCCCTCCTGACTCCCAAGAGGTTTCTTTTAATAAATCTTTCCTACTCCTGCAGGCCATGGTAGTTCATACCTATAATCTCAGCACTCAGGAGGCTGAGGCAAGAGGATTGTTTCAAGTTTGAGGCCAGCCTGGGTTACGTCATGAGTTCAAGGCTGTCCTGGACTACATAGTAAGACCCTGTCTCAAAAAACCAAAATAAAAATAAATTTAGAAGTCTTTCCTACTTTTAACCTCCTTTGTCCTTTAGAATTTATTCTTTGGTATTCAGGGGACATGAACTTGGCACATCTGACATCCAACAAGTTGGGAGTTATTTTTTCCCTGTCACAGCATCCCAGTGATGGACACTCATGAGGAAAAGTGGATGTGGTGATGCAGGAGCATGGACAGGGGCCAGCCTTGCTCTTTTTTTTTTTCATTTTTATTATTTTTTTAATTTTTTTTTATTTTTTTGGTACCAGGGATCGAACTCCGGTCCTTGCGCTTGCGCAGCGGGCAGCGAAACCACTGAGCTAAATCCCTGCCCCTTCATTTTTATTTTTATGAGTTCATCTTTGCAGTACTCAATGATCACATTCCTTGTGGGAAGGGTACATGTGCTTAACACACCCTAATTCTTTTTATGTCTCCTCCTTCCATCTTTTGGTGCCCTTCCCTTTTGAAAAAGATCTATCCCCTTACTATTATCTATCTTGTATTTTGCACTTTATTTATACTTTGGATTTCTCACATAAGAGAAACCATGTGATATTTAAGCTGTGTGTCTGATTTATTTCACTTAACATTACGGTCTCAAGGTGCAAGCATTTTCCTACAAATGATTCAAGTCTGTCTTCATGGCAGAGTAATGCTCTATTGTGTGTAAATACCACATGCTCTTTATCCATGCATCTTTCAATGGACATATAGGCTGCTTCCAAGGTCTAATTCTTATGAGTTGTGCTGCTGTAAACACAAGTGTGCATGGATCACTGTAACATGATGCCTTTAGCTCTTTCGGAAGAATCCTAGAAGAGGAATAGCTGGGTGAAATGGAATTTCTAGTTTGTTTGTTTGTTTGTTTGTTTGAGGAGAAAAACGTACTGATTTCCATAGCAGTTACGCTAGTTTCCATAGTCTCTCTCCCTCTCTGCAGCTTGCTCCTGGGAGAAGTACCTCCCTCGGTAAGACCCCCTCAGACTTGCCAAGGCTGAATCCCTCCACCACCTGGCCACCTACTGCCGGGCCTTGTACTGAAAGGGCCCGTGACCTCCTGACAGCACTGCCCTGGGGGCCAGGCTTCTCATGTGTGCGCCAGTAAGGGAAAGGCCACATCCCAACCAAAGCACCGAAGACTAGGTCTCCCTCGGGCCAGCACTGCTCTCTCAGCTCTTGGTCTTCCTCCCACTCCCCACTGGGCCATTTCCTCTCCATCTCTACTTCCTTAGCAACCGCTTACCTATGGACTCACCCAACCTTCCTTCTTGTTTGAGACAGGGTCTCACTATGCAGCCCAGGCTGGCCTCAAACTCATGGCAACCTTCCTGCCTCAGCCTCCCGAGTGCTGGGATTACAGGTGTGGACCACCACTTCCGGCTCTGAAAAGGTTATTCTCACATGGTTTATTATTCTTTTTCCCCTGGGGTTGGCTCTGTCTCTGTGTATTAATGGACCCACCTAAACATTTAAAACAGCAAGAGTTCTCCCAAGAATGAGGCCAGGGGATGCTATCAACCTCCTCAGATTCCTTTTGACAACTAGAAGTCAGAGGATGAAGCAGCTGGAACCCCTGGAAGAACCTACCAGAAGCTGGAAATGGCAATCAGCAAGTGGGAACCCTCTGCTGATGCAGCAGGGTGCTGCCTTCCTGCTGGTCCGAGGGGGGCCTCCAGAAGGGAGTTCCTTGGGAACAGACAGGACCAGACTGCTGGGAACACTGTGGCACAGCTGAGCCCTGCTCTTTCTGCTGACTTCCTGCTTGTGGCACCGGGCAGAAGTGTACTAAATGAGTGCCGGGGATTTAGCTCAGTGGTTCTGATGCCTGCCTCACAAGCTCAAGGTCCTGAGTTCAATCCCCAGTACCAAAAAAAAAAAAAAAAAAAAAGAAGTGTACTAAATGACTGTACCCAATGCCCGTCAAATTTCATTCTCCGGAAGTGCGGGGCTGGGTTCTCACTGAGAACAGGGCTGGTCGAGGCTAAAGTAGAATGACATATACACGTGCATGCTCATCATCCCAGCACCCAGGAGGCTGAGGCAGGAGGATCACCTAGTTCCCTGAGTATGGTGGTGCCCACCTACAATTCCAGCTACTCAGAGAGGTCAGCCTGGGCAACTTGGCAAGCCCTGCATCAGAATAATTTTAGTTGGGCATGGTGGGATAGCCCTGTGATCCCAGCACTCTGATAGCCTGAGGGAGGAAGATCTCAAGTTCCAAGCTTAGCCTGGGCAATTTAGTGACTTAGCCAGACCCTGTCTCAAAATAAAAAATAAAAAGGGCTAGAGATGTAGCTCAGTGAAAAGAGCCTGGGTTTAATCCCAGATGGGGAGTCGCCCAGCTCAATACCAGATACAAAGCTGGTGCCCACCCAGTGTGCGTTGAGAGAGACTCTGAGGACACTCAATCCCTAAAGCAGGTGCACGCACTTGCACACTGGCATCTTGTCACTCGGGACAGCTCTGTTGTCCACTCAAAATGTGCCGAGTGTTCATTGGGGCGGTCTCCCTCTCTCTCTGCGCTCACTTTTGTGGGGTTTTTTGTTTGTCTGTTTGTTTTTGAGACAGGGTCTCACTATGTAGCCCAGGTTGGCATCAAACTCACGGAGATCCTCCTGCCTCAGTCTCTCAGGTACTGGGATGACAGGCATGGGCCACCACGCCCAGCTGGGTCTCAACCTTGGCAAGGTCCTTCCGTCAGACCATGAAGTGGCTGCGGTCGGCCCCAGCTCACATCTTCCCTGTGTCCTTGGCGCCTATGTCTGTGTCCTCCTAAGCCTTCATCCCAGGTGAGGGCCTGGCCACGGTCACCGAGCTCCGGCGGCCTCCAGGGGGCGCCAATCGCACGCAGCGTGGGGCGCACGTGGCCGCGCACGTGGCCGTGCCACGCACGTGAGGTGAAACAGCAGGAAGTGGCGGTGGGAGGGCCTCTCGCGCTGGGGTTCCAGCACCGGGCTGCTTGCTGTCGTGTAGGCTGGAGCGTCCTGTCCGCCTCCTGTCCGTTTCCCTCTCTGCTGAAGGGTGCCAGGCGCGGGCCTCCACTGTCCCTCGGCCCCTGGATGCGGATACAGGTGAGAAACCGACACGGAGGGACCTCTGGCTCTGGGTGGATTCCCGTTCCGATTCATGAACTCTGGTGTGGTGAGGTGTGGTTTGAGACAGGATCTCGCTGTGTTGCTCAATTTGGCCTTAGACTCTGTGGTCCAGGCTACCCTTGAAATCACAGTGATCCTTTTGCCTCAGCCTCCCGCGGGCTGGGACGACAGGCGTTCGCCACCATGCCTGGCTTTTTCATGGACTGCATGGTCCCGAGTGTGCGTGGGTTTTCCTCCGAATCTGGCACAAGCTGCCGGGCAAGGCCACCCTCCTGGTATGCCAAGGCCCAGGCTTCCTTCAGCCTGTTGGAGCAGTGGTCAGTGTTCGTCCACGTGGCCTGTTGTGGTCCCCGGGGACACTGGGCAGCGGCTGTTTCTCTTTGTCCTCAGTCCTGCCCCCCATGTGACGATGTGTGCATTTCTGACATGGCGACTCCTCTACTTTGTTTTGAGGATACCCCTTCCCCCCAATTCCTGTTGTTTCTTCTGCACATTGAGAGTCAGGTCCTACCGCCCAGAGCCGCTAGCCAGAGCCGCTGCCCTTGCTGGCCTTCCTCTGCGGGTAGAAAACCAGGTACTGGGATCCAACTGTCCATGAAGGACGGCTCACAGAAACAGGGCACCGTCAGTCTCCTCTGTCTGACACCAGGGTGCGAAAGCATTTTGGATTCCGAGATGATGTGACCTCGAAGGTACACTTCAAGAGCCGCTCATTTCTCTGGGAACAGGGGAAGTGGAAGAACAGTGATGGCCAAAGCAAGGTGACACTGGCCGTCCCAGGGCCGCCCTGGGAAATGGCTGCGTGGCAGAGTGCTTGGCTGCATGCACGAGGCACTGGGTCCTGTGTCCAACATTGCATGCACAAACGCGTGCACACACAGATGCACACACGCGCACACAAGCACTCCAGTGGTTGCAGGTCTCTTGTGGAAAGTGTGTGTGAGGTTGGGAGGAACAGGTCCTGGCTTGTTAGGCATTGGGGGGTTAAGGAGGAGGAGGAAATGATGATCATGGGCTGGGGACAACTCAGGGGTGGAGTACTTGCCCAGCACACATGAGGCCCTGGGTTCAGTCCCCGGTGCCACCACAACAAACAAGCAAGAAGCCAGTGGAGAAGTGGTTAGGCTGTTTACTGTGCCTCCCCCATGACTGTGGAGGGCCCTGTGTCCTTGGCTTGGCACTTGGCATAGGACACTTAGAACATGTCATACTAACTCCGTGCTTCTAGGATGCTTTTTTTTCCTCCTGAGACAGTCTCAATATGTAGTTCAGGCTGGCCTTTAATCACTGTGTAGCCCAGGCAGGCCTGGAACTCGTGGCAATCCTGCCTCAGCCTCCAGAGTGCCGAACCTGTTTGTACCTTTGGATTCAAAGCGAGTCTCTTGGAACTATCAGAGTTGGATCGTGTTTGTTTTAATCCAGTTTGCCAGCCCTCCCGATATTGATTGCAGAATTTGTTCCATTTACATTTGAATGACTTCTTGATAAGGGGGTTTCTCCTACTTTGCTCTGTTTTCTGTCTCGCATCTCTTTTGTTCTTCACTTTCTTTTGTGTTTGTCTTTTTATGTACTGCTTGATAGCTCCTTGTTTCCTTTTCCAAATATTTTTATTTTCCCGGTGGTTATTATAAATTGCATCTTACATGTATAATAAATGAGCTGATACTGGTTTAGTTTCAGTAATGTACAAAAGCTTCCTTGACAACTCCGCCTCTCCCCTTAGATTTTTATTGTCACAAATTATATCTTTGTACATTGCCCATCTGTTAATATAACTGTTTAATTATTAGTTTATGTGTCTATATTTCATGGAGTGTTTTTGTTTTTGTTTTTGTTTTGTTTTGCCTTTTGACACAAGGTCTTGCTTAGTTGCCCAGACTGGCTTGAAACTTGTGACCCTCCTGCCTCAGCTTCCCAGGTATCTGGGGTTCCAGATGTGTACCATTGCACCTGTTGGTTGTTGTTAGTTTTATTGTTGTTATTTTTTTTTTCTTTGAGACAGCATCTGGCTGTGTTGCCTAGGCTGGCTCCAGACTCCTGAGCTTAAGCATCTTCCTGCCTCAGCCCCCTAACTGCTGGGATTATAGGAATGTGCCACCATACCTGGTTAGGAATAAAGTATTTTAGGTGCTAGAGCTAATTCGTGTCCTCACAGCCATGCCTACACTTGCAGGGCGCATCTTTATTTGCTCATCACTTAGTTGTTACCTGAGTCATGTGTCATGAGTCAGTGCTGTTTGTCAGTGTTCCCTTCCAGCCTCAGCTCTATAAGTTGGCTACCCACCTGCACTCTGTGTTGCCATTGATCCCAACCTGGGCCTGACTTACAGAGATGGCCCTGTGTGTGGCCTGGTCCATCCTGGCTGGGACAGCGGCTGCTTACGCTGACAGGGGCCAACTGGGCTGGTCCCTGGGTCCCTTTGATGCCATGGAAATTCACAGAGCCCTGTGCATCCCCTGTCTGTGCTGGTGCCTGGGACACAGCAGGGATCAGGTGGCCCTGCCCACCCCTCCCCTTGTCAGCAAACAGCCTTCCAGGGGGACACCAAGCCAGCAAGACTAGCGGAACATCTCGGAACACAACTTTTCTGCTGGGCCTGTTATCCAGCACTCTGGGAGGCTGAGGCAGGAGAATTGCAAGTTTGAGCCCAGCCTGGGCAACTTAGTGAGACCCTGTCTCAAAATACAAAATAAAAAAGGGCAAGGATGTAGCCCAGTGTCCCACAGGTGGCAGCTGGCTGGGGTGCAGAACTATGCCCACCCTTCCCTGGGGAGAAGTCGGGTGTTCCTCACCTGCACAGGGCAGCCACACCTGGAGATCCCAAGTTGTCCTCCTTTCCCTGGTGTCACCTGGTGCCTGGAACTGCAGCAGGCAGATGGCAACACCACAGCACTGTGTTCTGTCCACAGGGGTCTCGGCAGAGCCACAGCTTCCAGGTACGGGGCCCAGACCCTGTGGAGCCTGAGATGGAGACGTCTGGGGACCCGTTCCCCAGTGACTGGAGCCCGCCGCCCATTGAGTTCCTCAGTCCCTGGCCTCCACAGACCCAAGAGAGGACACTGGCTGAGGGGTCAGAGCTGCAGCCCACAGATGTGGACCTGAAGGAGGGGCCGTCCTCCCCGGAGGAGCCATGCTGCAGCAGGGCCAGCCCGAGCCAGCTGGTGGCCAGCCCAGAGCCCGGCACCTATGTCTCGGTGAGCCCCACCACCCTGGTCCCACCCCATCTACCCCTCTGCAGCCACCCCAACCATCCTACTGGCCCTGCGCCTCTGCCCTCGGGCCAAACCTCTCTCCTTTCCTGCTCCTAACAGGTGGCTCTGGGGTGGCACCCAATTCAGTGCCACTTCTGCATGGAGTCCCTCTACCTTCACAGCAGAGGTTGGCATCATGGTGACTGAATCCGGGCTTGGCTGGCACAGAGACTCAGGCTGACCCTGGTGACCCAGTGACCAGGGTCCCCTACATGGACACATCAGGGATGAACCTCACGTCGGGAATCTGCTCTTGGGGGAAGATGAAAAACTCCAATCTCCAAGGGCCCAGAAATGGATTCTATGAATCAGAGCAGGCCATGGTGGTGCACATCTGTGATCCCAGTACTCTGAAGGCTGAGACAGAAGGATCGATGTTAGTTCAAGGCCAGCCTAGTGTTACAAAGGGAACTCAAGGCCAGCATAGTGAGACTCTGTCTCAAAAATATCAGTAGTAATAATTAAGTAAATAAAATATAAAACACCAAAGCAGCACCCACCAGAGTCCCCTATTGGGAGGAGCTGGGTGGCTGGGGTGGAGGTGAATGAGAAAACACCTTCTTCCTCTTTGATTTTTTAATCATGAGAATGTATTATTTCTCCAGAAAAGTAAACACAATAAATCAAGGGCTTGTTTTATTCATTTATTTTGGTTCTTTTGAGACAGTGTCTTGCTATGTAGTCCAGGCTGGCTGCAAACTTGTGGCAATCCTCCTGCCTCAGCCTCCCAGGTGCTGGGATCACAGCCCAACAACAAGGGCTTATTTAAGGCTGAACCTTTACTTTTCCTGCTCCTCTAACTTTGCATTCCTCTCTCTTCCCCACTCCCTGTGTCTCCAGTATGGCCCCAGGGGCTCCAAGAACTACATCAACTCCTTAGATTCCTTACTGCGGGAGAAGAGGTGAGCAAAGTCCACTGTGTGTTCATTTCTCTGAGATTTTCAAGAGTTTTAGAGCTAAGTGACTTTCTGTCCCAGTGCACAGCTTTCTCCACCTGTGTGTGGATTGCCACTGAACTAGAGGAGGCGGCATCTCCATGAGGCAGGGAGCTCCGGATTCCCAGGGTGATAGAGCGGTCACCCCGGCCCTCCACCACTGGGCTCCATGCTGCCTGCTACATGCAGAGTCAGGACCATTTGGCTGGAGGAACACAGCCTCCCTGTGGGCACATGAGGTGCCAGCCACTGCTGCTGGCCTGTCTCCTGCCCTGGCACTGCAGCGTTGTCCTGGTGGGAGAGCCAGACTGATGAACAAGTCAGGTTACTCAGCCCAGCATCTTCCAGAGGCACAAATTCAGTTGACTGATCAGAACCTTGAGCCCTCAGGGCCCTGGGGATAGCACCTGGCCCTCTGCCAGGCCCACTGCCCATGAGCAGCTTGGCACACACCAGAGACCTTTTGGGTGGAACCACAGGCCCCTGCTTCCCACAGCAGGCTCTGCATACTGTGAGGTAGCCGGGGACAGCTGTACCCAAGCTGGGGTCAACTTTGATGACCATGCACATAGCTCACTTAACCCAGTTCCGCTCTGTCCCCAGCACCATCTGTGGTTTGTGTGTGGCTGAGCGTGCGCAGTGCAGCCTGGTGTCCACATAGGGGCAGAAGACACACGGGGGACAGACTGTGGGTTCCGTCCCTGTCCATGCCTGGCCCTCTGCCCATCTTCATCTGCCTCCCTCCCTGTCCCACACCTCTCCTTCAAATCTTTTCTTTTCCCTTTCTTCTTTTTCTTCTCTTTTTTGTTTCATTCCCTTTCCTTCCTTTCTCTTTTTTTCTTTCCCCAGTACTGGGGGTCAAACTCAGACCTTTTTTTGAGGCAGAATCTTGTTGAGTTGCTCAGGCTGGGCACGAATCTGGAGAGTTGTGTCATTTGACTTCTTCCGTCCTGAGTGTATTTTCTCCTGCTAGACTGAAAGGTGGGGTGGGGGGCAGCGGTCTGGCGCTGTCCGTGCATTTGGCAGGTGCTGGGGAATGTCAGGAACCATCCTGGTGGGCCACAGCACCAGACCATCTCTCCTAACGAATAAGTCCTAGCTGATTTGCTCCTCGAGAGGCCACCACCTCCCTGTGTCTCACAGGAGGAACAGCAAGCTGACTGGTATCTTTTTTTTCCCCAGTGCTGTGGATTGAACTCAGCACCTCCTATGTGCTAGGCAAGTGCTCTAGCTCTGAGCTCTCCAACAGCCCTGGGTCTCTTCTGAGGAAGATAATCTATCTGTTCGTCCCCCTATGAACTAGTTTCACCTGAATTACTTCCTTCCTCTGTGTACAGCTACAATGGGGCCAGAATGGCGGTGCAGCTCTTGGCCTAAGGTCAGAAAAGCCCACAGGCTTTTCTCATCCTTGCAGGATGAGAGGGGCTTTGGAGGATGGGGGCAGCTGCGGTGGATAGGCAGAGAGGACAGGCCATGCCACTGGGCTGGCAGGGACAGGAGTGCTCAGGGCTGGGGTGAGTGGGACACAGCCAGAGTGATGGCTGGAGTGCACCAGGGGACTGAGGCAGTGACCTCAGGAGCACGTGGGGAGTGGGGAAGCACTGAGCAGGCAGAGACGCGTTTCCAGTATGAAGGAAGAACAGGAGGCACAAGGGAGAGAGGAGTGGGGCTCATCCTGAGGACACCCCACGGCTGTGAGTCCTGGATGTCAGGGGCACTGGCACCCTGTGGGAAAAGGTGTGGAGACCTGCACAGGTGACATCCAAAGAGTTCACTGAGCTGGGAGGCATCAGGTCAGTGGCCACTGGAGCAAGGCAGGGCCTGGGCTGCAGACAGGATATTGGGGACCTGCAGACCAGGGGGCACAGCCAGGTCTGGACCTGGTGGGGACAGGGCTGGGGAGGCCCCAGGGCTTGTCCCAGCCTGTAGGAGAAGGACAGGGGCTTGATGCCCACTTAGGGTCTGTAGGGCACAGAGGGCAAAGAGAACAGGGGAGGAGGCTCTGACTGTTCATGGCCGGAGTGTGGGGCTGTGGCAAAAGTGCCAGGATGTTTGGGTATGGCCTCCCTAAGATGTTAGGACACTTGGGCACAGCCTCCCTGGATTCCAGGACACCTGGGCACAGCGTCCCCTGGCCGTGCAGCTGGGCCCCAGGGAGCAGAAGGCCAGGCCTAAGCCTGGGTGTGCTAAAATAGGAGTGAATGCCGTTGGGTATGTGTAATCTCATCTCCTTCAGAATCTGAGGCAGGAGGATCACAAGTTCAAGGCTAGCCTAGGCAATTTAGTAGATTGTCTCGAAATAGTAAACATAAAAAGGGCTGGGATGTAGCTCAGTGGCAGACGTGTGCCGGGCCCTGGGATACAGATGTGCTTGGAGCTGTCTATTGATGTCTGCCTTCCTTGGGGAGCCAGCATCCTCCATGCCAGGCACCTCTCGCTGTCCCCTAAACCATGCAAAGGGCCCAGGGAGCGGGCCTACTTCTTCCCTGGCCATGCTATGGCCATAGGGTCTCAGTAGCCTGGTGACAGGGCTCTTGTTTCCCCAAAGGGAGCAAGCCCCGGAGCAGGATCTAGAGAGGCTGCTGCTACAGGACTCCCGAGATCTCCGATGCTCAGAAGACAGCGAAGATGAAGATGCACTGCTCACACCCGAGCATAGGTGAGGGGTGGGGGCCCAGCCAGCAGTTTGTGTACATTTATGAGTCAGGCGTGGTGGCCCACACCTGTAACCCCAGAACTGAGGCTGAGGCAGGGCCATTGCCACAAATTGAAGGCCAGCCTGGGCTACAGAGTTCAAGGTTAGCCTGAACTGCGTAGTGAGACCCTGTCTCAAAAAAGCAAAGAAAGGAAGGAAGAAAAGAAGGAAGGGGATGGGGAGGGGGAAGGTAGGGTAGGGGAGAGGAGAAGAGAGGAGGGAAAAGAAAAAAAGAAAAGAGAGGAAAGGAAAGCTGCCTCCTCCTACAGCCACATTCATTTGCAGATTCAGGAAACAGCCAGTGGCCCGCCGGCCATCAGGGTCTGGACTGGCCTTTGAGGATGCAGTGATCATAAAATATAGCCTGCTTATCTGCCCAAGTTCACAGAACCAGACCTCTTGGGAAAATAGCTACACAAAACCACAGTCTGAAAACAGCCTTCTCAGGGGAGATTACGGCCACATGCTGCGTTCATCCTCCCCATCTGGGCAGAGAAGGTGACTGCCTGAGCACTGTCATCTGAATGGGGCTCTGCTGGCCTGGATTTAAGTGAGCTGTTGGTGGGAGGGATGTCTGGTTTCATCTGGGCTACAGGGTTGAAGAAATGTTGGGCCACAGTTGAATCTGTTTTTTGAGACAGGGTCTCACTATGTAGTCCGGGCTGGCCTTGAACTCACTATGTTCCTAGGCAGGCCTTGAACTTGCAGTAATCCTCCTGCCTCAGCCTCCTGAGAGCTGGGATTTACAAGCAAGCACTACCACACCTCGCATGAATCCATCTTTGGGGTGCAGTTTTCTGTCTTCCGTCTGCCTTGATTCTTGAGAATTGCTGTGACAGCACCATGGATGAGGGTTCTGGGCAAGGCTGTCTCCCAGGTTGCAGAAGGCCGATATTGTGTGTCCTTACATAGCAGAAGGCGGGTGATAGAGCTCTGTGTGTGACACAACCCTGACCTCGTGACCTGCTCACCTCTGAAGCTTCCATTTTAGGGCTTAGGATCCCAACATGGGAATTCTGAGGGACACAAATGCACGGCCCATGCCCTCTCCACCCATGTGTCCCTTGGTCCCTTCCCTCACCCTTCACCCCTGCCAGTTGCCAGCTGGTGGTTTTCCTAACTACCTCCAAACCGAGGTCCCCATGCCCTCTCCTTGGGTTTGATCGAGTTATTAGCGTGGCTCACAGAACTCGGGGAAACATTTCTTATGTTTGCTGGTTTGTTACAGGGAAGGATTTCAATGCAGAGATGGGCTGGGTGAGGGAAGGGGCTTCTGCCGTTTGTGGTGGCAGTTTCCAAGACTGTTGCCAAAGGCCTGCAGGAGTGGATCGTCCCTGTTTGTTTGCCACCTGTGCTGTGTGCTCTGCCATCTGGGTGCTCTGAGCCCTGTCCTCCTGGGTTTTCCTGGAACCTCCCTGTACAGACAGGATTGTGAGAGCCAGGTCGGGTGGCCGTCTAGTCACTGTTTCCTGGCCCCTCTAGGTGTAGGGCTGGACCCCCTGGCATGAGGAGGGTTTTAGGACCTATTGTCAGCCGCTGTAGACCAAGTATGCCTTAGGGCCAGCCAGAGGCATCATGGGAAGGTTAGAGTCTCTCTTGCTCTTGGGGGTTCCTTAGAGGAAAGAAATTCTGGTTTCCATGACCTGAACTGGGGGGCAGTTGCAAGGTAAAAGTATAAAAATAGTGCACAGTAGTGCAGAGCTGTAATCCCAGCACTCAGCAGGCTGAGGCAGGAGAATTGCTGTGAGTTCAAGGTCATAGTGAGTTCAAGGTCAGCCTGGACTACACAGTGAGACCCTGTCTCAAGAGAAAAATAGGGCCTAGATAGGGCAGGTGGGCTGTGAGGCAAGGCAGAAGTTGCTGTATGCAGGTGATGTTTAAAGCTTTGAGACAGGATGAGCACCTGGGTGCGGAGTACAGAGGGAGCCAGCTGCACAGGGATCTGAATTCCCCCAAGGGAACAGATCACAGGGAGCAGAAGAGGGCGGAGAAGAAAGCTGGGCCTGGGCTGTGGAGGGAAGTGGGGTTGGGTGGGTGGCTGGATGGTTTCCTCCCATCTGTCTCTGGTCATGGAGGAAGTAGCAGCATGTTCACAGGGGACGGGATGCTTCAAGGGTCGGGGTGGGTGATGAGGTGGAGGGAGATCTTTGGGAGCCCTGTGCCCAAGAGGGGCTGAGGTTACAGCCACAGGACCCAGCTGGGCAGCTGTCCAGGTGTGGCTTTCTCTGTGAACTTGAGTGTGTGATTTGGCTTGGGGATTACTTGAGGCAAGGTCCTGCTATGTAGTTCAGGCAGGCCTCAAACTCACCATATAGCCCAGGCTGGCCTCAAAATCCTCACAATCCTTCTGCCTCAGCCTCCCAAGTGCTGGGAACAGGGTGTGCGTCACCATGCGGGCTCCTGAGTATATGATTGAATGTGCCTGTTGAATGATCCTGTGGCCCCATTTCTAGGGTTCCCCAAACGATTTGGTGCATTTCAGTTGCCCAGAAATGGTTGCAAGCCACACCCTGGCTGGCTGCTCGCCCTTTCCTCAAATTTTTCTGCTAATTGTCTTGACCTAGATCAGGGAACAGTTTGTGTGTAGATAATAAGCTTTTAGGCTTTGAGCTGATCGGTCTCTGTCACCATGACGGACTCTGGGGGTGTGGGGTGAAAGCTCCCAACCAGCGGTCAAGGCCTGCGCCTGGCTGAGCTGTGGGGTGCTGTCACAGAAGGGGTGTGGGATGGGGTGTGGCCTGGCTCAGGAGGCCCCACCTCTTGACTGGTCCCTGTCTGTGATGGCCCCAGGCCTGGTTCGGCAGCTGGAACAGCCAGTTATGTATGAGGCAGCTAGGCCCAAGGAAGGGGCATTCTCAGATCTGGCTCCCCAAGGACAGTTTTGGGGTGCTTGTGGGATAAGGGAACTTGGTGGCCTGAGACGTGGGTTAAAGGGAAGTCACCAAGATCTGCCTCGAATGATCCACTTCCTGACCTTTCATGGATGTATGCTCAGGAAGCAGCAGGGTGAGCGTGTCCCTAGGGCCAAGCTGTGGCTCTTTGCCATCAAAATGTTACGCTCTATACACCTGCACTGCCCAGATGGAGGGTCGGTGTCTTGCACTGCTCTGAGACAGACACAGGCAGCCTCCACATCCTGGAGAAACGATGCCACAGCCACAGGCAGGGGTGTGATCCACACAAAGCCACTGGAGGACAAGGCTGAGCTATGTGCTCTCTGAAATGGTGGCAAGTACAAGGAGGGCAGAGTGAGTGGCCATGCATTGATGCCAGCTTCTTTTTGGGCCTGTCTGGACTATGAAGGTTGGGACAGATTCGGACTGGAAGAGCCTTGCACATGTGCGGAGTGCAGTGTGGGTGCCCTGCAGTCCCCTATGAGACCCCAGGAGGGCAGCGCCAGCCCTGTCCGAGGTCGTGTGGGTGGCAGGTGTGCAGGCTGAGTGTCTCCAGTGAATGGGGCCGGTGGCGTCCTTCAAACCTTGTCTCCCACTGGAGACTTGAGACTTTGTCTTCCGGGTTCTACAGTATCAGGGTGGAGAGCCTGGGTAGGCGACCTTCCAAAGCCTTTGTGAATCACTGTGGCGAGAATTCCTGCTGCCCAGTCAGGACTCTGAAGGTCTGACAGGGAGGTTTCAAAATCACTGCCGCAGAGGGGTCCAGCACTGTGGGGTCCCCTTGAGAGCAGAGAGCTTCCTGCCCTGAGCCCAGCACCGCCCTTCTGGGCACATGACATTTCCCAGCTGGCTCTGAGAAAGCCTCTTTGACAGCAGCCACTTTGAGATGGCTGTTTTGATGTGGGATGGTTTTGAAGGGACTGTTCAACCTTACATTCATCTCTGAACAAAGCCGGAGGAGGTGGGGCTGGGACAGAGTCTGGGGGAGCTTGCCGTGGCAGGTGAGGTCTGCCAGACGAGCCCCTCCTAAAATTGTCACCACCCCACTGGGTGACTTAGACAGAACTCTGATTATCCGGAGCAGAGCACCTGTCATGCCCTAAGAATTGGCTTGCATCTCGAAGGGATGACATCCTAAATTCTCTTTTTCTCAAAGTTAAAAGACCTTGTGTGTGCACTGGGGCTGGGGGTGTGGGGAGGGAGAGGCAGATATTTAAATCACAGTGTGGTCCTTTATTCCCGTCTCAGGCTCACAGGAAGTCTGCAGTTAGACAGGGAAGAGTCAGCTCACAGTTCCCAATAGTGCACATGCATTATGGGGAACACCACAAAAGTCCCTTTGAGGGACGTTTTGGGGGACAGGGCTAGGACCCCTTCATAAATGAGGTTAGTTCGTTCTTATGGATGTTTAATAATTCCCACATTCATTTTAACTGTAAAAACAGCTAGCCTAAGAAGCTCTAACAGATGCTTGCAAAACTCTTAATGACCGAGACATGAACAAAATGGAAAATTATTTTACCATTTGTGGTGGCAGTTTCTAAGGCTGTTGCCAGAGGCCTGCAGGAGTGGATCGTCCTTGTTTGTTTGCTTGTTTTTCAGTGCTGGGGATTGAACCCAGGGCCTTCACACTGAACTACATCCCTGGCCCCTTTTTTATTTTTTATTTTGAGACAGAGTCTTGTTAAATCACTGAATTGCCCAGGCTGGGCTTGAACTTGTGATCCCCCTGCCTCAGCCTCCCAGAGTGCTGGATTATAGGCATGCACCCCCAGGCCTGCCTGGCACCATACTGGTTTTTGTCCTCAGGACAGCCCTGTGATGCAGCTGGGTCCTCCCCTTGGCTCCCTTGGTCAGAAAGCAAGACAGGTTCTCATGACTGGTGGGCCACCTCCAGGGCCAGTGCTTCTGTCCTGGGTACTGATGGGCCCCCAAGCTGTTCCTCCTGGGACTTGCTGTCTTACCGGGCCTAGAGCAAGAAGAAGAGGCAGTGTCCACAGTTTGTTTTATTTTGTTACTGTTGTTACTGCATGCACTTGTTTTTTTTGTTTTGGTTTTTTGTGGCTTTTTTTGGTACCAGGGACTTGCAAGACAGGCGGCGGAACCACAGAGCTAAATCCCCGGGCCTCTGAATGCACTTGTTTTA
This sequence comes from Heterocephalus glaber, assembly GCF_000247695.1. The sequence goes on along the minus strand of NW_004624749.1, from coordinate 2,816,370 downwards.
TTTTGTTTTTGTGAGACAGGGTCTCACTATGTAGCCCAGGCTGGCCTCAAACTCATGATTCTTCTGCCTTATCCTCCTAAGTAGTGGGATTTCAGGCGTGTGCCCCCACACTGGGCTTGCTAAATGTGTATTAGGTCGGTGATCATCTAGCAGAGCCCAGTTACATGAATGTCTGTTCTTCCCCTCCCCCATCTTCTGTCTCCTGGGTATGACCCTCAGTCCTAGCTGGCTCTGTCACATGTGTGTGTTGTGTGTATTGAAAGATGTTCGTGTGTGTTCACATGTCGAGCCGTCCCCTCTTATCCATCGCTCCATGCTCCATTTTTCTAGCTACCCATAGTTGACCACTATCAGAAAATATTAAATGGTTTCACCACCTGCTGTGCAAGTACAAGGACCTGAGTTTGATCCCTGCTACCAAAAAAGAAAGAAAAGAAAGGAAGGAAGGAGGAAGGAAGGAAGGAAGGAAAGAAAAGAAAGAAAGAAAAGAAAAGAAAGAGGATATTAAATGGAAGACCCCAAAGCTTAGCAGTCCCTGGGTTTTAAACTGCAGCCCCACAGTGCAGCGCAGTGTGCTGTTTTCGCACAGCGGCTGGCTCTGTCTCCACCGGACATGAGTCGGCCCTAACCCAGCACATGAGCACTGTGTGCCATCTGCGAGTTAGTCACTCTGGAGTCTCAGGTTGATTGTCAGTGTCGAGGGCTATGTCCAGATAAGCCTGGTGTGTGCAGAGCAGCAAGGGTGCACGATTCAGATCTGCCTGAGAAGTGTGAAGTGCTTCCCATGAGTGAGAAGGGGAATGTTCTCACCTCAGTAAGGAAGGAAAGAAATGTGTATGTGGTTGCCAAGATGTATGGAAGAACAAATCTGTGAACCTGTGAAGAAGGAAAAAGAAGTCGTGCTGGTTTACTGTTGCAGCTGGTTGTGATCTGTGCCTGGTTATGGAAGAGATGTGGTGTAGGGTGTGACTGTCCTCCATTCTGGGCATCCACAGTTGGGCTGGAATGTGTCCCTCTGGACAAGGGGGAACGACTTGCTCATACGTGTGCACCCTCGCGCGCACGCGCGTGCGCGCGCACACACACACACACGGACATACACTGTTCGGCCACCTGCTAGGTTTCAGTACAGTGCCCAGGTGTCCCTGCCAGATTTAGCTCATTCTCAGGGTTTTTTGTTTTGTTTTGGGGTTTTTTTTTATGTGTGTTTTGAGACTGAGTCTCGCCATGTAGTCCATGGTGGCCTTGAACTCAGGCAGTCCTCCTGCCTCATCCTCCCGGGTGCTAGGATTACAGGCATGAGCCACCACAGCCATCTCCAGATTCATTTTAACTACCTTCCTTTCCCTGCCCCTATTTCAGTGCACCATGATAGCTTTGGGAAGGTTGCCTTCTCCTCCCTATTCCTTCCCTGTTTGTATGCCAGCTCAGATCTGCTCTGATCTGAGATCTTCATTGCAGCAGGCTCCCTGGGTAATCCCCCAGAGTGCTGGGGCTCCGAGACAGCTGGCCTGGAGGGAGCACTCAGCTTCTGCACTGGCACTGAGCCTCTGCTACTGTCTGCCTCCACCCACGACCATGCCTCCCCTCATGGGACATCATGTCCGGTCCCTGCTGTACCCTGGCCCTCTTACCCTGCCCCTACTGGGGCTCCTCTGTGCCTGAGTTTGCCCTCTGACTCAGGGATACTGTGGGGATTTGTGTATGCTTTTCCTTGGTGTCCCAGTCTTGACTTGTCCATTAGTGCCTAGCACTGAAAATGTGCTGTGAATGTTTGACCTGAGCAGGGCCAGTGAGGGCAGCCCAGGGCCCTGATCGGATATTCCAGGAGAGATCAGGGTGTATTGGCTGGTGTGGGCTCTCCCTCCATCAGTAGGTAGCACTGTCTCCCGGGTCTTCAGGGGGCACAGCAGGACAGGGTGCAAGGGCCCTCCTTGCTGGGACCCGGGTGGCCTCTGATCCATCCCCTGCCTTGCTGTGCCAGGCTGCTGGTGGAGAAGTTCGCTGTGTCGCTACAGGACATCCCACAGGTGCACCCCGGCGAGATTGTGTTCCTGCCCCGGCAGCATCCACTGCCCTGCTTCCTGGACACCTCTCAGCTGAAGCCACGAAGTGCCCTGGAAGAGCTGTTCCTCAGGTAAGTGGGAAGGACAATGAGTCTGGCGGAGTAGGGACAAGGGCCACCCGAGTGAGGACATCAGAGCAGTAGGCAGATTAGGATATGTCACCTCACAGGCTGGAGGTGACACAGTCCTGCCTGTCTGTTATAAAGCTGACTAATTCACCTGTGCAGACTGTGAAGAATCCTGGGTCCCAGCATATAGCAGGTTTGTGTCCCCACTGTTTTTTTCCTCCCGTGCCCTGGTTCCAGGGAACAGCTGAGTCAGACTCCTCACACACGGCCTGGGGTCATGAATCCTCAGGCACCAGAGCCACTGTCAGGGCCTGTGCTGGTCCCTTCCATCTGCAGTGAGGTGGGGCTGGACTCTGCTTGTGCCCTGTGGTTTCTGTTACCCGAGGCCAGCTGTGGTGTGCACTATCTGATAGAGAGTTCCAGAAAGGAATAGTTGCTGAGTTTTAAATCCTGTACCATTTGGAGTCTTATGGTGAAAACCCAGGCTACCCTGTTCCTCCGTGCTGCCACCGTGGGAATCAGCCCTGTGCCTTGCGAATCCACGCAGTCTACGCTACTAGTCACTCAGGAACAGGCTCGGTTCTCACATGGAGAGCAGGCGCATGTCACAGGGCCTGTGTTCCAGTAACCCCTGTTTACCCAAGTGGCTGCAGAATGCACGTGACCTTATGCCAGGAATTCAGACTCACCAGGGAGAGGCCGTGAAGCACTATCTTTCATAAGGCAGACACTCTTGACTTTCACATCTATCCACAAAGTTGTAAAGAAGGAAGAAAATTCATGCTAGTTTGTCGTCACACCCCAATCTGCAAAAATTTTAGTACAGAAGCCAGGCATGCTGGCACCTGCCTGTAATCCCAGCCCTTGGGAGGTTGAGACAGGAGGATCACCACAGGTTTGAGGCTAGTTTGGGCTATATAGTGAGTTCAAGGCCAGTATGAACTACATAGGGAGATCCTGTCTCTAATAGGTCTAATAAAAGGTCTCAATAAGAAAGTAGTTAAATTGGAGAGGCATTTAATTATAGGTCCCGGTACTACCCACCCTTTCAGGCATGCACTGGGGGTCTTAGGACTCATTACCCACAGATCCCAAGGGGCCCCTTCCATCTGTGTGACTCTGGCACCAAAAAGCTTTTCCTCAGCAACAATAGGACAGCTGCCTGTTCCTCCTTTTTGTGAGAGTAAATTCATGATAATTATCACATAATCACTGATTGGATTGCCTTTAAGAGGATTTGAAAACAGTTTTCTGCATGCTTTATGCAGCACTTGCTGTTGTGATCTAATACATCTGAGAGGCAGAGAGAGGAAGGTGCTGTTGCTGCCTGCTGTGTTAGAGGCTGAGGGGATGGGGACAGGACTGCCCTTGCCCACCCAGTGAGGGGTACAGGGGTTGGGCAGCTCTATGGTCTCATGGCCACATTAGGACCAGAGGGAAGAGAGTCTCCTCCTCATTAGGAAGAGAGTCTCCTCCCTTCTTCAGCTCCCCAGGGCTTTCCTATGTGTATCCATCTGTTCCTCACTACTATACAGAAATACCTGGGGCTAGGTCCTTACAAAGAAGAAAGATTTATTAGCTCAAGTGAGGCTGGAAGTCCCCACAGCAGAGCACTTGCTACAGCCGAGGCCCCTTGCCTTACCATAGTGTTGGATGACACCACAGTGGTGGAAGTGTAAGGGGTCAGCCAGACCATTTTGGATCTTCTTCAACTTGGGCACTTTGAAAGAGCCATTGAGGTGGTCATAGTACTGCAGTTCAGAAGAAAGGAGCAGAGTTAGGTCATGGAGAAACACGTGTACTGTTCTCCATAGGAGAGCTGGAGAAGTTGAATATCTGTGACTGGGCACAAAGACACTGCTCAGCTGCAAAGCCGAGAGTGTGAGAGCCAGTGGAAGACTACTCAAACGTGAGAGTTCATGGAGATAGGCAAGAGGGATTGGACACAAAAGAAAATTGCTGAAATGAATGCAAAACAAGAGAAATTGCCACCAAATGCAGAGAAAAAGAAAAGAAATCAAGATAGGAAAAGAAGAGAAATAAATGTAGAGGTCCCATCCAGGAGATATAATCTACGCATAGTAGGAATATCTGAAGCAGTACAAAGTAAATGAAGCTGAAACAATCATAAGGAGCTAATGGAAGAAAACTTTTCAGAATTGAAGAAAGAAGTAGATTTGCAAAAGAAGGTCCACAGGGTACCTTTAAGTGTAATGGGAAGAAAGTAATACCTAGGCATATCCTGGGTACTTTTTTAAATTTTAAAGAGGAAAAAAAAGTTTTGCAAGTATCCAGAGAAAGCATGTTATCTGTAAAGGGGCAAAATCAGGCTGACCTAAGATTTTTCTCTTGCAATTCTAAATTCCAAAAGACAGTGGAACAAGCCAGGTGTGATGGTACACGTCTGTTACCCTAGCACTCAAGAGACTGAGGTAAGAGGATCGGCATGAATTCGAGGCCAGCATGAGCTACGTAGTGAGTTCAAGGTCAGCCTGAACACATAGTAAGACCCTGTCTCAAAAAAACCAAACAAAGACACAAGGAAACAATATACTACAGTCTTAGAGTTTGGAGGGAAAATAATTTTGAACCAGAATCATACACCCTGCTGAGTTTTTATTTCTGTGAGAAGACGACTGGAAGATATTCTCAGATATTCAGGAGTGGAGAAAGTATCAACCAAGAACCTTCTCTGAAAAATGTGGTGACTGATTTACTGCAACTAACAGAGAACAAATTAAAAATAACTGAAGAGTAAGGAGGCAATTGGGTGAAAGATTTGATGGCAAGCATTAAAACTAGTTAAGTGTGAAGTCTCAGATTGTTACATGTAGGGTAATAAAACTGAATGCAAAAATAGATCTGTAAACTAGACCTAAATTTTTCAGTTTATATAGTTTTAAATTGCCAGAGCCTATGCCAGAAAGTCAGTATATTGGGCAAACACTGTTTTATCCTTGCCATGTATAATCCTTAGGTGAAGATGTGCCCTGGGTGTGCTGGTGCACCCCGGTAATCCCAGCATGTGGGAGGCTGAGGCAGGAGGAGGATCTTCGAGTTCAAGGGCAGCTAGGGCTACATAGTGAGTTTAAGGCCAGCCTGAATTACAGAGTGAGACCCTGTCTCAAAAAAAAAAAAAAAAACCCTAAGAAAAGAAAAGAAAAACCAAGAAAGATCGTGGAGCTGGAAAAAGAGATCAAGAATGGCTGGGTAGGACCAGAGAGAGAGAGCAAGGTGTCTTCCTCTGCTGCTTTGCCTCAGGTTTCTGCCAGCAGCAGGTTTTCTGTCCTGAGCTGGCTGTCTGGCAGGAAGCATTTGACAGATGAGATGGCCTGTGGCACAGTGACCCGGCATCAGAGCAGCGCTGCCAACCAGGGCCAGGTGGTGCCCAGCATCCCTCCACCCTTGGATATGCTAATGTGCATTGGTTGGCAGTGCCAGCACCTCGTCGGCAGAGGCCTGCTGGAGGGACGCACTATGTGACACCACGGCTGTGAGGCACCATCCGGAGCTCCTGCTGGGTAGTGGGCAGGGCCACTTCCAGAGGTCACCCTCTTGCCAGGTTCATCTTTTGTTTCCTTTTTCTGCAAAGACTTCAATTGTTGACACAGAGATGGATGGATATGAATACAAACCGGCCAGGCAGGACCCCACTGTTCTGGGCCAGAAACACAGCCACCATGGGAACACGAGGTGTTGTCTAAGCACTTGCTGGACGACTTGTGAGCACCTTGTGAGCTGACGAGGAATTTTTGTTCCTAGTCATATTCCTCTGTATTTTCCAGACTTTGTACAGTGAGCATGTATCATTTTTATCATTAGAGAGGGGAGAAGTAGATGCTATTTTTAAATTTTTATTTATTTATTTTTTGAGACAGGGTCTTTTTTTTTTTGTACCAGGGATTGAACTCGGGACCTTCTGCTTGCAAGGCAGGTGGCAGAACCACTGAACTAAATCCCTGGCCCTACAGGGTCTTAACATGTAGCCCAGTCTGGCCTTGAACTAATAGTGATCCTCCTGCCTCAGCCTCCCAAGTGCTGGGTTTAGAGGTGTGCACCAGCACACCTGGCACAAATGCTTGCTTTTAAAAATCGCCTGACATAGATTTGCTTCTCTGTACCCTTCTGTGAAGGGAAAAATGCCTTTTTTCCTTGGGAACACAGTGGGAAAGTCAGCACACCTCAGGCCAAGGCGCAAGTGGAGGGGACCCAGTGTCTGAGTCCAGGCAGCCTCCCAGACCAGACCTATATGGGACCATGTGCAAGGACGCCCCTTCTGGCCCACTGTGGAGTCGAACCTGAGCTGGGTGTGTGAGCTTGGCTCAGTTCCCTAGCTTGACTCTGCCCTTGACAAGAGCTCCAGAGGAAACCTGATCCAGCAGTCCAGCCAGGCCCAGGCTGTGCAGTCTGGGGGCAGGGGGAAGGGGGGGCCCCAGAGTCCATGGCAGCATCTGACACTATTGATGTGCCTGGTGTCCTCAGGAAGCCTGTCATTCCCATGGATACCTGGGGAGAGCAGGAAGCTGGAGGTAGGTGAACCTGAGCCTCCTGAGCTCCCCCGCCCCGCCACAGCAGATTTAATGGCACTTGTGCCCTGTGTGTCTCAGAGGCCCCACAACCTCATCTTTTGTGTTGTTTTCTTTTATGAAACAGAGTCTTGCTATGTAGTTCAGGCTGGCCTTCAACTCCACTTTGTGCCCAGGCTGACCTAGAACTAATGGTGATCCTCCTGCTTCAGCCTCCTGAGTGCTAGGATTACACATGTGCTCCACCATGGCCAGCTTCCAGCTCTTATTTTGCCACGAGCACCTCCTTTCCTGGAGGAAGATATCAAGGTCAGTGCCACATGAAGCCAGGCCTGGTAGTAAACGTTTGTAATCCCAGCACTCAGGAGACTGAAGAGGATCTTGGTGAGTTCAAGGCCAGCCTGGGCTGTATAGTGAGTTCATGATCAGCCTGAACTATATAGCGATGCCTTGTCTCAACCCCTACCCCAAAAAGAATAGGGGCGAGCAAAATCTTTGATTGGCTTGTGTTCTGTTACGGTATTTTATTTTAGCTTTCATCGGGAAACTTGGTGTTGCTGGCACCATGTAAATAACATCCTTACTGCCACTGATCCTTCTGCACCACTTGGGACACACTGGGCATCTGGGGAAGTAACATGGAGCGGGTGTTCCCTTGGCCACTGTAAGGATCGGGCTGGAAATTCCAGGGTGATGGAGGCTGTGCCACCTCTGCCCGTCCCCGCAGTCCCTCCCTGCCCTCTTCTGCCCCACAGCCCTCTCATTGGCGATGTGGCCAAGGATTAGCAGCACTCTGCTGTGCCTGCACCCTGAGCCATTTACAGCCTGCCCCCATGCCACCCCAGGATCCTCGAGCTGAGGCCCAAGTGGCATCTGCTGTCCGCTTCTCTGGCAGGGCCCTCCAACATTCTTGGGATAACTTGTGACCTCGTTGTTGGCAGAGGCACCCGCTGGAACCCAGTGCAGCATTCTTTGCATGGAGATGAGACACTGGTTTTTGCTAAACCTGACTAGCTGATTCTGTCACCCAAGATTCTGTGTGAGACAGGGTCTCGCTATGTATCCCAGGCTGGCCTGGAACTCTTAGCGACCCTCCTGCCGTAACCACACCCTGCTTCTTGCACCTCATAAGAGTGCCGGGCCCAGAGTTCCTTGAAAGCCTTTCCTCTGGGGCGGAGCAGGCCACAGCCTTGCTTTTCTTGCTGTTCATCGCACACATGAGACCTAACTCAGCAGTGAACTTGAAGCCCATCTGTCATTTTCCTGGCAGAAGCTGCATCTCAAGCCAGCATAGCAGGAGGAAGGTTCTGCAGCCCACAGATTGCTTCCCTGGGTGCAGCATCTGGCCCTGTGTCGCTCCGAGTCAAGTCGTGGGGGCTGCACAATCCCCTCCCCCATCACAAGCCCAGTGGGGCATCCCCAAGAGTCTCTGGGGTGCTGCTTCCAGAGGCACCCTGCATCACACAGGCCCCAACATGGTCCACTGGGTCAAGCCAGCTTTTGGGGTGCAGCATGTGTGCTTGTGCGATGCACCTGTAAGTCTGGGTGAATACAGCATGTGGGGCATGGGGTGTGGATGTGTGTTCATGTGCACACAGGAGGGTCTGTCTCACAGCCACAGAAAGCCTCTTTCTCCCAGCTTAAATGACTTAGGAAAAAAAATCCGTACAGCTTGTCAGTTGCCCAGACAGACCCTGAGAGGAGACTATGCTGTGGCTGGGGGAGATGTGTGGCTTCGGGGTGCTGTGCCCCTGAGGATGGAAGCCTGGGGACCTCTTAGGAGGAGGAGGAGGGGCGGGTGGCTGGAGATGTTGCTCTTCAGGGTCTTGACATCAGATGCTATCTCAGGCTCTGCAGTGATCTGTTCACTAAAAAGAAGAACAAACATGAGATCACTGTGTCATTTCCTGGAATCTGCATTCGTCATCTGTGGGACATTATCTAGAGAGAAGGAGCAGGACACACATGGGCCAGGAGCTCCTGTGCCAAACCTGTGTCTTGGCAGGGGACCAGGAGTTTCAGGAGATGATACAGTCCAGCTAACCACTTTCTTTTCTTTGTTTTTTTTTTGTTTTGTTTTGAGACAGGGTCTCACTCTACAATTTAGGCTGGCCTTGAACTCACTATATAGCCCAAGCTGTCCTCGAACTTGTGGAGATTTCCTCCCTCAGCCTCCTGAGTGCTGGGATTACAGGCATGAGCCACCATGCCCCATCAACCACTTTAACTGACTTCCAGAGTACCCTGATCTGGAGTCCTTACAGCTGCCAGAATAAGTCTCCTCCTCTTTTCATGAAGACCTGGCATTCTGTAGGCCAAGGTAATGGGCCAGGTGTCCCCTCCATGCCAACAATGAGTTCTGAGAGGAGGGGACCTGACAGGACAACACATCATGGGCATGCAGCCCGAGTGCCCCTCTCCCTGACCAGGGACAGGGGCTGCTCATGGGAGCTGCACTTGGGATTCCCTTCTCAGAGCTCCCGCTTAGGACCCTGTCTATTGTTTTCTGGTGCACTTGGGTTCCCCTTTGTGTGGAAAAACACAAGCCAGGCAGAAACACTCCGAGTAACTGGACCCAAGATGCTGGTGTGGCCCACAGGTAACCCTGCCCGCCCCGTAGCCCGGAGCCCCAGTCTGAGCACCAACTCCACCCTTGTTGCCTCACCTCAGGCAGTCTTGTCCTCACTGGAAGAAACCTGTTTCCCTTTGGTTCTTTGGAAAGGGTGACATGTGCCAGCTAGTTGTGCATTTAAAACACTGTGAGGCCAAGTATGGTGCACACCTGTAATCCCTGCACTTGGGAAGCTGAGATAGCAGGATCTCTGGGAGTTCAAGGCCAGCCTGGGCTACCTAGTGAGTTCAAGGCCAGCCTTGACTATATAGAGAGAACCTATCTCAGAACAAACCAAAACATAAAATAATAATTATAAATAAAACATTATCAGGTACATTTGTGGACAGCACTGGAGAAAAACAGTTTTGGTGACAACTTAGGTTGTTTTTCCTTTTGACTGCCTTTCACTGAGGGTTCCATAAAGCACCTTTGCCCACAGTAGTCGGGGTGCTTCACGGCATCCTGACCTCATTGGGTCTCCCGCCATCACTGGGACAGCCCTGGAGGCCCCCTCACCATGTCCCTCTGTCCTACAGCGCCCCGCCATCCCAGCAGCTGTTCTTCCTGCGCAGCGGTCTCCTGAGCAACCTCTACCTCCACTCCACTGCCCCCTGCCCTGTGCCTGTGCTGCAGTGGCTGCTGAAGGTGAGAACCCCTGTGGCCACTAGGTGGCGTGAGTGCCACAGCCCACGAGTGGGAGGCTCTGGGCCTCAGCCGCCTCTTGCCTCTGGCCAGCGCTGTGGGGCTGGTTGCACCCAGGATCTGGGAGGTGCAGGGACCTGCTGTGGCCCACAGCTGACCCGGGCACCAGCTTCTGCCAGCTGAATGCAGGGCATGAGGATTCAGCCTGGCCTTCCCCCACCCAGACTGGCCCTTCCTGGGGATGGGCTGATCATAAGTCCCAGCTGGCCTGTGGAGCCAGCTGGAGTTCGGATCCCAGTTGTAAATCAGAGCCCCATGGGTGGGTCATTCTAGGATCCCTGGCCAGGCAGCCAGCACTGCGCAGTGACCCTCTCTGTTCAGGAAAGAGAGTGGGAGCTCCTGGGGCCTTGTGTATGGCCAGCCGGTGCCCCACTCAGGCCCAGGCAGGGGAGGGGGAGTGGGTACGGGTGGGGATAGGAACAGTATGGCCTTTATTCTCTGCCCTGGCCAGTGCAGCTTCTCGCTGCTCCTTGCGCAGCCGATGACAAAATGCACAAAGAGCCCCTCTAAGCTGTCGCCCACAGAGGGCCTAGTACGACCCTGACACGGCATGGAGTGCCCTCCCCTTTGGTAGCTCAGTGTCCTCGAGGTTCTGAGACCCCAGCCTGAGGCTGGGAAGGGCCCTCGGCACAGCTCTGTCCTGCATGGGCTATGGAATGAGTCCTGCAAACTGTCCTGCCCCAATGGCCTCCTCAGCCCTGCTCAGGGCCTGGACACCTTCGGCAAGGAGCAATGGGAGCAGAGAACTTGCGGTGCACACTGTGTCCCCTCCAGCCCTGAAGCTGGATCAGAGCCACAGCAGGTGGTGAGGACTTCAGAGCCTCCTGCAGGTGGTGAGGACTCCAGCCAGAAGCTGCCTGGGTGCTTATAGAGATGCAGGGGCACCAAATGTAGTGGTGCATACCTGTAATCCCAGCATTTGAGAGGCTGAGGCAGAAGGGTCGCCACAAGTTTAAGGCCAACATGAAGTACATAGCAAGACCTGCCTCAAAACAACAGTACAAAGATAACCTCAGGCAGCCTTGCAGTTGGGGTGCGCTATGGACCTAGGCTACCCTTTAGGGCTGCCCAGTTGAGGTATGGAGCCCAGCCAGTTATGGGGTACAGAGTGCATGTGGAGAGAAGAGGGCGCAGCTGTGGGCTCCCAAGCTCAGTGTCCAGAAAGGGCCTCAGCTTGGGCCTTGTGGCAGCAGCAGTGCCCAGTCCTGTGGGGGGCTGCCTGCGATCCTAGTGCCTCGGCAGCGGGAGGAGGGCACAACATGACCCACCACATGCGGGAGCCCATGGCTGAGGCCAAGCCAGGCCCGTGTCCCCAGACAGGGCGGCACTCCTGGTGGTGCTGTCGCCTTGCCTGTCTAAACCACATGCTCTCCCTGGGGTCCCCACCCTTGGCATATGACCCTCACACAGAGAAGCTAGCAAGCTTGCCAGGGTGTGTCCCCAACCCAGATCCATAGGAGCAGCACTGCCGTGCCAGGAACCCCTGAGCCCAGTGTCCAGGTGACAGTGTAGGTACCATCCTGGACACAATCCAGTAAGCACAGTGGGCCAGCGCTTGTCCTTGGCCAGCTGACTGTGGTTGGTGCTTCCCAGCCCTTTCCCCTATATTCATCCCTTCCCAGCGAGGGCATGGCTGTGACCCGGGGATGCAAAGGACACAAAGACCAAGACCACATAGGTGCAAGTGACAGATCTCAAGTCACATGCCCAGCCTTCATGCCTGGCTTTGCTACTTACAGTTGTAGCTGTGAGACCCAGAGAAGTTGCTTTACCTCTCAGAGCATGGTTTTCTCATCTGTAAAGTGGCAAAAGTGACAGTATCCTTCTACCATGTGGACTAAATGAGATTATTTTTTTTATTTATTTATTTTTTAATGAGACACGATCTCACTGTATAGTGCAGGTTGGCCTTGAAGTTGCTATGTAGCCCAGGCTGGCCTTGAACTTCTGGTGCTCCTCCTGCCTCAGCTTCCTGAGTGCTGGGATTACAAGCATGCACCACCAGGCCAGGCTAAATGGGATTTTCTAGTGTGGAGTAATAGACGTTTGCTACCGTTGATCCACAAAGATGAGCTTGCTTTCTTCCTCCAGCTGCTAACATGGCCTCCAGACACTTCTTCGAGGGCCTTTGGTCTCCTGTGGGATCTCAGTATGGATGAGCTCTTCTGCCAGTCTGGTCAGTACTGGGGTACAGGACAGAGTCCCCAAGCTCTTAGCCCAGTATCCAGGCAAGCTATTGAGGTGAGGGGACTGCATCTCCCTGCGGTGGAGACATCAAGCCACCAGTCCTTGGTCCTGATCCAGTGTTGGTGACAAGCTGAGCCCATGGCCCTCTGGCACCTCTCTCCCACTCAGATCCAGGTGACAGTGACCCTGCATACCCTGGGGACCCAGAGCGGCTGGGCAGTCATCCAAGGAAGGGCTGGAGGTGCAGCAGTGGCAACTTACGGTGATGAAGTCACTGAAGGGGAGGCCCCCAGGCTGTCCTCCCCTGGCTGAGTGAGCGTCCCTGGAGCCCCTGGGTCAGGGCTGAGCACCTGCCCCCGGATCCTGCATTTAGGAGTTCCCTGCATTCGGAGTTCCGAAGAAGTATTCAGCAGGCCCCTGAGTAGCTGCACCCTCCCTGGGCTGTCACCATTTGGTACCTGGACCTAGATGCTTTGGCACCAAAAAATATCATGTAACCAGCTGAAAGTCGCCTACAGCAGGTGGCAGAGGGACTTTCGGTGCCTGGACCCTGCTCATGCCCGGCCCCAGTCTGCCCAGCTTCCCTGGACAGCATGGACCACAGTGCTGGGGCTGAGGTGGTCCCCTGGTACACCAGAGCCCCTGCTTGGTATTTCTGTGTTGTGCCGCTTGACTTTAGGAGTTGGCTGAGCTGGGGGCCATCTTGTCTCATTCACACATTCCAGACGCCTCTCCAGCTCACTGGGGACCCCTCACTGAGGCCTGAATGGCTCTGTCTCAGCATCCTCTCCCTTTGCGTAAACCCTGCCCCCGAGCCCTGGGGTGCCCTTTCCAGCCCCTGTGGCCGCCTCTGTGGCAAGCCTGCCCTTTCTGGGATATAGGCATCTTTGTCCCACTCTCCTCCTGCGGGTAGTGACATGCATCTTCTCTGCAGGGACAGAGGGAATGCCCCATGGTCTTTGCCTCTTGCCACGTGGTCCCCGACTTTCCCTCCATCAGGAGAGATGAGAAAGCTCCCCGAGCTCCTGCTCAGCTCTGCGCTGGCTTCCCAGCCTGGGCCTGTCCTGTGGACAGCACCTGGGTTTTGTCCCCTGCCCCACAGGGTAGAATGACTGAAGGGTCTCCAGGCCTGAGCTCTGCTTCCCTGCTGATTCTGGGGGACGCAGAGGCAGGGCTCACAAAAGAACTGGATCAGGGACCTGAACACATACTTGAACACGGATATTCACCACAGCATTATTATTTTTGGTTGTTGTCGTTATTGTTTTAAGACAGGTCTGGCTGAGTAGTTCAGGCTGGCCTAGAACTTGTTGTGTAGCCCAGGCTGGCCTTGAGCTTGCAGCAATCCTCCAGCCTCAGCCTCCCAAGTGCTGGGATTATAGTTGTGCGCCATCAAGTCAGGCTGCATCATTATTCATGATACCCAAAAGGGGGAAACCAGTGGATGAGTGGGTAAACAAAATAGGGTATGGACGGAAACAGGGTGACAGAATGCTACTCCACCCTGGAAGCAAATTGTTGCATGCTACCATGTAGATGAAAGTACGGGGTAACTCAAGCCATTTCCAAAAGGACAAGTGTCTTCGGAATCTACTGACATGGGATTCTTAGAGACAAAGTAGATGGCAGCTGCAGGGGCTGGGCAGGGGGCAGCAAGAGGACTCTTGGGGGCTGCCCAGGGGCACTCGGACCCAGGGCCTCCCACGTGCTAAGATGGCTGTATCCCCAGCCCAGGAGCATTGATGTCAGATCTGGATGCAAAGGAAGTCATGCTCCTCAGAGCTCCAGCATCCCGTGGGGGCTGCAGTGCTGGGGACAGAACTTCAGCCCCCTCCTCTGGAATCTGCATCTACTTGCGTCAGGAGCACTGAGGCCAGAACAGGGCTGGGACCTAGCTTCAGAGCTGTGGCGCTGAGGGGCTGAGGGTGCCAGGCCGCCCTGGTGCATGGCCAGAGGAAGGGGAGCTGTTCTCTGGATGGAGAAGCAGAATTTGTTACCCACGTGAAGGCTCAGTGAGCTCAGGCACAGAACATTCCAGAAGGTCGCCAGGCCTCAGCCTGGGAGTGCTGGTCCTTGTTGTGTGGTGAAGATGCATCAATGGCTGCCTGGCCCATACAGGAGGCATGGTCCCTGTCCTCAGGCGGCTGGGGCCCTGGGTGAGGGTGGAGAGGGAGCAGGAAGGGCAGAGGTCAGTGGGAATCAGGCACAGAGGGCAGTAGAGGGGCCTCCTGGCCACCCCAGCTAAGACCATCAGGCAGGGACTAAGGGAGCTCACAGTCCAGGGCTCAGCCACCCTGTGCCAAGGGCCTGTGGCCCAGGTTTGTGCAGGTAACCACAGGTCCAGAATCTCAAGAAAAACCATGTTTTAGTTGGCCTCTGATGCTTTGTTTGGTTTTTTTTTTTTTTTTTTTGAGACAGGGTCTCACTACATAGTTCAGACTGGCCTTAAACTCACTATGTAGCCTAGGCTGGCCTCAAACTCACAGCAGTCTTCCTGCCTCAGCCTCCTGCATGCTAGGATCACAGGCGTGCACCACCACGCCAGAATTGGGCTCTGTTTCAACTGTGCCAAACAAATCCCTCTCCCCAGCCCCCCGCCCCATGAAGAGCAGTTTATTGTCTCTCATGACAAGGAGCTTAGAGTGCATGGTGCTGTGATATGTTCAACAGATTTGCAGCACTGGGCACTGGCTTCAGTGTCTTCTCTTTGCTATACTTCCCTCGGGGCCACAGAACTGCTGCTGTAGCACAAAGCTTAACCATCTTCTTCTGAGGCAACATTCAAGGCAGAAAGATGAGGTATAAGGGATCATGGCTTTGCATACTTTTTCTTGTTATTTATTTATTTTTGTTTGGTTTGGTTTGGTACCAGGGATTGAACTAAGGACCTTGTACTTGCAAGGCAGGCACAGCACCACTGAGCTAAATTCCTGGCCCTTTTTTATTTTTATTTTATTTTATGGTACAGGTCTGGCCAAGTCATTGAATTGCCCAGGTTGGGCTCAAACTTGCTATCCTGCCTCAGCCTCCCAGAGTGCTTGGATCACAAGTGTGTACTCCACACCCAGCTTTTCTCTTTGTATCAGGACCTCTTCCTACCTGGCTTCACTGGACAGAACTGGATTACAGGACTTGAAGGGTGCCTGTTGTGTTTCTGGCTGTTGGTGCCCTTTGTATAGCCCAGCTGTATCTGCAGCATCTCCAGCTTCAGGAGTCCCAGCCCTCCAGGGTAGAACCCAAGAAGCTTGCTTTTCCAGCTTTGCTTCCATATCTGAATTTTCAGTTTTCAGATTAGCAGGACAATACACTGGAGCAGCAGTTTACATAGCATTGATGTATGAGGTACTGTTAGCGATCTAGACCAGCCTTGGACAGAGTGAGACCCTGGGTGGGTGGGTGGGGGGGTGAATAGATGGATAGGTACCAAATACTGAAGCATTTATTTGTTAGATTTAGAGACAGGGTCTCACTATAGCCCAAGCTGACAGCAAACTTGAGGCAATCGTCCTGCCTCAGCCTCCCTAGTGCTGGGATTACAGGGGTGTGAGCGCCACCACTGCCAGCTGGCATGTTGTTTAGAGCGAGTAAAGAAAGCAACCAGATGAGGCTCAAGTCCTTTGTTCTGGGTGTCCTCAGGGTGCTTGCCGAAGACAGGCTGTTGTAGACCAATGACCTCCCAGGTGGGGCTGAGAACACTCACCGCCTGCAGGCAGAGCGGCTCCAGCAGGATAGAGAACAGTCTCCATAAAGGTCACAGCACCGCCTATCTGCCTGGCATGGACCCCAAGACCAGGTCCCAGCACCTGGGAAGCTGGGAGCACAGGGTGCTTCTGTGAATCCTGCTGGGAACTCACCGAGTCTGAACACCAGCAAGGATGGGGAGGAGGGCAGAATTGGAGGGGGTCTAGAGCCCAACAGGAGGAGAAAGTACATGGGCCAGGGATTTAGCTCAGTGGTTCTGGCACCTGCCTGGAAAGCGCAAGGTCCTGAGTTTTATCCCCAGTACCAAAAAGAAAACAACAAACAAAAAAACACCCCAAAACCTGGAGGAGAAAGCACAGGGAAGGTGGGGACATGAGGCTGGTGTTGGCGCTGGCTTGTAGGACCAAGCTTGGAGGGGGGCCATAGCAGGCAAGGTGACGCAATTGCTGGACTTTTAAACATATTCATAGCCAGGCACAGAAGCAGGAGGATCTCAGGTTCCAGGCTAGCCTGTGAAACCTGGCAAGACCCTGTCTCAGTATAGTGAAAGGGTGCGGCATGGGTTGCAGCTCAGCACTGGGGTTCCCCTGGGTAGCACTACAAAAAATAAAAATCACTGGGTGTAGTGGCACACACCTGTAATTCCAGCACTCAGGAGGCTGAGGCAGGAGGATCTCCCAAAGTTCAAGGCCAGCCTGGACTAGATAGTGAGACCTTGTCTCAAAAAAACAAACAAAAAAAGGATGAGTGAATTCATATATCACACAGTTCATTCCCTACCCTCACCCCACACTGGAGGTTGAACTCAGGACCTCATACTGAGAGCTACATTCCCTTTTTATTTTTTATTTTGAGACAGAGTCTCACTAAGTTGACCAAGGGAGGCTCAAACTTGTGAACCTCCTGCTCAGCCTCTGAGAATGCTAGTCCTTACATAGTGTTATGATTCCATGGTTTTTAGGACATTCACAGAGCTGTTCAACCATTACTGCTAATTGCAGAACATGTCCTCACTCCAGAAAGCATCAGTCCCTCCCAACAGCAGTTCCTCCCCATTATTCCATTCTCCCACTGCAGCTAGCCACTAAAAGTCTACTTCCTGTCTTCATGGATGATCCCATTGTGGACATTTCATACAGATTGAACCATACAGTATGTTACCTTTTGCATCTGGCTGCTTTTCTTAGTAAAATGTTCTCAGGATTCATGCGTGCCATACTATATATCACTACTTCATTTTTATGGCTGCATACTGTTCCATCATTTGCACATACCACATTGTACTTAATACGCCATCAGTTGATGGACACTTGGGTTGTTTCTATCTTTTGTCTATTTTGAATAGTACTGCAAATGTCTATGTGGAGGTGTATTCTTGGTGCTGTCTGGTGGGCTCTCAGGATTAGAGTGGCTGGGTCACATACAAATTTTAGGTTTCACTCTCTGAGAACTGCCAGACTCCTCCCATCATCAGTGTAGGAGGGTCCTGGTTTTTCTACATCCTCACCATCATTTGCTTGTGTCCAGCTTTTGGATAGTAGCCATCCTGAGGGTTGTGGACTAGAATTCTCTGAGATGGGGCCTGTTGAGCAATTTCATGTGTGTTTATGAGCCATTTGCCCATTTTCTTTGGGGAAACATCTCTCCAAATGTTTTGCCTGTTTTTCGATTGAGTTGGGGGTTTTTGTTTTTGTTTTGTTTCCCCTTTTTTGGCATTGCAGGCATTCTCTGTGTGTATAGACACTAACCCTTCCCAAAGAGGCAATCTACAGCTACTTCCTGTGAGCTGTCTCTTCACTCTCCTGATAGCACCCTTAGATGCACAAAAGTTTTTAATTTTGATGAAGTCCATTGCATCTGTGTTGTTTTTTTCCCTTTTGTGGCCTGTGCTTTTGATGTCAAACTTAAAAACACCACTGTCCAATCCAAGACCATAAAAATGTTCATCTTAGCTGGGGATGGTGGCTCATGCCTGTGATCCAAGCACTTTGGAGGCTGAGGCAGGGGATCACTGCGAGTTTGAGTCCAGCCTGGGCTATGTAGTGAGTTCAAGCCAGTCTGAACTACATAGCACAACACTGTCTCAAAAACAAAAACAAAAACATTTGGCTGAGCCAGGTTAGGACTGGCCATGGGGCCAGTACCAGCCACACTGGGTGGGAAGTGGGGCCGGAAGTGGGGCCGGGAGAGGAGCCACCAGCCCTGAGAAGTCCCTTCCCGCTTGCTTTGGAGACAGTGCTGTTCATTTATGCCCACGCATTCTGTCCCTAGCCTCCATGATAGCTGTGTGGGAGGAGGGGCCAGATCACAGAGTCAAGTGGCCTGGCCAGTACATTCTTTGGATGTTTTAAAAGTAGGCAAGAGGGCTGGGGATTTAGCCCAGTGGTTTCGCCGCCTGCTGCGCAAGTGCAAGGACCTGAGTTCAATCCCTGGTACCAAAAAAAAAAAAAGTAGGCAAGAAATTCAACTGTTTGTTTTGTTTTGTTTTTTTGGTACTAGAGATCGAACTCAGGTCCTTGTGCTTGCTCAGCAGGCAGCGAAACCACTGAACTAAATCCCCGGCCCCCCAAAAATTCAACTCTTAAGAACAATTCCACTTCATTGTCCTGAGCAAGGACTTTGCATCGTGTTCCTCCTCCCTCAGTCCCCATGCTTTTTCCCTCAGTGCCTGAGCTCCAGTAACGTGGTCATTGGGGCTCCAGGCCTCACTTGGACCAGCCTCTAGTAGGTTAGTCACTTTTCTTTTTTTTTTTTTTTTTTGCGGCATCAGGGATCAAACCCAGGACCTTGCACTTGCAAGGCAGGTGAGGTGCCACTGAACTAAATCCCTGCCCCCAGTCACCTTTCTTTTCTTTTTTGGTACTGGGGATCGAACTCAGGTCCTTGTGCTTGCGCAGCAGGCAGCAAAACCACTGAGCTAAATCCCTGGCCCATCACCTTTCTTTTTGAGACGGAGTCTCCCTATATAGCCCAGGCTGGCCTCCAACTCTTGGCGATCCTCCTGCCTCAGCCTCTGAATGCTGGGATCACAGGCATACACTGCCTCATCTGGCTATTCATGAAGGCTGTGAATCTAATTTCCTTTTTCTAGTTTGATGTCAGGAAAATGCCAGATTTGTAGACCGTGTTGAGAAATGGTCTGTTCTCTTTGATTTTCTGTTGGTCTGTGGAGAACTGGTATTGTTTCTTCTGGAACTGTTTGATAAAATTAGTCAGTAAAACCATATGGGATTTGAGTTCCTTTGTAGGAAATATTTAAATTACAACTCTGTTTTCTGCAGTAGTTGCAAGGCTGTTTGTATTACCCCTTTCTTCTTGGGTGGCTGCTCTGTTCTGGATCTGGAATGTTCCCATGGCCCAAGTGTCTCAGTTTTTATCCCCTGGTCGGTGCTCTGAGAAAGTGGAGGACCCTGCAAGGAGTGAGGCATTGTGGGAGCTTTGAGGCCCTGACCACAAGGGATTGTGGGAGGGCTGGAGTAGCTTGGTGGATCAGCACCTGCCTGGTGTGTGGGAGGCCCAGGGCTCTGTCCCTCACACTGAAGAAGAAAAAGAAAGCCAGAGAAAGGGCAGGAGGAGTGGGATTTATTCTGGAAGCCCAGTCTGTTTCTCCCTTTTTAGCCCAGCCACAATAAGAACGGCTTTGCTCCACCCCTTGGTCCCCACCTGATGTGTGGCCTCACAATGAGGCCACAGACTGAAGCCTTAAGCCAAAATAAATCTTTCTTTGATTTAAATTCGCTATTTCAGCTATTTTGTTACATCACTGGAGCACTGGCTAATGCGGTGGGCTTTGTGTCCATTTCACCAGGATTGTCCAATGCATTGGCTTAGATTTGCCGAGAGTATTTCCTTATTGTCCTGTTAATGTCTGTGGGGTGATAGCAACCCCTTTCTCACTCTGGTATTGGTAATTTGTGTTTCTTCTTCCTGATCACTCAGATTAAAAGTTTATCAACTATACTGATCAACTCTAAGAACCAGCTGTTGGTTCCATTCATCTTTCTTTTTTTTTTTAAGTTTTTTTGAGACAACATCTTGCTGTGTAGCACAGGCTGGCCTCAAACTTGAGGTGATCCTTCTGCTTCAGCCTCCCAAGTACAGGGATCACAGGCATACACCACCACACCTAGCTAAACATTTTTAAATGTCGGGTCCGCACCATCAAAAAAGTTGAGGGAGCTGGGGTGTAGCTCAGTGGTAGCACACTTGGCTGACATGTGTAAGGCCCAGGGTCCAATCCTTAGCACCCCAAAAAAATTTGCTTTGAAATTTTTTTATTGGCTTAAAATGTTAGCCATTATCTTTCCTTAAACTACTTTTATTCCCATATCAGGTAACGCATTCTCTGGGGCTCCAGGGTGACGTGACTATTGACCATGCATTATGGGGGCAGTTGGGGCCCAGCACCCTTCCCTTGGGGAAACCCTGACCATGGCGTCCACAGGGCTTGATGACGGAGCAGAGGTGATGCTGGGAGCAGCAGCATCTTGAGTGAGGAACCTTGAGAGGAACCAAAGGAGCAAATCAGCAAATCTGTCAGGCGGGCACTGTCTGCACTGCTTCATTTTTGACACTCGTTTGCCCATTTCCTTCTCGACCTGCTCTCAGATGGCTGGCTTTTGTTTCCCATTTTTTGGTTTGGTTTTGTTTTGCTTTGTTGTTTTCTGTGGTGCTGGGGATGGTATCCAGGAGAGCTCTACCACTGGCCCTTTTATTATTTTTTATTTTGGGACAGGTCTTGCTAAGTTGCCCAGGCTGGGCGGGAACTTATGATTCCCCTGCCTCAGCCTCCGAGAGTGGTGGGATGACAGGTGTGTGTCACTGTGCCCAGCTCCTAGCAGTGCTTTTGCTATGGGTTTTTTTTGTTGTTTTTTTTTTGGTTCTGGTGATCAAACTTGGGACCTTGCGCTTGTGAGGCAGGCGTCAGAACCACTGAGCTAAATCCCCGGCCCTTATGTTTTGTTTTTTGAGACAAGGTCTACCTCCGTAGTTCAGGCTGACCTCAATCTCACGATGATCCTTCTGCCTCAGCCTCCCCAGTGCTGAGACTACAGGCATAGGCCACCATACCTGGCCTTGTCAGAAATGCTTTAGTCTTCAGATCCAGTGGACTCCCTTCTGCCTGAGACCCTGCCTTGCTTGATCTGCCCCTCAGAAACTCGCCCCCCTCCCCCGCTGTTCTCCCACACCCCACATTCAGAGCCCCACAGAGTGGAGGCCTAGCCTGGCAGTGGTGCCCCTGGCGTGGCAGTGGTGGCAGCTGCCCACACACACAGGGCCTGATGGTCGCTGTCCTCTGTGCAGGAGGTCAGTCTGTGCCCCAGGCCATGAGGCCGGCTGGGATCCAGGGCTGGGCCCAGCTCTGCTCTTAACCCCTGCCCTGGTTCTGTGAGAATGTTGTGTAGACCCAGCCAGGCGGGAACACCCACAGGCCCATTGAGGCCACCCTTGGCCCAAGCCCCATTTGGTCAGCACAGCCCCTCAGAAGTCTCCAGTTAGAATTCTGACAGACCTGGGAATGGTGGCGCATGCCTGTAATCCCAGCACTCGGGAGGCTGAGGCAGGAGGATCACCTTGAGTTTGAGGCCAGCCTGAGCTACATAGGGAAACCCTGTCTCAAAAACAAACAAAAAGGAGCCGGGGATTTAGCTCAGTGGTGCTTCTGCCTGCCTTGCAAGCATAAGGTCCCGAGTTCGATCCCAACACCAAAAAAACAAAACCACACCAGAATTCTATGATAACACTATTTCACCTTCAAAATTGATACTTATTTTTAAAACCTGTTATTGCCAGAGATGATGATAAAAGTAACTTAGTAGAAAATAAAAGCTAACATTTCAAGAGTGCTTAATTTGTATCAGGGACAAAACCCAGTGGTTGGCCTGTCTCAGTTAGTTGCCATAACAACCCAGGTAGGTTGTATTATTGTTTGCAGGTGGTCAGGGGCCGAGCAGTTTAAGGAAGCCCAAGACAGGCTTCACACTGCATGATGCTCTCCAGCTTCTGCGCAGACGTCCGCCTCCTCACCGGCTCATCAGATCCATTTCCTCTCTCACTCTGTGTGCCAGCCTTGCTCATTTCCCTTCTTTCTGCCCCAGGACCTTTGCATGTGCCATCTTCCCTACTGAAGCAGCATCCTGGCTTCCTTCTTAACCCTGTCTCTCCCTCCAGATTCTGCAGTGTCTTAGGCTTGACCTCCTCATGGAGACCCTGCCCTGATCCTGCATCCTAGCCCCCTCTTCCTCTCTCTGGGGCTTGGGTCATGCTGGTGTGTGGATACTTTAATATTGGCTTGCCCAGGGGCTAGGTGCTCTGGAGTGCTGGGACTGTGTCAGCCTTTGTTTGCCTGGCTCGTGGCTGCCCCGGGTGGGGGGTTGCTGAATGAGTAACAGTTGGAGCCCAACCAATCCCAGCAGCAGAGAGTGACAACTTTTTCTCATGTAGTCAGATGATGTACAGGAGGCTGAGGCAGGAGGATCGCTCCAAGTTCGAGGTCAGCCTGGGCTACCTGGTGAGGTCCTGTCTCAAAAAACCCAAAGATAGGGGCTGGGGATTTAGCTCAGTGGTTCCGCTGCCTGCCTCGAAAGCGCAAGGACTTGAGTTTGATCCCTGGTACCAAAAAAAAAAAAAATTGGGGGGCTGGGGATTTAGCTCAGTGGTTCCAGCGCCTGCCTTGCAAGTGCAAGGTCACAAATTCGATCCCCAGGACCAAAAAAAAAAAAGAAATCCCAAAGAGAACTGGTTGTGTTGGGGTATGCCAGTAATCTCAGCACTGAGGAGGCTGAGACAGGAGAATCAATGTGAGTTCCAGGCCAGCTTAGGTGACATAGTGAGTTCAAGGCCAGCCTGAACTACAAAGTGAGACCGTCTCAAAACAAAACAAAACAAAAAAATGGAGAGACAGACAGAGGGAGACAAAGTTATTCTCTGTGACTTGACTGTGGAGGACACTTCTTAATATTTGACTTTTAGACTTGGATCGGAAGGACTGCTGGCTCCCTGAGGACTCAGCCTCTTACCATGGCAGCTTTTAGCTGTGGCTGAGCTTTAAAAAGTTCCAGGCCAGCCACAATGGCATCTACTTCTAATCTTAGCTAGCTACTTGGGAGGCTGAGGCAGAAGGATCACAAGTTCCAGCCCAGCCTAGGCATTTAGTGACTCAATAAGACTGTCTCAAAATCAAAATCAAAAATAAGGCCTAGGGAGGTGGTGCAGTGCTAAGGTCCAGGTGTCAATGCTAGTCCCACAAAAAAGGAGGGCTGGGATGCAGCTTAGTGGAACAGCACAGGCCCTGGGTTCAAGGCCTGCAACCTACATGAGGTATAGCCTGGGTGTGGGGACCTGGGCCTCACACATGGCAAGCAAGCACTCTGCCACCCAGTCACACCTCAGTCCTTTCTTTATTTTGGGACAGGGTCTCACTGAATCACCAGGCTAGCTGATGACTTGCAGTCCTCCTTCCTCAGCCTCTGAGTGCTACCATGCCCAGGTAGTGCATGGAACTTTCCAGGTGATGAGGACAGTCACTGAGTGGAGAATCCTGGGCCGCACCCAGGCTAATTACACCAGTTGCTGCAGGGGGACCCGGGGAGGCGTCATTTCCGAAGCTACCTGTGGGACCCCAAAGTATACACAGGCCTGAGCATTGCTGCACTGGGCTACGAGCTGGGTCCCTAGTCCAGAGTGCCTGCACCCCTGTCCCTGAGTTACCCTGATCCCAGCCCTCTTATTTATTTATTTACTTACTTACTTACTTAGAGACAGGGTCTTGCTACTGTATGTGGCCCAGGGTGGGCTCAAACTTGGCTGTGATCCTCCTCCCTCAGCCACCGATAGTGCTGAGATTACTGGCATGTGCCACCATGCCTGGCTTCAAATACTTACTTTTTAAACATGGGAGGGTGGTTTGGCACTAACTCTTGAGTCACCCTAAGGGACTTTGCATCCTTAAAAACCACCCAACAATGCATACTTAGGTGGCAAAGTGAGACAGTGGTTGCTTAGAGTTGAGATGTGATACCTGGGCCTCTAGCAGCCATCCCAAGCCATGAGGCAACCTTGAACTGGGGAGGCAGAGGCTGAGAACAACGGAGCAGAAAGATGGGCACCGAGCATCTGGGAGATGCAGAGGTCTCTGCACCAGCTGTGCCCAGGCCACATGCTGGACTTCTTTTTCATCAGAGACATAAAATTCTAGCTCTCTAAGCCCAGGTGGGCTTTTGTTTTGTGTTGTTTTGGTTTTTCAACTGTTATTTGCAGCCAAATCTGACCCTTAAAGGTGTGGATGGCTCTATGGTCTGGCATAGTGAACTCTGCCCTGCGCTGGGGGCCTTGGGGCGGGGTGGTGTCAGGTGATGGGGCAGGGGTGTGAGTTACAGGAGATGGAGAGAGGAGAGGTGGCTCAGAACAGCATCACTACTCTGTGTTCAAGGTCCCAGGAGTAAACAGGCCAGAGGCGAGCAGGAGGAGGAAAGGGTGCGCAGGACCTTGGGTATTGTGGGAGGTGGCCAGGCACCAGAGAGCAGGCCTCAGGTGCAGAGCCATGGGGGAGGAAAGGGAAACAAAGGCACCCTCACCCAGCGTGGTGGTGCACACCTATAATTCCAGCACTCAGGAGGCTGAGGTTGGAGGATCTTCTGTGAGTTGGAAGCCATCCTGGGCTACATAGTGAGATCCTGTCTCAAAAAAGTTAAAAAAAAAAATACAGATGGGGGCTGGGGGTATACCTCCATGTAGAGCATGTGTGTAGCATGTGTGAGGCCCTGGGTTTCATTCTCAGCACCCCTAAGAAAGAGACTAAAATATAGACTTGATGTGGGGTTCTGAGGGTCCCGAGGTGATGACACTGCCCCCCTGCACCCCATCCACCCTCCTTCTGTGCCAGTCTCACCCGTGGCCCCTCTCCTGGGTCTTCTTTTTTTTTGGTACCGGGGATTGAACTCAGGACCTTGCGCTTTCTGAGGCAGGTGGTGGAACCACTGAGCTAAATCCCCAGCCCATCCTGGGTCTTCTTTCAGCCTCAGCATGGTGAGCATCTCTCACAAAGCCCTCAGCCCCCAGGATCGGGGTCCTGTCCCTCGAGCTTGCTGCCGGGTCCCAGCACATTCAGAACAGCATTGCCTTCCATTAATGTTTGATGAGTGAATAAATGCTACACTTTAAATGACTAAAGCCAAACCTAATCAGCTGAAGCCAGTGATGCTGAAACTAGTTTCAATTTAAGTATTTAAGGCTGAGGGAAGTTAATCATTAGACCCAGGTAGGGATGATGAGATTTTGGGCCTCCCATGAATGTCATGAGCCCCATCCACCCCCCTCCCCTGTGAATACTGGGGCTCAGTACTTCCTTTAGGAACTAGTCCCCAGCCATCATGAGGACTCATGGGGCCGCCTCCTCCAGGGATACCGTGAAATATGGGGTAAGGGGGCAGACAAGAAATCAGCACTCAGGAGGCTGAGGCAGGGCCATCGCCTCAAGTTCCAGGCCAGCCTAGGCTACATAGCAAGACCATGTCTCAGAGAAACAAACAAAAAAAGAACAGTGGCTGCATCCTGAAGACCTATCCCTTGCCATCACACTTGCCAGGCCAGGGTGGACTTGGGCCAGGGAGGGGGGCCAGGGAGGGGGCCCAGGGTGGCAGCGGAAGCCAGGCCTCCAGTCACTCTTATTTTAAGCCTGGTGCACCCCCACCCCAAGCCTGATCTCCAGTGGGGGAGCCCCCGAGGGCCTCCCAGCCTCAGATCCACTCGGGGCTGCTGGCTCTGGGTCCTTCCTGGGTGTCACCCAGAATGACACCCAGAAACCAAGTTGGGAGACAGCCTGGCAGCCTCACGTGTGGCTTTTCCTCTGCATCAGCTCTCCAGTGGCCCTCATCTGGGACAGGCAGCCGGGAAAAGCTGAGCACATGGCCTACTTATGGCGGCGTTAATTATGGGCTCGGGTGTATGTTCCTGTCATGATGTAGCCAGCTCCTGGGCTGTGCACAGGGACCATTGTGTTCAGGGCATCCTAGGCCCTCTGACACTGCTCCACCTGCAGGTGGAGTAACCATTGGGAGGGGGCAGGGCTTGGGGTGGCCAGGGTGGCACCTCGTGGATTCTCTCCCCTTCCCTGGAGGGTACACTGCCTGCCTGGCGTGCACACACACAGGTACACAGTGCACACACAGACACGCTTGCACACTTACGGACAGTGCACACAAGCAAGTATGCAGCCCCCCCCACCTGGGAAACTCCCTCTCCTGATGCACCCTCATTGTCTCCCATGGACTCTGCTCTCCCAGCCGTCTGGATGTGGGTAAGGCTATCATTACTGCTCCTTTCCCCGTTCAGTTGCCTGAGAGGGAAAAATGACACTCAGGAGAAAGTTTTTCCTGCTCCTGGAGTCTAATTACTTGTTTGATGAGTCCTGACCCATACACATTTCCAGAGAGACACTCAATACCTGCTTGGCTCAGAGACCGCCAGCTGAAGCCACCCTCTGTGACTTTAGGAAACTTTCTCTTGAGTCCTTGTGGAAGTCCTGGCCGGCCCAGCCTCCAGGCTCTGTGCCCATCTTGCCTCTGCCCAGACCTGCCAGGCTTTCTCGTGCTGCCCTGTGTTTGTCCAGTCTTTCTCTTGCCACTCCCAGTGGCGGGTGCCCTGCTTTGGCCCCTCCCCACCCACAGCTAGTGTGTCTTCTCTGAGCAGGCTCTGCAACTCTTTCTGGTGGCTTTTGCAGATTTTTTCTTTTTGGTTTTTTTGAGACAAGGTCTTACTCTGTAGCCCAGAGCTGACCTTGACCTCACTATATAGCCCAGGCTGACCTGGAACTTGTGGCAATCCTCCTGCCTCAGCCTCCTGAGTGCTGGGATTACAGGCCTGTGCCACCACACCTGGCTCTCGCTTGCATTCATTGGTCTGAGTAGGTGCTCTCCCAATGTGGATGTGGCCCTGCCTCAGTGGAATGTGCATCCTTACAGGAAGAGACCAGCAGCAGTGGTGGCACCTGCCTGTCACCCCAGCACCATGGCTCCTGATCGCCACAAGTCAGAGGGCAGCCTGACTGCAGAGCGAGATACTCTCTCAAAAAAACAAAAATGAGGGCTGGGGATTTAGCCCAGTGGTTCTGTCGCTTGCCTTGCAAGCGCAAGAACCCGAGTTCGATCCCCGGTACCAAAAAAAACCCCCCAAAAACAAAAAAACAAAAATGGAAGCAAAATCCAGAGAGTGATAGCAAGTAAATTGTTAAACAGAATGCCAGGGTGGGGATGTGGGCTCAGCCTGTTCGTACATGGAGCTCATGGTGGGCAACCCCAACACAGTGCTCGGCTGCACCATTGTTCCTTGTTGCTCTCGGTTGTGAAATGTCCTTAACAGGTCAGAGCAGAGAGGCAAGAAAACCCGGAGCGCACAGCCTATCCTCTCGTCCTTGTGCACAGATTGTGGTGGTATTGTGCTCAGTGGGTCCGGAGGGACCATCCCACACATCGCCTTTGCCAGGAACACCCCAGGCTGGTGTCACAGTGAGGAGGACAGCGAGGCCCTGTGTGCCTGGTCCCAGCCTCCTGCGCTAACCAGCCTCCACGTTCCCAGGTCCCAAGGCTCCAGTGAGCTTCCGCAGATCCTCACTTGCTTCTGTTCCAAAGGTGACAGCCACAGCTGTGGAGGACTTGGACCCCAGGTTGGCCAGGGCTCCCCACTGGCCCCCGCTGGCCCCGCAGAAGAGGATGTGCGGCCCTGGTGCCCCTTGGTGCAGGATGTGACAGAGTTGTTCCAGAGCCTGGGGGCCCACAGCCCCGCCGTGTGCCCGCTGGGGCCCTGCAGCAGGTGGGTCCCACACCTTTCCTTCCTTGCACACAGGCTCTAGCCGAAGAATTGGGGAGTTCTTTTGGATTTAGTGTTATTATTGGGTTTTTTGAGACAGTCTCACTGTGTACTTAAGGCTGCTCTTGAACTCACTATGAAGCCCAGGCTGGCTCCGAACTCACGGTGATCCTACTGCCTCAGCCTCTGGTGCACTTAAACCAAATTCACATCAAGGGAAGGCACAGGAGGGGATCGAAGGAGCCACTGGCATCCCTCTGGAAGTGGAAGTGACTTGGAGACTACCACCTAGGCTGCACCCTGCTCTGCACAGAGGCACTTCCTCTTTCCCAGTTTCACCAAGATTTGACTGCTTCCTGACCTTTGTGCTACAGGGAGCAGGTGGTGTTGGAACTGTGGCCCTGTCCCAGCACTCAGAAGGCTGAGACAGAAGGATCAAGTCCAGCCTGGGCCACACAGTGAGTTCAGCAGTTCAACACCAGCCTGAACTACATAGTGAGGCTCTGTCTCAAAAAAAGAAAAAATTCCTTTTGAAAGATGCAGTTCTGCCCCTGGACCATGCAGGCCATCTGGTAGAGCACCATGGTCTGGGGCCAGGGCCACGGACACCTGGTCCTCAGAAAGGGCCGCCCTCTGCAAGGCCAGGGTGTAAATGAGTGACACTTCACACATAGGAAGGACCTTCTCTCCATCTTGGAGGCCATGGCAACTGGCCTTTGCAATGGTATGGTTTAATCCAGGTAAAATGACCCAGGCTCCCTTCCATTAGCTCAGTGTGGAGTCCTCTCCAACATGGCCATGGCACAGGGGACAGATGGATAGTGCCCTGCCTGCTGCCAGGCAGCTCTCAAACATGGCAGCAGTGACCCTGCACTTACCCTTTTCCCTGCGAACATCACAGCACTGGATGGACGCCGTCACCATTTGTAACCCAAATGTGGAGGCATAGGCAGGGGCCAGCGGTATGCCCCTGGGATGGTCATTTCATGAGTGTAGAGTGGTGCCACAAGACCCAGATTCCAGCTCCTGGATGCTGGTCACAGAGCCCTAATCCTGGGGCTGGGTACACAGGACCCCAGCGAGGTCACTTTGCTTGTGGGGTCCTACTGTGGGGCATCAGGAAGCTCTGAACTCCCTGTGCCCAGGAGGGGAGTGGGTGTGCTGGGCTGCTGGTGCCCTGTGCTCTGTGACCTCGTGCTGGCGCTGATGGAGCCCTGGGGACAGGTGTATCGGGATGGTGGTCACAGACGCCAACACTTGAGTCAAAAGGCAGGAGACAGAGGACTCATAGCACTGTCCCCAAGGTGAGAACTGGGGAGAGCCTGGTGCTCGCTGGGGAGGCTGGTGTCCCCTCCCTGGGAGGCAGGAGGCAAGGGCTCTATCACAGCCACAGTTCTGCTTGCAGCACAGGAAGACATGGCCCGCTCACACTTCCTCCACTCCTCCCTTTGGCAGTGGCAGAGTGGCTGCTAACCCATCTGTCTCTACACCAGAGAGGCTACCCAGCCCTTGGGAGCCCTGAAAACCTGCCTGGCAGGCTTGTGTATCCCTGCACACTCACAGGCTGCACCGACAGGGATACCCCCTCACACCTGGCACTGGCCTGGGCTGTATCGTGGGTGCTGACACTAGCCCCATCCATGCTCCACCCTAAGAAGCACTTAAATTGGAAAGGGTCCAGCCTCAGTCTCCCCCTCCACCAGTTTTGATTCAGCAGTGCCAACTTTCCAGGTACCTAGGAGATGGATCTGTCTTCTTCCCCTCTGAGAGCAGCACTAGCGCCAAGATGTGAAGAACGGAGACCTTTCCCCGCAGAGCTCCAGGAGTGATGCTCTCAGCCGGGTGTGGTGGTGCATGCCTGTGGGCCCAGCTCTCAGGAGGTTGAGGCAGGAGGATTGCCACTAGCTGAAGGCCAGTCTGAGCTATATAGCTAAACTTTGGCTCAAAACAAAAACAAAATCCAACAAAAACGAGTAGTACTCTTCCAGTCCCATGGTGGTGACCACACTGGACCCGTTATTCTTGGTCACAAAGTCACTTATTTGAAATCAGCAATGGATACTTGACCAAAGGAGGAGTTAGGGCCTAGGCTGCTTTTCTCCTGCCCAGGGCCTGTGTGTGTGGGAAATGGCGGGAAGCCTGTGTGGTATGACCCTCGTCTGCTGCCGCCTCACTTGCTGTGAGCCTCCCCACCCTGAGCGGGACTCTGGCCTTGGCTGCCTCACTGGGCACTATCCCATGCCTGAGGACCCCACCTCGATGGGCTCGTCCCTGCAGAACTTGTCAGGCCCAGTGCACCCCTCACGGAGGTTCACAAGGCCAGCTGCCATTCCAGTCTTCACCTGGTGGGAGGTGGTACAAGGGGACCCCCCAGGTTGCAGCAAGAGCCCTCACTGTCCCCGAAGGGGGC
Organism: Heterocephalus glaber; assembly: GCF_000247695.1. Next base: position 2,786,290 of record NW_004624749.1, on the reverse strand, counting down.
CCCTCCACACCTTGGCAGGGAGGTCAGTGGGGTGTCAGGAGTCCTTGCAGGGAGAGGTTATGACAGGCCATGCTTGCCTTTGCTCTCCCCCTCTTCCTCCTCCTCTTCTCTCCCACTTTTCTCTGTCTCTCTGTCCCCACCTCACTACCTTTGGGAAAGCCAGCTGCCCTGTTGAGGAGCCTGGAAGAGGCCCCTGTGGTGAGGAACTGGCAGCTACCAATTGGTGACCCCGTGAATGAGCCTGGGCAAGCCAAAGGTGACTTCAGCCCACCCAGCATCTCAAGGGCCACCCCATCCAGACCCTGGTCCACACCCCTGAGCCACCTCTCGACTCTTGCATCCTGGACCTGTATGGGGTGCTCTTTCACACATGGCCACAGCGGCCGTGGATGGCTGGGTCTTTAGAGCCTCCTGCCCTGCCCCGTGCCCTCTGTGCCCAGCTCCTGTGACTGCCCCACCATTGTGTCCTTGCTATCTCTGTCTCACCTTAGGATGCCAGAACAGGAGGACAGGGAGCAGCAGGACCCACCCCAGGAGGTGGCCCTGGAGGCAAGCCTGAACTACATCTACAAGGTGAGTTGCCTTCCACCAGCCTGTCCAGCAGCCAGACCTCACTTCCTGTTCTCTCCACTCCTGCCCAGTGTGGCCGCAGGGGTTCATGTCCTCACTGTCCCTGTCCCTCCACTTGTGGCCACCCCACCCCAATGCTCCTTCCTTCCAGTTCCTGACGCTGTGTGTCTATTCCCGGCCCGGGATCTACACTGATGCCAGCCTCCTGGGCCTCATCGAGCTTCTGTGTCGCACCAGTCTGGATGTGGGGCTCCGCCTGCTGCCCAAAACTGACCTCCAGCAACTTCTGCTGCAGCTGCTGGAGTGCATCCGAGAGTGGCCCGGCAAGGTGTGTGGCACTGCTCTACGGGCTGACTTCCCTACTTCTTCACCCGGGTAGGCTGGGTGGCAGGTTGGAGTGGCAGGTCGGAGGCGGTGTCCCTTGCAGCCTGCCCCTGTCCCTGTCCCCACAGCTGCAGCGCCTGTGCCGCACCATCAGCTGGGTGTCCGACCACCACCACAACCTGCTGGCCATTGTGCAGCTTTTCCTGGATGTGACCCCCCGGGCCAGGTGGGTGTCCCCCTCCCTCCCGCTAGGCAGAGCCAGAAATCCAGAGCACTAATGACTTCTTTACAGACAGACGCCATAAAGCCCAGTTCTCTTAGCACAGACTCATTAGCATGCTGCCGCCTTCGGTGCCTGCCCTCCCCACCTCTCCAGCACCATCCCTATGGTTCTGCCCTCTGCGTGGCATTTCTCCGCCAGAATTACCTCACCATTTGCTCCATTTGTGGCTGCCCTTCCCCTCCACAGCCCCTTCACGGGAGCAGGTACCTTGTTGGGGTATCTGACAGGCTGTTGGTGCTTGGGAAATTCTTTTTGAATGATTAATGATGAATGAAGTAAACAAACAGTTCAGCCCAGGAGGAGATAAATCACTTGGCTGAGCCAGGCATGGTGGTGCATGCCTGTAATCTCAGCTATTTGGGTAGGTTGAGGCAGAAGGATCCCAAGTTTGAGGTAAGCCTGGGCAACTTAAACCCTTTCTCAAAAATTTTTAAAAAGTCGTGGGAGTGTAGCTGAGTGGGAGAGAACTTGCCTAGCAGGCATGAGTTCCTGGATTCCATTCTCAGTACAACAAAAAGAAAAAGGGAAAAAGGCACACAGCTGGACCACCCCCTCTGGAGCGGACCCCTCCCATGCCAGCCTGAAGAGTTGCCCACAGGGCCGGTCCCCTGCTGCTCTCTTCCTGTGCACAGCTCAGGGAAAGACATCCACTCTCTTTGGAGGCCCAACTGGAGAAACGCTCCAAAGAGCAGGCCCAGCTATGGTCTCTGTTGTGAGCCTGGCCAAGAGTGGTGGCCTCTCCATGGTCCCGAAGGGTGACTTCCAGGCTGTGTTGAAAGAACCAGGCTTTGGGAGCCCTGTCCCAGGCCTCCTGGTGCTTCAGTGGTGGTGCCCTGCCCTGCCCCAACCACCAGGATTTCTTCCGTCTCCTCTGAAGAGGGTCAGCCCTGCCTCCTGGTCCCTGCTCTATTGCCCAGGCTGGAAACGGTAGTCCTAGAGGTTCCTCCATGACCACTTCATTATCCTTCTCATTCCGCAGTCCTGTGCTTAGCCAGGTGTGGAGGTGCATACTTGAGGCTGAGGCAGGAGGATTGCAAGGTGGAGCCCAGCCTGGGCAGTTTAGGATCTTAGCAAACTCTGTCTCAAAATAAAATTTAAAGGGCCAGGGATTTAGCTCAATGGTGCCGCTGCCTACCTTGCAAGTGCAAGGTCCCAAGTTCAATCCCTGGTACCAAAAAAACCAAAAAAAAAAAAAAAAAAATTTAAAAAGGGGCTGGGGGTGGAGCTCAGTGTGAAAATCCTGGGTTTCATCCTCAGTGCCAAAAAAGAAGAGTCCTCAGTCCCTTCTATGCCCTTCCCACCCCCTCTTGCTGTGGTTTCTTGTCTCCTTCGGAGCACACAGACCCATCTGCCCCTCCTCCTGCCCAAAGTCTGTGTACTCTGCAGACACCTGTATGTATTCTGGCCCTGCCTACCATGCTCCCTGCCTCCTGCCGGCCCAGGGCCACAGCCTGAGGCTGTTGCTGAGACCTGTGTGGTCCAGCCTGACTTCCATTGCTCCACAGGGCCATGTTGCTTGGGGTTGTGTTTCTCAAATACACGCCTTACAAATCTGCATATGTGCATCTGTGATGGGTCTTCTTTTTCATGGCAACGTAGTATTCCCTACTAGGCATGAAACCAGTCCCTGGCCTTGGGTGTTCCCCCGGGGACTGTCCACATGTACCATCTTTGGGCATCTCTATAAATACTTCTCTAAGATGAGCTCCTGATGGGAAAATTGCAGTCCTAAAGTCCTAAAGTCTGTGCATTTAAATTTTGCCCTAAAAAAAACAAAGCTACACTGGTTAGTATACCACCAAGCAATTATAAAAATGGCTGTTTCTGCATATTCTTGTTAACACTGCATCTTCTCAGTTCTGTTTTTAAGTCATAGTCAATCTGGTGAATGAAGGATATAATTCTGTGACTCTGATTTTTATTTCCCTGATTGTCAGTGAAAGTGAGCATCTTTTTCTGTTGTGTTTCTTTTACTATAAATTACCTATAGGGCTCCTTACCCATTCTTCTGTCAGGTAATTTATCTTCTTAACTACGTTGACATATGTGTTACTCACCGTACGTGTTGCAATCACTGTATTGCCCTGTGTTTTCTCCTAAGGTTGTAAATTATCATTTTTATTTATGTTACTTACTTGTAAATTGTCATTTTTTAAATACTTATGTGTGATATCATCTAGCTAACTAGATGTTTTCTTACTGGTTTTTCTTTTTTCTTTTTTTGTGTGTGTGACAGAGTCTCGCTATATAGCCCAGGATGGCCTCAAACTTAACAGCAGTCCTCATGCCACAGCCTCCAGAATGCTTAGATGATAGACATGTGCTACTATGCCTAGCAGTGATTTTAAATTTTAGAGCAGACTTAGAGGTGCAGGAGAGTGGTGTGCGTAGTGCAGAATTGCCTGGACTCTCGTGTAATGAAGCCTCTGTGTCCTGCGCAGCAGGCCTTCCCCACTCTTAAGCCCAGGAAGAGTCTCCCTGTTTCCTCCCAGGACTTGCATAAACTTATTCCTGGCAGCTTCCTCCCATCTGGGACCCATCTCTCTTAGGTAGGAGACAAGGATCTAACTGGATGTTTTCCACCCGCAAAGAGCCAGTGGACCCAGTAGCTTTTTTCCTATAAATTGTTGTCCTTTCCCAATCAATCTGGAGCAGCCTTTGTCATGGGCCAAACCTGTAACACTGCTTGTTCCTCTGCCAGCCATGGGGACTGCAGTGTGGGGGACCTGTGTCTTTGCAGGGTCTGTGCTGGTCCAGGGCCCAGCAGAAGTGGCCTTCAGTGCTACAGAGTGAATGAAGCAGGATGTCTTTCATCTGCCCTTGGGACAGACGCCTCCACCGGCTTCTGCCTCGGGCCAGGAGCTTTGGGGATTTTAAAAACTTTATTTATTTATTTATTTATTTATTTATTTATTTATTTATTTAAGATGGGGTCTCACTGTGTAGCCCAGGCTGGCCATAAACTCACAGGGACTCTCCTGCTTCAGCCTCCCTAGTCAACACCAGGCTGGACCAGGAGCTTTTTGAGGGGAGAGGCTTCCTCATCAGAATGAGGGTTGTTTATGTAGAAATTTTATTCTATTTCCTAAATGGATAAAGCATTCAAGGGATGAAAAGAAATAAACACAGAAACTCACCCCAGCCTGGCCCGAGCTGCCCTCCTGTTGTCTCTGTGCTCACGCATGCACAACCCCCCCTCCTGTTTTCCCTCGGCTGTGCCGTGTTTGGTAGCCCTTCCAGACCATGTCCTAACAGCTTCCAGTTCTCTTCCTCAGCCCCACTGTGCACAACATGGTCTCTGGGTGGTGCTGCCCCTCCATGTCCCCTGCGGTTGTGGCATTGTCACAGGAGCTGGCCACCCCGTTCTGGCCATGCTGGTGGCTGCCCCACTGGGCTCTGTGCCCAGACTACCTCCAGGAAGGGGGGCGGGTTGTTGTGTGAGGGGCTGTCACAACCATGGACTGCTCAACTCAGGAAGGATAAAGGAGAAGCTCCCACTGACACTGGTGCCTGCACACCCAGTCCCCGCCTGCTGATGGTGGACTTCCGCTGTAGATCTAAGAGCTTAACCTTCACAAATGAGATCAACTAAGCCAGGTATGGTAGTGTACCCCTGTAAGTACTCAGGAGGCTGAGGCAAGAGGATCGCTGAGAGTTCTAGGCCAGCCTGGGCTACATAACGAGAACTTGTCCCTTGAAAAACCAAGCAAGCAAAAGGAAAAGAAATACTAGAACAAACCACCCAACATGAGGCCAGTGGGAAGAGGGAAATTTGTGTCTGGAAGGTGACCCCTGTGGTGGCTACCCTGGCTTCTGTCCTGGGCCCCAGTGGGGGCTGAGCCTTGAGCAAGTCCTATGGCCACTCACAGGCACTGCAGGAGGAAGAGGGGGCTGAAGGCTGCTCAGCAGCACTCTGGGGAACCCGCTTCCTCACCCTCTGAACTGCTCTTCAGTGTCTCGAGCAGCTGCTGCTCAGGCCTTTGGAGTGGCAGGACGAAGGAGATAAGACTGCCTAGGCAATGACAGAGGTGTCTGAAACAGGTCCCTGCACCTAGCGACCTGGCATGGAGTCCTGGCATGCAGTGTGAGTGGGAAGGATCAGGCCTGTCTGGGGCTGGCAGGGCAAGGAGACCAGTACATGGGTCCATGTGACCCCTCAAGGGCAGTTTGGCAAGATCAAGAAGATGACTCAAAAATGTGCAAACTCTTCCCCCAAATAATTGACTGGAGGAAGTTGGATAGCGAGGAAAGATTTATCATCTCAGGACTTAGTATAGTAACGGTCATGATAGTGAAACAATTGGAAAAGACGTCAGTGCTGCATGAGTTACATTCCACCCACACTGTGGGATGTTTTATCGTACTCAAAAATGACAGAAGAAAGTAGGGCGTGGAGCACACATCTGTAATCATACAAGAGGCTGAGGTAGGAGGGTCAAAAGTTTGAGGTCAGCCTGGGCTACATAGCAAAACCCTATCTCAAGAAGAAAAACGAGGAGGAGGAAGGTGATCAAGAATATAGTGCTAAATGAAAAAAGACCATAGAAGCAAATGTAAAGTGTCAGTTATTATTAGGGAAGAAGTAATCTTAGAGTGTTGAGATTAACATGAGTGGCCAGGGGCCAGGGATTTAGCTCAGTGGTTCCAGCGCCTGCCTTGTAAGCGCAAGGTCCCGAGTTTGATCCCGGTACCAAAAAACAGAAAAGTAGAACAAATAGGCCCCATGCACCCACATCCTGCCACAGCCGACCCTTGGGGCCCCACAATTCCTCTCTGCTTGTACCTGCACCCCACACCCACACCCCACACCTGACCATTGTGCAGTAAATCTCACTCTGACCACACCTGGGTCACCTAGGACACTCGACAGTATGACAGCTGTCACAAGTGACTGAGTCACTTCCACATGCCGAGCCTGCCCCGGTTCAGCACCCTAGCACTCAGGAAGCCAGAGCTCTGGTGACTGCCCGGAGGGCTCTCCTGACATGGCCCTGGCACTACACCCTTCCTCAAGGTGTCCCTGGAATGTTCTGGGGACTTGAGTCTCAATGTCCCCTCTGTCCAGCTGTCATGGTGGCTAGGGTCAGCTCCCTGGCATGAGGCCTCTGCATCTCCTAGCGCTTAGGCCACCAAGATGTCACCATGCTCCATGAATACTGAGCGTGAGCAGAAGCCCACATTGACTCTCAGGTCTTCTCTCTGCTTCTGTGACAGAGAAACATTGGACTTGGGGACTAGGAAGAGTTCCCAGAATATAGACACCCTTCAGCTGTGTCATGCCTAACTCTGCACAGAAGCCCGGGGCAGCTGGTCCTATGTCCCTCCTGTTGGGAGCTCAGTTTGGCTTTAACCAACTGGATGTTCTACAGGGAGGGGAGCAGGGACAGCAACCCTCACCAGGCCCTTCTTGTGCAAACTGTCTTCAGCCTGGGGAATTCTGGAGATTGGGGAATCTTTTGGTTTTTGAGACAGGGTCTCACTATGTAGTTCAGGCTGGCCTTGAACTCACTATGTACCCAGGCTGGCTTTGAACTTGCAGCAATCTTCCTGCCTTAGCCCCTTGAGTGGTAGGATGACAGACTTATGCCACCATGACATGGCTCCTCGTCCATGCCCAGACCCCTGTCCCCTTCAGGGTTCCCAGGAGCCACTGTGCGAATATCCGGTCAGCCTCTTAGGGCCAGCATATTCCGCACTTCCTGCTGCAGAAGTCTGCACTTTCCAGGGGACAGCGGTGGCCCTGTCACCCTGTAGCAGACAAGTACATGCCTGGTCTCACCTCCTTCCTTTCCAGCAGACCCTAGTTCTGATCCTAATGGTTTTGCCTCTTCCAGACCTTTTCTTCAGCCATCCCTTCTTACTCCTGGCCTGTTAGCTTTTCATCCTCTGCTGCTCTTAGTCCACAGCAAAACGTGTCTTCCATCTTTGGTGACAGTTCTGTCCCCAGCTCTGACATCCTTCCCCAGAACCCTCACTCCCATCTGGGTCCTGCCCTCCCTCGGACACATGGGTTCTTCAGGGCTTAGTGTTGCAGGGAGCTCTCACCAGGCACAACAGACATGGCCAGAACATTCTGGAAGGAGGTAGCCTGGATCCAGTGGACGTGGAGACTTCAGAAGGGTTCAGCTCTGGTGGATGAAAGGAGAGACAGAGGTCATGCCAAGGAGCCATTCCAGACTGGGAGGACACTGGGGGCACCGGTCAGTACCGAGCTGCATGCATGTGGGGCTGGCTGGAGAGGGGGCTCTAGGAGTAATGTTGGGCCAGGTCAGGATACACTGTGATCAGACAGCCAGCATGCCAGCTCAGCCTCACTGTCCCCAGCAGTCTCCTCATGGCCCCCTGAGGAGTGATCACCACCCCTTACAGAACCACCTGGCCTCACGATGCTGTTCTCCCCACTTCTCTACCCTCTGTCCACCTCTCTCTCTGACCCCTCTCAGTTGTCATATTGAGCACCCCTTGCCCACCACCCTAGAGCCTTGGTATTCTCAGGGTGCAGGGCACTGGGTCCTCGGCCCAGACCACCCTGTGTGGGGACCAGGCACATTCCACCACTGCACGCAGTTCCTTTGCTACGGTCCCCACATACAGGAGGTGAGGACTTCAGATTCAGCCTGTGGGAGGCGGAAGTCACCACTGTCTTTGAGGACACAGCCTCCTCCATATTCCGCAGGAGTGGCACCTCCCTGGCTGCTCCCTGTGCCCACCCCTATGGCACGTTCTGTCCCTTGCAGCTGTCTGGCCGCCTAGGTTCCTGCTGGAGAATCCAGCTCCAGTCTTCCCACTCCATTTGTCCTGTGCTGCCCACAGTGTCACCTCCTTTCCAGCCTGGGCAATTTAGCAGCCTAGTGAGACCTTGTCTCAAAGTTTAAAAGAAAAGAAAAATGCTGGGGATGTAGCTCAGTGGAAAGGCCTTTGGGTTCCAGCCCCAGTACCAAAAAACTGTAAAAACATAGAGAAAGTGTTGATTCGTTGGATTGTTGTCTGTTTTTTTGAGACAGGGTCTCGCTTTGTAGTTCAGGCTAGCATTGAACTCACTGTGTAGTCCGGGCTGGCCTTAAACTTGTGGCCATCCTCTTGCCTCAGCTTCCTGAGTGCTGGGATCACAGGCACGCACCACCTTGCCCAGCCTAACCTCATATCTCTTTTGACAGATTAATCAGAACCATAGTCTGGGGAGGATGGTAGAGCACATGTGCCTGAGTTCCCTGGGACACTGGATGAGGCCATCACTCTGCCCTGGGGACAACATGCAGAATGTGGGTTGGCAGAGGGTAGAACTCAGTGGATCCATTAGAGTCCACCTGCAAGGCAGCCCCATGGTGCCCTTGGGTTCCACCTCCACTCTCAGGTCGGCCAGGGCAGAACCAGCATCCAGGGTGAGGCCATTAGGGGAACAAGGCCCGAGTCACAGATGACATGAATACAGCTGTCATTGACACTAAGATCTTGGAAGGTCAATCCTAAAGGCTTGGCCCTGCTACACAATAAGGAGCTGGATCTGGAGATGGGGTTTGACAGCCAGACATGTGAGAAAAGACGGTTGTGCAATCTGTTAACTGCTTGTTGCTTTCAGAGCTGCCGAGGAAATGCACATTAGCCTGTGGGCCTCGCTGTTGGGCACTGATGCCCCGGGGCCTCTGGAAGCCCCAGAGGAACACAGTGGACATGTGGGGCTGTGGCACCCAGGGATGGGGAGGCCGCCCAGAAAGCTCCAGAGCAGAGTCCAGATGCCCAGGAGGAAGACACTGGCAAGATGTGCTGGCAGCTTCTGGTGTTGGACCAGCCCTGGACTGGGGTCTCAAGGCTCCTCCTCACTGCAGTGAATGCCTAGTGGGGTGCAGCGAAGGGAATTAAAGGGCAACCATACAGGCTGTAGACAGGGTCTCAAGGTGTTTAAGTTCCAGGTGCTGTGGCTTTGTCATGATATTGGGGTAGGATGGAGCTTAGATGGTGATTGTCAGTGTGCACTGTGTGGTTTGCTTATACATGGAGGATGTTGTCACACATGAACGCTGGGGCACTTGTTAAGGTGATCATGTATGTGCTGACACCCAGCCATGGCACACAATGTCACCCACTCCCTAGAGGAGGACACAGGGATCAGGTCACCATCGAGCTTTGAGCATGAGGGGCTGGCTAGAGAGGGGGACTCTAGGGACTAATGTGAGGGGCCTCTCCCAGGCATCTGCAGAGGTAAGCACTTCCCCTTGGTCCTCCATTGTGCAGACCTGTGTTGCCTGGTCTGGGACATTTCTTTAAACAGGACAGCACAGTGTCCTCTCATGTCTGTGTCCTTCGCTCACGTTTTGTCTGGGGGGTGCATCCACGGGGATGTGAGTTGTTTCAGACTGACCCCTGTATTGCAGTGTGGTGCCCTGGCCTTGCAGACTCGGGGATGGTGGGGTGGGTTACCCAGCTCCTAAGCCCTGGTTCTTCCTGCCCGAGTAGCATACGCTCACGTGCAAGAGGAAAGATGCCAAATGAGGGGTCAAGGAGCAGGGACCGTGACAGGGTCCACCGGGTGAGGAGGTGGTGTGGATAGCCCAAGATGCAAGCTAGGCCAGAGCCAGGGCAGGTGTCACCAGCCCTTCCACAGTGGAACCAGCCGCAGCTGCTGCTTCCTGAACTGCCCTAAAGACACGGAAAAGGCAGCTTGTGGCTTTGGCCAGGTGCCCAGCAGCCTTTTAGGGCAGCGCAGCCTTGACAGGGCCCAGCTTCCCATGGAGGAGTAAGGACAGGGCTTCCTGGGCCTGAGATTTTGTCCTGAAGTCCCAGGGGCTGGGCTTTGGCCAGTGGCTTTGCCTTTCTGGGTGCTCCTGCAGGGTTGCACAGGGGACCACAGGGACAGCCACAGACTGGAACAGCACCCGCATCCTCTGTGCTGTGGGTTTAGGAAGCAGTTTGCAGCCTCCTCCTCCTGAGGGACTGCAGCTTCCCTGCTCAATGATCCGGTGTCCTGGTCTTGCAGAGGCCCTGGATGCGCAGGGCAGAGGCCAGGCTGGTCTAGAGCCTTTGCCTTATATGACAGCGGCCCAGAGGAATCGGGCTCTGCTCCTACTTTGCCCGGCTTGAGCTTGGGGAAGTCTTGCCAGGTGGGGGTTGACCATTTCTTGGGGAGGAAGAGCCTGAGGCCAGCCACACTTGTCCCTGTACATGGGGGTGGCATGTGGGGGACTCCCTGCTTTTTCTCCCCGACCTGCAGGGAAGAGGCGGGAGGCGACTAGGATAAAAGGTGCTGGGCAGGCGCGGTGGTGGTGGTGGTGGTGGCGGGGCCTGGTGCTCTCAGATATTCAGATGTAGGCTCCTGAGTCCACTCACGCCCCCCATTGCTGTTTTGGTACTTTTCTTCCTTTCTGGACTGCAGCCCAGCCTGACCCAACCGGCCCGCCTCTTCCCTTCTGGATTTAGCACCAGGGCCCTGCTGCGAGGCTGCTCAGTCCCTCCCCTCCCCTTCCCCCCTTGGCCTTGCTGGGCCGGGCGGGATTAATGAAGGCCAGATGCGGCTCACTCTGTGCTGCTGTGGCAGCCCCACTGTGGGCCGTTTACCTCCCACTGTGTTCCCAGCCCAGCTGCTGTGGGCTCCTGGGAACAGCTGGAAAGCAGGTCCTGGCTGACAGCAGAGTCAGCAGAGTGGGCCTTGGGCTGGTGTATCATGGTGGGGGGAACAGCAAGGGGCGTGCACCTCTGAAGCTGTGAAGTTGGGGCACAGTGGGGAGGAGCAGGGTGAAGGCCTCCTATTTGCCACCCTAATGTTCCATGCCAGGCAGGGCCCACTGGGCACAGAAAAGGGTCAAGGCTAAAGGGAGACAGAATCAGGTCCCCACACTGCTTCACTGTTGGTCTTCCTGGTCAGGAAGGGAGGGAAGCCAGGTGTGGTGGTACACACCAGTCATCCCAACACTTGAGAGACTGAGGCAGGAGGATCACTATGAGTTTGAGGCCAGCCTGGGCTACATGGTGAGAACCTGTCTCAAAAAAAAATGGGGGGGGGATTTAGCTCAGTGGTTCCACTGCCTGCCTCCCAAGTGGAAGGACCCAAGTTCGATCCCTGGTACCAAAAAAATAAAAAAATAAATTTTAAAAAAAGGGGGCGGGGAATGGTTGGTCCTCCCACGATTGCCAGATGCAATGCAAATACTACATGGGGCAAGCATGCTAAAAAAATTAGCCTTTGTGTTTCTGAAATTCAGATGTAGCAGGGCATCCACTGTTTCGGTTTGCTAAGTCTGGTGGGCCTATCTTCCCTTCCAGCCGAGTTTCTTTATTACATGAAGGTTTTATTCCACTCCAGTGTATAAACAACAAAGCACAGGTCATTTGACATGTATGACTCAGTGAGTTTTCACAGCACCCAGGTCAAGAAATGAGGTGCAACCAATCCAGGCATGGTAGTGCACGCCTGTAATCCTAGCACTTGGGAGGCAGAGGCAGGAGGATCACCACAAGTTCAAGGCTAGTCTGGGCTACAAAGTAAGTTCAGGGCCAGCCTGAACTACAAAGCAAGACCCTGTCTCAAAATACCAAAAAAAAAAAAAATGAGGCGCAACTGGAGCCAGCTTCAGGGTTGCTCCCTAGCATCTCATCCTCCAACTGCTCTTTTCTGTTTTGTTGTTTGTTTTTTGAGACAAGGTCTCACTTTGTAGCTCAGGCTGGCCTCGAACTCACAGCAGTCGCCCTGCCTCAGCCTCCTGAGTGCTTGGATACAGGCATGTACCACCATGCCCAGCCCCCTCTCATTTTTTGTGGCTGTGTACCTAGGAATAGAGTTTTGAGTCCTGGGTAGGCATGCGTACATCTCCAGTAGATCCTCCCCAGTGCTTTCCCACATGGATGTGCCCAGCTGCATGTGAGCACGGCAGCCTAGCACCCTCCCTGGCTTGGGCACACCCTCCTTTCCTGGGAGCTCCTCCTGATATGTGGGTACCTCTCTTCAGTCAGCAGCTCTTGCTTGGTTTTTTTTGTTTTTTTTTTTAGTACCAGGGATTGAACTTGGGACCTTGTGCATGTGAGGCAGGCAACTGAACCACTGAGCTAAATCCCCAGCCCAGCTCTTGTTTCGTTGGTGGTTCCCTCTTGACTGTTAGCTGAGAAAATCAATACAACCCCCAAGGTTCAGACCCGGTGTTAGGGCCTCTGATCTCAGCCTGCCTAGGGTCGAGGGGGCTTTGAGGGGCCACCCTGTCTCAGGTACCCATCACCTGGGGCAGTAGGCACCCTGGGAAGTCTCCAGGCAGCCTTCAGCACTGGCTGGGGTGACAGGGCTGTGACCAGGCGCGGTCCTGCCTCCTGAAGTCCTTCCCTAGGGAAACATCCTACATCCCACAGGCAACAGCTCCTATGTGGCTCTTCCGGCTGTCCCACTGGGGTAGCTGAGGGTGCCCAAGGGCTTCTCCAGCCCTCCAGTGACCCGGGGCACTTCCTGTTGAAGGACCTGGCCCCGGATCACACAGGTTCTCAGTGAGTATCCACTGCAGGCTGCCCAGGTGGTGGCCACATCAATATCCAAGCCTGAGAGTCCAGAGGGGCCCAACCTGAACAAGGCCCTGGGTTCCATGCCCACATCTGGAAACAAAAGTCCCTGGCAGCTAATGTCCTCTGCCCATGGGGGACAAGGAGCATGCAAGGCACATGAATGGTTGTGACCTCGTGATGTGGGGTGGCCTTGGGCGTTCAGGTGAAAGTCCCCTGTCTCTGAGCCCTCAGGCCCTATCTCCCTTCTCTTCTAGAGCTTACGGAGTTGTAAAAACCAGAATCACAAACATTAGTGTAGAAAAACCTGGCCAGGACCTGGGCATGGTAGTGGACACCTGTAATCCCAGCACCTGGGAGACTGAGGCACTGTGAGTTGGAGACCAGCCTGAACTATACATTGGGACCTGGTCTCAAAAAACAAAACTAGGGCCGAGGATTTAGCTCATAGGTTCCAGCACCTGCCTTGCAAGCACAAGGTCCTGAGTTCGATCGCAGGTACCAAAAAAAAAAAAAAACAGAATACCTGGCCTTTGCTCCTGAAGAGACATTAGCCGCACACCCAGGGCTGATGGTCACCTCTCAGGGGAACCCAGGGAGTGGGCTTCTCAGAAGAATGCGAAATCAGAAGTTGGTGCAGGGAGTAGGATGTCACCAAGAAGGAAATGTGTTTCTCATTTGAGTTGCTTTCTTTTCTGTGATGCCAGTGATAGAACCCAGAGTCTTGCACATGCTACGTAAGTGCTCTGCCACTGAGCCGCATGCCTGCCTGTTAACCCTGCTGGATCTACACTCAGATGCAGGAAAGTAGGAATATTGAACCACTGGTTGGTTGCTTGGCTGGTTGGTTTTGCTTTGTTTTTTGGTATCAGGGATCGAACTCAGGACCTTGTGCTTGCCAGGCATGTGCAGCACCACAGAGCTAAATCCCCGGCCCTGGTTGTATTTTTGAGACAGGGTCTCACTGTGTAGTTTAGGCTGGGCTCAAACTCACTTGTGTATCCCAGGCTGTCCTTGAATGTGTGCCAATCCTGCTGCCTTAGCCTCTTGAGTGCTGGGATTGTAGGTGTGCACCATCATGCCCAGCTTGTTTGTTGGAGCCCAAGCCCTTCACACTAAGATACATCCCCAAACCCTTTTCAGTGGTTTTTGTTTTTGTTTTAATTTCAGATAGGGTATGGCACAGTTGCCCAGGTTGGGCTCAAACTTGCGATCCTCCTGCCTTGGCCTCCCGGAGTACAGGGACTGCAGGCATGCGCCATCACCAGGCTGGCTTTGAACCACTTTGGAGTAGTCCTCTGCCTGTTCATCTCCACAGATCCGTATGGAAATGGAGTGGGCAACTCCTCTCTCTGTGGGTGTCCCATGCCCACCCCAACTTCCCCTGGCCCCCAAATTGCCACCCCTTCAAGTCCTTCCATTCTTTCTCTCCCAGGAAGCTTCGAAACCAGCTCAGCCTCGTAGTCATTGCCCGGCTGTTGGGCCAGGAAGAGGTACTCCCTCTCTGGAAAGAGAAGAGCCAGGTGAGTTGGCGTTGGCCGGGCAGGAGGCCTGTGAGTGGCTGCCCCTGTCCCCATGGACTCACCACCCCAAGGCTTCGTTGGAGTGCTAAGCTGGGCCTGAAGTTTTTTTCCTCCAATTCTTTCAGCCTAAGATTCCTAGGGTTAGGGGCCCCATGTAGGGGTCCAGTGCCTGCCTAGTGGCCTCTTGTGTGTGAGTTCCACCCTCATACCATCAGTAAGTGGTGTCAAGCACCCATAGGCCTGGCTTCCTAGGAGGCTGAGACAGGAGGATCATTTGAGCTCAAGAGTTCCAAGGAGGCCAAGGCAGGAGGGTGGCTAGCTTGTACTGCGGAGCAAGTTCAAGGCTGGCCTGAACTACATAGTGATATCCTATTTCAAAACCCAAAACAGTAAATTAAGGTGAAATACACATGACTTTTACCATTTCAGCTGTTACACTCTGTTTGAAGCATCTGTATTTCAGTGGTATTTGCTACGTTGACCTTGCTGTGCGGCAATCACCACCGTCCATCAACAGGACCTTTCTGTCTTCCCAGACTGAAACTCTGCCCCCATTAAACATTAACTTCCACCTGACACCCTCAGCCTCTGGTTAGGACATTTTTGTAGGTGGAAGAGCAATAAAGCTGGAAACAAATACTATTTGGGGCAGGGGGGTTAAGATAGGGTCTCATTATGTAGCCCAGGCTGGCCTCAAACTCTCTGTGTAGCCCAGGCTGGCCTGAAACTCACAGCGATCCTGCCTCAGTCTCCCTCGAGCAGGGATCACAGGTGTGTGCCACCAGCCTGGGTTGGAAACGAATACTATTAAATGAAAACTCGTCACTGCTGGTGTCCCTGAGGGCAGCAGGGAACAGCTCTGTCTCCCCGACCCCTCTGCTTGCTCAGGAGCCCTGACAGGGAGGCAAGTGGTAGGGCCAGCCTGGCCTGGCTGGAATCCTTATTCCTGCTCCCTTAGGAGGCCACCCAATCCCAAAGCGCTGCTGCACTGTCACCCTGTCTGCATCGTAGAACATGCATCAATGTCTTCCTGCCGATTTGAGCCCCAGAGTAGAGGCTCCTTGAGGACAGGGACCCAGGGGTTCTGTCACTGCTGCCTCATGGGACACAGCATAGGACATGGCACCCACCAGAAAGGCAGTGCCCTGGGGGAAGGGGGATGGGTGCATGGGGAGAGGGCAGGGGAGAGTGATTGCACCAAGGTCATGGCGCAGAAGGGATGGGGGACTGAGGGTGCCATTCGGGGTCCAGAAGTTCAGGGCAGGAGCAGCCAAGGTGCAACAGGCACACATAAGATGGGTCCCAGAGGGCTCAGGTGCACCCTGGTGGGGAGGAATCAGCTTGGCTAAGGGATCCCTGGGCCCTGAGGAGAACATGGTGGAGGCCAGATGGGGCAGGGGCAGCGATGGCAGTGGCCAGGAAGCCACTGGATGGCTGAGGACCAGGCCTTCGGTGCCCATCTGCCCCTTGTGCCCTGGCTGAGCTGTGTGTGCCAGGCTCTGTCTCAGGCCCAGGCGCTGCCAAGCTCTGGGGAGATGGCACCAGATGACCTCACAGGGGTGAGCAAGTGGCTGTGGCTGCAGTGACTCATTCTGCCTGAGCACAGCGGGCAGCTTGCAGAGGTGCCCGGAGCCAGGTCTGGAGAATGCGTCGTGCCCAGCAGCTGCAGGGCAGGCAGGACTAGCAGGGACCTGTCCCAGGCCCACTTCCTTCTCTGCTTTAAGCCCCAGCCACTCTATGGTGCAAGCCCCTTGGTTGCCCATCTCTGGCTGCCAGGCATGGCCCTTTCCGGTTTGGCCTCTCGGGCACTCTCCCCAGCACGTGGGCTTCAAAAGCCCTCCAGCTGCCACACCAGCCCCCCCACCCCGTACCCCATTCCCAGCTCCCCACACACATACACAGCTTCTTCCGGTCTACCTGTTAGCTCCCACCTGCCACAGCAGTGGCTACTGTGCTTGGTGTTGACCCTTGCAGCAGCCCAAGGCCATGAAGACTGCAGTTCTTCATCGATGCCTTATTTATTTTTTTATTTGTTTTATTTTTGAGAAACAGGATCTCACTATGTACCCCAGGGTGGCCTTGAACTCACTATGTAGCCCAGGCTGACCTCAAAGTCACAGCAAGCCTCAGCCTCCCCAGTGCTGGGATTACAGGTGTGCACCACCACACCCAGCTCTCATTCATGTTTTATAGATGGGTAAACCAAGGCAGCAAAACCTCCCAGGCCCGCACAGCAGAGCTGGGCTTTGAGTCCGCCCGCAGCCTCCATACCTGCAGCTCCATGCTGAGCCTGTCTTGATGGCCTCGGGCGAGGAGCTTCCCACTGGGTCACAGAGAGATGGAGGGTCCTGCCTTCCTCTGGCATCATCGTTTTTCTTTCGATTTTTGCGTGCAAGTGAAAGCAAAAGCGCTTGATAGACCAGATCTGCCAACTCTCTGGGGAGGGCTGCAGAGTGGAGAAGGGTCTGAGAAGCAGTGCTTGGGGCTAAGACAGGAAGGGCTGAGGCTGAACTGGGGCGGGACTCCTACTGGAGTCCTTGCAGCCCCTCAGTACTTACGTTTCCTGGAGAGTGGCAGGATCCAACCAGTAATTCCTGTTGTTCCGGTGGATACCAGGACCATTCCTGGAAATGCTGCTTTCTGGCCTCAGGCCCCAGGGGGCTCTGGACACTGCTCAGGGCTGGAACACAGAGCCCCTCCCTGTGGCACTGAAGGTCCAGGTGCAGGCAGAGGCACCGAGAAGGCAGTGATAAGCGCTCTGGAGGAAAATAAAGCTAGGTAGAGGGAGAGGAAGTATAGGGAAGGAGCTGCTTCCTAAATAAGGGTGGACAGAGGATGAGGCCTCTGAGTGCAGATCTGAAGGAGGCAGGATGTTCTGCTGGGGAAGAGTACTCCAGGGCAGAGGGAGCAGCAAGAGCAAAGGCCCTGGGGTAGGCAGAGCCTCTTAGGTTGGAGGGTAACAAAGCAGTGGGTGTGGCTGGCACACAGGGCTGGGTGGAACAGCAGGAGAGGAGGTCCCAACAGGTGAGAGAGCTGCTGGAAAAGCTTTGGGTAGAAGAGAAACAGAATCTGTTCTGTAAAATTTTCCAAAATTGTGCTGGCTGCTGCATGGAGCCTAGACTGTCAGGTTTGAGGAGGATGGCGTCGCCTCCTTGCAGTTTGTCATGGAGCAATTCAGCCAGCATTGGTGGCACCCAAGACAGCCAGTAGGATGGAGGGTGTGCAAGGGGAAGGCGTTGTTGTTGGGGGGGGGGGGGTTCATGCTGAAGAGCTGCCTCAACCCGGCAGGCAGAACACAGGGGAGAGGGTTGGGGTTGGGGAGGAAAGCGGGAGTTTATTTCGGCCCCAGGCCACCTCTTGCAATACAGCAGCAAAGTCTGTCTCCCAGTGTGACAACAGGGGCCTTAAGCAGCCGAAACAAGGAAGATAAAAGTTGGCATCTACTAGAACAAGGCTAGCCTTGGCCCTGCCCTGAAATGTGTTCATGCATTTCCCTAACCAGTACTTACAAACCCCCTGTCAACTGTCAGGCAGGGTGCTGGGCCCTGCCAGCAGGGAAGAGAACAGATAAGAAATTTAAAAATTGCTGGGGCGTCACACCTGTGACCCCAGCATTCAGGAGGCTGAGAGAGGAAGGTCTCTGTGAGTCCCTGGCCAGCCTGGACCACACAGTGAGACCCCATCTCAAAAGGAAAAAAAAAGGAGGAGAGGGGCAGCTCTGCAGTCACGGCCCAGGCTCCAGACCGCAGCTCAGATCACTGGGGCCTTGAGGTCACCGCTGCCTCCCCTGTGCAAACGGGACACTGCCAGCTTGTGGGTGGGAGAGCCTTGTGCTGTGTGGATGCCTGCCTCTCTGGGGTCCAAGTCCCTGCCTGGCCAGGCCAGTGGAGGCCTGTCTAGGGTGATCATTTATTTCAGGAGTCTGCCCTGCCAGGCTGTGGTTGCTGAGGTGGCCCCTGGCCACCTGGGGTGGGGCTGGGAGGGTACAGGTCTGGTCTCAGCCCCATAGGGACCCATAGGTTCCATGCAAGTCCGGATCCTGCAGAGTGATTTGGAGTAGGCCAGCGAAATGGAAACAAAAGGAAATTAGCAGTCAGGTAGCAGCTGGCTGGCCAGCAGCTTCCTAAAGTGAGCACAGCCAGGCTGTTTTCACGGATGGAGAGGGAAAACACAGGCATGAGCCATCAGGCCAATGTCAGTGTGCTCTCCCTGCCTGCCCTGCCCAGGGCCCGAAGCAGGGAGGGTACAGCTGGTTGGGGCCGCCAGCATGCCTGAGGGCCATTGTGGGGTGTGGGCTGGGCCACTGTGGTGCTTGCACAGCTGTGAGCTCAAGCAGGCTGCACTGTTTTGGAAACTCTCCCCAGACAGAGGCTGCGCAAGACCTCACAGCCCGGAGGCAGCCTTCTCCTGCCCAGAGCCTTGTTCCTCCTGGCCTCGGGCCCTCTCCCCTTCCAAAGCAGTCAGACACCAGGCAGGGAAGCCCTGGCCCCCACCCTGGTGCCCCCAACCCAGCTGCTTCTGCAGGCTGTGAAGCTACTGCAGGCTGAGTTGGCGAGCAGGTGGCACAGGTGAGTCACCTCAGTAAGCCAGGTGTGTGGCAGGGATGGGTCCAAGCAGGGAGCAGGCCAGAGGCTCTGACCCTTGCCAAGACCACACTGCACCTGCTAGATCTAAGCAGCGGGTGCCTCTGTAAGCCTCTGGCTCTGCCCCTGTGCCCCCCACCCTCCCCACCTCAGGGCTGCATGGAGCTCTGAGGAGCGGGTCCTGGACCCTGCCTACTTCTGCCCAGCTACAGCTCAGAGTGCTCAGGGGCTCTGCCAGGCTGTCCGAGCCTGGTGCCTGGCTGTGGCCTTGAGGAGGGTCTGCTGCAGCCCTAGGGGGTGCAGGCAGACTGCATTCCATCCCAGAGACAGCAGACCTTGTCAAAAGGGTGGGCAGTTTCTTAAAAAAGTAAATGGGACCGGGCATGGTGGCACATGCCTGTAATGCCAGCACTCTGGGAGGCTGAGGCAGGAAGAATACAAGTTTGAGCCCAGCCTAAGCAACTTTGCAATTTAGCAAGACCCTGTCTCAATACATATATACATGCATACATAAAATAATAAAAATAGAAAGGGTTGGGCCAGGGATTTAGCTCAGTGGCGCACCACACCTGCCTCCCAACCACGAGGTCCTGAGTTCAATCCCTGGTGGGAGGGTGGGGGATAGGGCTGGGGATGTAGCTCAGTGATAAGAGAGTTTACTTAGCATGTACCAAGCCTTGGGTTTAATCCCTAGCACCACCAAAAGCCCCACCTAAATGGGAGGCGGAGTGGTGAGTAGATTAAGTGCTGCGTTCTCCAGATATGCTTGGGGATCTGGTAGGGACCCTCATCTGGACAGAGGGCCCGGGTGAAGACATTTAAAACAGTCAGGAAACTGACCCCAGGTGGGGGAGGGTAATGAGTTCTTGGTAATTTTGCTGCATGGGAAATGGCATTGTAGTCACAGCAGGGGCTCCTCTTTTTCTGTCCTGTGCTCCATAGACAGAGTGATCGGGGTTTGAGTCTCCCTGAAGTCCTGAGGCAGGGAAGGGTGTGCCAGATGGGGGGAGAGGCCAACCATGGGCACTGCCCTGGTGATGGACCACTGGAGCCAGACACAGTCTCTCCATGTCCTGGATTGAGAATGCCACAGTGATAAGTTCAGTGAGCAGAGAGGGACGCAGCAAGTGCAGGCTGTCAGAGGAGGAGCTCGGGTGGGCAGAGTCTGTTCATGACAGGGGCTTTGCTCTGCCTCTTGTCCTTCAGGAAATGGATTTAACCCTTAGGTCTTAGAAGATTTTTTCTTTTCTTTCTTTCCTTTTCTTTTTTCTTTTTCATGTTTTTTTGAGATGGGGTCTCACTATGTAGTTCAGGCTGGCCTCGAATTTGGAGCAGTCCTCCTGCCTCAGCCTCCCAAGTGCTGGTATTACAGGCATGCACCACCATGACTGGCTTCAGGTCTTTTTAGTTCATCTTGTTTTTGTTTTTGTTTGTTTGTTTTTTTGAATGAGGATCTCGCTGGTTTTGAACTCACTATGTAGCCCAGTTTGCCCTTGAACTCAAGGTGAGCCTCCTGCCTCAGCCTCCCAAGTGCTGGGATTACAGGAGTGTGCTACCACACCCAACTTTAGTTCACCTTGTTAAGGAGAATTTACCCTCTGCCAGGGCCTGTGTGTGTGTGTGTCCTTCTCTCGGGAAAGTGTGTGGCCCCTTCTACACCATCATCTCCTCAGGCTTTGAGGCCACGAAGCTCCCATGTGACAGGTGGCTGTGAGGCCTGGAAGCGGCCGGCACTCCGACTGCCATCAGCCAGGGGTGTCCCAAGACACCTGCACATGTGTACAGCTTTGGCCTCATGAGTAACAGCCTCTCTTCTCTCCCCAGCTGCCCTTGCTCAGCTGGCTCCTGGGCCTCATGAGACCTTCTGCTCTCAGGCAGCACCTGGGCTGTGAGCATCGGCCGCCCTGCCTTGAGCAGCAGCCCAAGGCCAGTGCAGAGCTGGACCAGAAGGTAAGCCCCTGCCAGCCCTGCCACCACTGCACACATCGGGGTGGGCAGGACAGTGTGCAGCGCAGCCCAAGGGCCTGTGGCCGCCAGTCCATCAGAGCCCAGTGGGGCTGTGTTGTGAGGAGCCATATCTACCCCAGCCTGTAATTAGCACTTTCCCAAGTAACACACAGCCACAGGTGAGGCTGGTGCACAGGTGTTCGGGCCGAGGAGCCACCTGGCTCACTCTTGTGCCCTTAGCATCCTCACCTGGCTTTGTTAGCTGAGGGGCTCCCAGCTGGTCTTACAGCACGGTTTTGGGTGGGAGCTGAAATGCTAGGATCAGGGAGGCTGAGAGCATGTTTAAGGGAGGTGCAGGGCCCAGTCGTGGTGGCACACGCCTGTGAGCCCAGCTCTCAGGAGGCTGGGGGAGGAGGATCCCTTGGAGTTCAAGGGCAGCCTGGGCTACACAGTGAGTTCAAGGCAGCCTGAACTACTTAGCAAGATCATGTCTCAAAAAATTGAAAAGAGGGCCAGGGATTTAGCTCAGTGGTTTCGCCGCCTGCTGTGCAAGCGCAAGGACCTGAGTTCAATCCCCGGTACCCCCCCACAAAAAAAAAAAACTGAAAAGAAAGAAAGAACATCTAGTTGTGAAAAGTGTCCTCTTTTTCCTTTTTGTGAGGGCATGTCTGGGCCCAACCTCCCTGTACACATCCAGTGACTGCTACAAGGCTCAGCTCTTGGCCTCCCCGCAGTTCTTCCTGATTGGCTTTCCAGACATTGCCCAGCTTTTTTGAAAGCTGAGCTTTGGCAGAAGTTGGGATGAGGAAGCCCAGGGCCAGGAATAGTGAGGTCTCTGGGATGAGTGACAGGGCAGGGTGGTAGGTACGGGGGGGGGGGGGGCTTCACAGCAAGAACCAAAGACCCAGCTCCTTATGGCACAGGGAGCAGATCTTCAGGGTCTTCCCTGTGCCTGGAGATGTGAATGGAGATAGGTATCTTCCTAAATTCCAATTCCCTGGGTTGGATTTGGTGATCTAGAAGTCCAGCCTTTGGGCACCACTCTGCAAATCAGATAAAGGAACTAACTACTTAATGAACACAAAGGAACTATTAAGACATGCGATCACCCTCAGGTGCATGGGCCCCTTCCTGAGTGCCAGGTCAGCAATCTTTCTGATGGGCTAATATTAGTGCATTTACGAGGCCATAGCCTCCTGGGAGAGTGTGAGTGTCTCTGCACCTCTTCTCCTGTGCCAAGTAGTTTTCCCGGGAAGCAGGGGCTGGTGGGGAGGCTGCCAGTGGAGGCAGGCCCAGCCCTGGGAGCCCTGGGGCTGGGGGCTGAGCTGGCAGATGAACTGTGAAATGCACCCGTTGGTCCGCTTCCATGTTGGAAATGACTGATTGGGTCTGGAAGCTGAGGGGCCACAGTGTCTTTGCAGAGCACCCAAAAATCAAAGCCTGTGCTACCTGGGGGCAGGAGGGGCTGAGGCAGCCGAGACCTCCCTTCTCACCAGGTGGGTGGAGCAAAGACAACAGGGTGGAGAGGATGCAACAGGGCTGGGGAGTTCTGTGCCCTGGGCTGCAGCCTGCACACTGCCTAGCTGGGCGTGCCAGGAGCAGGTGAGTGGGCCCACTCCGCCTTGGCCCGCTGACTCATTAGGCCTGAGCACGTTTCATCTTCAAAGACGCTGGGCTACTCAGCAGCCAAAGGAGCAGTGGCGTCACTGTCATGTTTTACAGGGAGTGGAGGTCTGGCTGGGGCTGAGCCTTTCATCCCCAGAGCTCAAAGTCTTTGCTTTTTTTTTTTTGCCCCTTGAGGACCCTGGGGAGACTGAGGCCAGAGTCAGCTCAGCCTGAGATGACCTAGCATGAAGAAAATGGCTATTTTCCCAGCCCTGGGGGCTGCCATGTGGAGCCGCCTGCCCATCCCCTGTCATCACTCCCTCCTGTCTGGGAGATTTCCTGCCCCAAACTGCAGGTCACAGGCCTCCTCCAGCCCTGCAAATAAACACTCCCTGGGTCTTCTGTCTGGGCTCAGTCTCTCCACCTCTCTCTCTGCCTCAGGTGCTGGCCTAGCCTCCTCCCTCCCTCTAGGAAGAGGTCCAAGGCACCCAGTGGCTTTGCCTGTATCCCTTATTGGACCACAAGCACAGCTGGACCATGGGCACAGCTGTGTCCCTCAGCTTTGTGTTCTGCTCTTGCCGATGGATGGATGGGTAGATGAATGGGTAAATGGATGAGTGAATTGTCCTCCCTCCTCTCTGCTTTCTGTACCCCATTCTGGCCATCTGTCTTCTTGCCCCCATTCTGGAAACCACCCTCCCTCTGCAGCTCCCTGGTCTCATAAGCCCCTTATGTCATTAAGCCCACAAGAGTGTTGGGCACAGGCTCCTGTGGAGCCCTGGACTTTGGAAGTTACCTGTGTGGCAAGGGAACCAATCACAGGGCATTGTTGGTAATTATAAGTTAGGAGGTGTCTGCCTGGGAAAGCTAACTACCCAGTCCTTGAACAAAAGAGGCAATGGGGCTGGCTCAGCTCCGTGTAGGGGCGGGAAGCAGGCAGCAGAGCTGCAGAGGAAGTGGGGGCAGGCGGGTTCCTGACCAGGCAGGGTCCTGTCCTGGCTGGGTCAGAGTCACCTAGCAAAGCACTGCAGAGCTTGTGTGGAAGATAAGAGCTTCCAGTAACTTCTGCTTCCCAGGAAGCTGATTAAAGCACTTGTAGCATTTTGAAGTGCTGAGCCAGCTGGTTGCATGCACTGGCATGCACTGGAGTCCCAGCTACCGGGAGGCTGAGGCTGGAGTTGGAGGCCAGCTCAAAAAGAGAGAAGGAAGAAAAGAAGGGAGGGAGGGCAAGCGGATGCCCTTGGTGGTTGATGATGGCCCTGGGCTTGCCTGGCTAGAGCTGGGGTCACACAGAGAGATGAACATCTGGGAAGGAGGAAGCTTAGCATCTGGTGCCACTCAGTGAGAGCCAGGTGGGAGGGGACTCTGCAGAGAGGAGCCTGGTGCACTGAGGCCTGCCATCCCCCCAGCTTCCCTTGGGCCTGGGCACCTTCTGCAAAAGACAGTGCCTTCCCCCCCTGTGTTTGACACTTTCCTCTTGGCCTCAGGCACACAACAGTTGCATAATTTGACTCCAGAAACTTATTTTTTTGGCAGTACTGGGCATTGAACCTGGAGCCTTGTACTGCACTATGCCCCAAGCCTTTTAATTAATTAATTTGTTTGTTTGTTTTGAGACAGAGTCTCTCTATGTACTCCAGGCTGACCTTGAACTCACTAGCCCAGGCCAGCCTTGAACTTGCAGTGATCCTTCTGCCTTGCCTCTTGATTAAATAGGATTACAAACACGTACCACTGTGCCTGGCTAACTTGAGTCATTTCACCTCCATGTCCCCTGGGCACCAGCTCAGCCCCTTCAGCCCAGAATGAATGTTTCCTAGGTGCCTCGCTTCCTTTTACCTGACAGTGTAAACTGTGTGTGGCTGTATTTGGTCCCATCCATCTCATATTGTGTTTCTGTTTGTCACACTTACCTGTTGGTTTTTGCTTTTTCCTGGTACCTGTGTGTGTGTACACATATACACGTATATTCTGTGCTTGTGCACGTATATACATGCACCAACATTTTGTATATACCTACTTTTTTGTGTGTGGTGCTGGGGGTCGAAGTCAGGGCTTTGAGCACGCTGAGCACACACTTCAGTGCTGAGGTACACCTCCACCCTGTGCTGTATTGGTGGGAATTTTTGTTCCCCATTTTGTTCCTTGATGATGTTCCCCATGGATGGCAGGTGGGCTCTATGGAGGGCTGTCCATCTGTGACCATCAGCCAAGCCCGGCCTAGACACAGGTAGTTTTAGGGCTCCCTCTGAGTACACCCCTTGTAAGGTCCTCGGTCTGTGCCTGAGGTCTAGAAATACCCATTTATGGGGCAGGGCGTTTGTGAGAGGTGATTTTATGGGGTGCTCACTCCTGAGCACAGGCGGCTCGCAGAATCTGTGGGGCCCATGAGCGTGAGCAGCTTTGTGGAGGGCACAGCCGCATGTGTTTGTGAATGCCTGCTGCGCATCTTCCAGTAAACCTTGTAGTGTGCACTGTGTGTTGAGAGTTGGCAAACAAGTTTTGCTGCTTTTCCTCAAGCTGACTGGACTGCAGGCTGCAGCTGTCTGTCCTGTGGCTGCCAGGTGACTCTGCCAAGAGCCGCCCTCACAGGAGGCTATGGCAGGGACAGGCAGCCGGTCCGAGGGTGCTCCCAACCTGGCAAGGGGATGTGTGTCTCCTCTCGAGTGGCCAGATCACCAGCCCCTCACCCTGTGTCTCCGGCAAGACAAGAGCAGCCTGGAGCTCCCTCGTCCCCCGGAAATGCCTGTCCTTTTCCTCCTGACCCTCACTTGGCACCATGGGGACAGCTCTGCCCCAACCAGGCTGGGGACCTGGGTCAGGTTGAGGTTAGGAGCCCTGGGAGGAAACTGCCTGGTTTGGGGAACAGAAAATAGACATTCAGGACCCCTGAGTTCCTGGCCAGGTGGTCTGTGGTCATTTCTGTCTTACTTCCTCCAAGATCTGAGTGTGGACATCTCAGACACAAACCTCAAAAGCAAACATCCAGCTCTACTGGGGCCCCGGAACCAGGCTTCTCTGCACATGTGAGAGGAGGGACGGGGTGATGGGGTTAATTGAAGGCAGGCTGGGGCCTTCGGTGGCTTTTGCTCAGGCGCCCAGGTCTCTGCCTCACTCCAGCCAGGCTCAGCCTACCAGGGCCCCCTTGAGGTCTCTCTGCCCAGATCACTCATCAGCTTCTTTTTATTGGGGGTGGGTTGAGATAAGGTCTTACTGTGTAGCCCAGGCTGGCCTTGGACTCACAGGGGTCCTCCTGCCTCAGCCTCCTGAATATTGGGATAGGGGCTACCTGCCTCCTGCCACTCTGGAGAAGCACAGTTGTCCTGCAACATGAAGGGCAAGAAGCAGCAAAATCTTGGGGAAACCAGGGAGGGAGGAAAGGAGAAAGTGTTGGCTTTGGAGGAAGCCACTGCTCTGAAACCCTGGGGTTCAGCTGCTCCCTCACGCAGCCCTGTGCCTGCCTGTGCACCTGCACTCAGAGTCCTCTGCTCTCTGGGCCCCTAAAGGAGCTGGATCTTCTGGTCCTGATCCCCTGGACTTGGGGTCTCTAGTCCTGCTGGCCCTCCTTGTCCCCACTGCCAGAGGAAGCCAGAGAGGGAGGGTGCCAGGTGGGCACACACGCAGACAAGAATGGGCCACATATGAGGGGACCTCCAGCAGCACCTAGGCAGGTGGGACTAAAGGGCTCTCTGTCCTGCTTTTGTCCCTGCCCCTCTCACTTTTCCACCACAGGCTCCCGGTTCCCACCCTGCTCTTGGTACCAAGAGCTGCTCAGGATCCACAGTATCAAGGTCAGGACAATTTAAAACAGAATTCCAAGATGAGTGTAGCGATGCATGTCTGTCATCTCAGCACTCTGGGCGGCTGAGGCAGGAGGATCACAAGTTTGAGCCCAGCCCAGCCCAGGCAATTTAGCAACTTAGTGAAACCTGTCTCAAAAAATAAAAAAGGCTGGAGAAGTGGCTCAGTGTGAAGGCCCTGGGTTCAGTCCTCAGTATCACCAAAAAAGAAAGAGAGAGAGGGAGAGAATCCTACTGGGAGAGGACTTGGGGTCTCGGACGGCTCTGGGCAGTGCAAGGCAGGTGAATTATGAGGAAGTTGGGGGTAGACACACCCTGGCCTCCTGAGGGCAGCCTGGGAAGAGTCCTCCCACCCCTGCACCCAGCTGGGGTCCTGGGAGCAGCTCAGCAGAGCTTATTCCCAGCAGATGACAGGCAATTCCTGTTCCTGTCCAGATGCTATCAGCCTGTCCCCTGTCACCCTCCAGGGGCCTCATCCCTGCTCCATGTTTAGGCCCCAGCTACTCTATGCCCCCGCCCCCCAAGCTGCTTTCCCTTAGAGAACTGTGTGTCCCACCTGGCAGGCCCTGCCTGTGATGTCTGCCCTCTGCTTTTAGGGAGCCCCGGCTGGGAAGAGGTGTCGCATCCTGTACCTTATTTCCTAGTTGCTAGTCATGTGTCCTCGTCATTTCCCTTCTTGCTAGGACACAAGACTGATGACCTGTCTGTGGCAGTCACATCCAGAGTCAGCTGTCCTTTGGGAACAGGACTTTGGATGCAGCCCTGCCTTGCTGCTCTGGTGCCTGCCAAGGCCAAGGTCAGAGAGTGAGACCTCGGAATAATGGGGGCCACTTGGGCAAGGGAAGTAGGTGGTGCCGTTTCCTCCTGGGAATGGGAAAGGAAGGGCAGCTCAGCAGTTGATGGTGCAAGTGCCTTGCTCTAGGACAGATGTGCCCAGGGCTGTGTGAGCTGTTTGAACTTGAGTTCTTGGGTCTCGCCAGCCAGATGAGTCTCTCTCCAGGTTGTGGCTCCTGGCCTGGGGCCTACACGTAGCCTGACCAGGGTTACTCATGCTAATGATCAGTGTTGCTGCTTGCCTGACCTAGACTTGCCTTGAGGCACAGGCTCAGCTCTGTCCTGCCCACATGCCCTGGCTTGGAAGTGCAGAGGTTTGCCCTATGGAGGGGACATCCATAGTGTCCGTTCCTGTGCACACACACATACACGGGTGCATGAACACACACATCCACATGTGCACAGGGAGCCCGGCTGGCTGGAGGGTGGCTGCCCACACAACTACTCCTGGACAGACCTCCCTGCCTGGACATGGAGTCCTGCTTGTTGGGGGCCTCTCCAAGCCTCAGCTGCCACTGCCGAGGAAAAGTGAGGGTCCCCAGCCTCTCTCTGCATGCTGAGCTAGGTCAGGATGCTCTGAAGCAGCACCATAGGTTTACAGTTAATAAGAGAGGAACGTAATGCTAGGCACGGTGATGTTCACCTGTAATCCCAGCTGCTAGGGAAGCTGAGGCAGGATGATCTCAAGCTGAGCAATTTGGCAAGATCCTGTCTCAAAATTAATTTTTTGTTTTGTTTTGTTTTTTGAGTCAGGGTCTCCTTATGTAGTCCAGGCTGGCCTTGAACTCATTATGTGGCCCAGGTTGGCCTCAGACTCTCAGCAATCCCTCAGCCTCAGCCTCCCAAGTGCTATGATAACAGGAGTGTGGGTCTCCCTCAGTTCTTCCCCCACCCCAGCACTGCCCTACAGCCTGGCTAGACCTGCTTCCACATGCAGGGCCCTCTTGTTCCTTGCAAGAGCTGCCATGCTGCCAGGTGAGGTCGTGCACACCTGTCATTCCAGTACTTGGGAGGCTGAGGCAGGAGGATTGCTTCGAGTTTGGGGCCAGCCTGGGCTACATAGACCCTGTCTCAGAAAACAGCAACAAAACCTGCCATGTGGCCTGCCTGGCAGTCTCCAGGGAGTGGAGGGCTGGGTGTGAAGGCTGCACCCCTGGTTGGATCTGAGGTGGGAGAAAGTACCCTGTACTCACCTGAGCCAGCAGCTTCCTGGGAGCCTCCTGCTATGCACTTCTGTGGTGTCAGTGACCCGGCCAGCTCCTTTGGCATTAGCTGTAGGGGATTTCCTGGAGGGTGCAGTTCCCGGGAAACACAGCCCCACACACCCCATTTTTCTTTCCGTCTCATGACAAAAGCCCTGCCGGGAGAGCAGATCCCAATTGACCTGGGAAACTCGGCTGGGCTTCCTGGAGTCGGAACTTACAGGCCGTGCCAGGCCTGTCCTCACTGTCCTCCCCTGGGGCCAGCTGCAAAGCTCTGGAGCCAGGAAGGGGCACTCAGAGCTGCTGAGGAGAGCCTGCCACCATCCCTGGGGAGAAACCAGGCCCTGATGGCCACCTTGTCCTGCCAGGTCCAGGCACATCCAGCTCCTCACCAGCTTCGCACCCGGCTCTCTGCATCATTGAGAGGTTTCCTGGTCCTGTTTCCTATCTTTCCCAGCCTGAGTCCCCAGCAGGTGGGAGGACCTGGAGGGGCTTCCCCTGGGCTGGCAGAAGGGCCATCTTGTTTCCCCAGCAGTAGGGGAAGTGGGCAGAATGGGCAGGTAGGCAGGGGGGAACCCACAGTGTCACTCATACCAGCCATGTCCTGTCTGCCCCTTCTTGCTTCTTGAAAGGGAAGATGGCTGAGTGTGGTGGAGCATGCCTGTGATCCCAGCACTTGGGAGGCTGAGGCAAGAGGATCACTGAGAGTTCCAGGCCAGCCTAGGCTATGTAGTGAGTTTAATGAATTCAAGACCAGCCTGAACTACATAGTGAGATCCTATCTCAAAACTAAAAAAAATAAAAAAGAGGGCAGGGGATTTAGCTCAGTGTTGCCATGCCTGTCTGGAAAGCACAAGGTCGAGTTCCATCCTGGTACAAAAAATAAAGAAATAAAATTAAAATTAAAATTAAAAAGAAGAAGAAAAATGCCAGGTATGGTGGTGCATCCCTGTAACCTGCACTTAGGAGGCTGAGGCAGGAGGATTGCTCTAGTGCGAGGCCACCCTGAGCTAATAGCATGACTATGTCTCAAAAAAAAAAAAAAGAGGAAAGAAGAAAAAAAAGAAAGGGAAGATGAAAGCTAGTGTTGCTGGGGTGCCAGCCAGGACTGGAGCAGGCTTGTTGAATTCAAGAATTGGTCACTGTGACTGAGCGGGAAGTTGGCTTGGAGCTGGCTGTTTACTCGGTGTCCCATGCAGTGGACCCCTTGTTAGCCCACCATGCCTGCCCTACTCCCTGGCTTGCCTCCTATCTCCTGCAGTGACATTTCATTTGATTTTTTATTTGTATTTATTTATTTATGAGACAGGCTCTTGCTGTGTAACCCAGCTGGCCTCAAACTCAAGGCAGTCTCTCTGCCTCAGCTTCCTGAGTGCTGGCATTACAGGCTGGCGTGTGCACCACACCTGGCTTCCCAGTGGCGTTACAGAGGAGGGAGACTCAGGTTCTGCCTTCCCTGGGACCCAGAGGCCCTGCTTCCTGTGATGGTTTCTTCTCTGACTGCACAGGGAGCCTGGCCTCCTCCTGCCTCAGTGAGGGCCTCCAGCGTGAGAGGAGCGGGAAAGGGGCATCCTGTGTCATCACGGAAGCTGTGTGTTTCGGTTGCATTGCTGGGACCGGAACCCAGGGCCCTTCGAATACTAGGGAAGTGCTCTGCCCCCAAGCTGCATTCCTAACCACAAACAGGAATTTTGTTTTGTTTTGTAGTTCAGGAAGTCACTCTGTAGCCCAGGCTGGCCTCCAAACCGTGGCAATCCTCTAGTCTCAGCCTCCAGAGTGCTAAGATCACAGGTTTGCATCACCCTGCTCAGTTTTGTTTTTCAAAAGCACTGCTGAGGACCCCAACTTTGGCCATGACTTCTGGCAACCAGTAGAACCTTCCCCTCCTGGTTTAGGTCACAGTCTGACCTCCAGGGCCCCTCCTGAGGCCCAATGCCAGGGACGCCCCAGGTTGGGGGGCGGCACCAACTCCAGGACCTGAGGGGTTTGTTTTTTTCCTTTGGAAAACGTCTCTTTATAAAATGCTGTTTACAGGGCTTTTCTCTTGGACCTGCCACCACCCCCCAACACGCTCAGAATGGTTTTCTGGGATTTTCCCTGCAGATTCAATTATAGGAATCAGTATAGGAATGAAGTTGTGAAACTGGAGCTGAGACATTGGCTTTTTTCTTCCCTGTAAATCCCCACTGTGCGGTAACTTCCCCGGGGAAGATCATCCCCTCCCCCTCCCCGAGTCCCCCGGGGCACCCTGGGCTCCCTAGGCCCTCGCCACGCCCCCTCCTGGGAAGATAAGCTCCGCCCATTGAACTCCTGTGTGCCCAGGACTCGGGAGGAAAGGTCTAATGCCGCCATGCCCCACGGCTCTGGGCACTTGGGGTTTTCTCTGACCCTCAGCAGCAGCTTGCTCAGTGCCAAGAGGGCCTCAGCTCCGTCAGGGTGTGTCCCGTCCCTTGTTCCCACCCCACCCAGCTGGGTTCAGTTAGGGGTCACAGCAGCCTCTTGTTAAATGTCCTTGAACCTGCAGCTTCCACTGTATTCTGATGCCAGGAGCACACCACAAAGAGTAGAGAAGGGAAAAGGTCGGCCTGAGCCAGGGTGCAGCTCACACGCTCACTCATGCCTGGTAGGTCCCATCTGGTCCCCTGACACGCCCTGCCTCTTTGTTTGCTTGTTTGAGACGGTCTTGCTGGTGGCCCTGGCTGGTCTCAAACCCATGGTGATCCTCCTGCCTCAGCCTCCCAGTGCTAGGATACAGGCATGCACCACCTTGCTGGCTGCTTCTGTCCCTTAGGTCAGTGCTCAGGACCTGTCTGATGTTGTCATCTGCCCACCTCCGCCCCCGAAGGGCCATCTTTGCTCCATATCCCACTGCTTTTGAAGCTTATTTCAGCTGAGTCACTTACTTCCTAAGCCTCTAGCTGAACCCCTAATTGTGCCCCCCCAAAAGACCTAGAAGGACCTTTCTCCCTCTGGCCTGAGGGGAGCTAATTCGGGTGTCCATTGGCCAAGTGTTTGCCTTTCTGAAGCTGCTTCCTCCTAGTGGGGAAGCTGCATCTCAGTCAAGGGACAGCGCAGGCCCATGGCCTGCGGTACAAAAAGGGCAAGGAGAGCCGGGGGTGGTGGCACGTGCCTGGCATCCCAACACTCTGGAGACTGAGGCAGGTGGATCTCAACTCAAGTTTAAGCCCAGCCCAGGCAACTTGGTTAAACCCTGTAGCTCAAGGTTTCCTGGGAAGTAGCTCAATGGCAGTGTGCCCTGCATTCAATCCCCAATATGACAAAAAAGCAAAACAGTTAACACGTTCACAGTGCCAAGTTGGGTACCCTCAGAAGTGGCTGTCATTCTGTCCTGGAGAGGCTCCTGGGGCCGCACAGAGAGATGGCTGCTGTCCCTGGGACAGCACCCGGTCCTCCAAGGAGCGGAGTGAGGCCAGGGAACTGTGCTGGGCTGGCTCTGGGCTGGCTCTGCGCTCCAGCTCTTTCTTCACCAAGGTGGGGCCCTGTGGTCTTCCTTAAACGCCTTCAGGTCCCACTTGTTCCCGGGGCTGCTTATGGGCCATGGGCACAGGGTTGCAGCCACCCTCCTTATCTGAGGTATAAGGAGCCCAAGGGGGTATAAGGAGCTCAAGGGGGCTGGGCAGGGGAGCCCTGGGTGGGGCAGTTGTGCCTGGTGACAGTTTGGATACCAGAAGCCACCTGTCCTCAGGACGCTCCCCATGTCTCATTTCTCTGCACAGGGAGCAAACGCCGGGTAAATGAAGGGTCCCAGGAGAGCCCAAGGATGCCCTAGGGTCAGTCCCTTCTCTGATCAGATAGAATCAGCCTTTGTCCTATGTTTACTTCTCAAAGGTTCCGTAGCAAGAATGGAAGTGGAAGCCAGGTCTAGTGGTGCACACCTGTGTGTCATCCCAGCACTCTAGGAGGCTGAGGCAGGAGGATCAGAAGTTCAAGCCCAGCTTGGGCATCTTAGTGATTTAGCAAGACCCTGTCTCAGAATAAAAACATTTAAAAAGGGATGGGGATACAGCTCCAGTGCAAAGGCCCTGGGTTCAATCCCCAGTGCTGAGGGGAAAAAAAATAAGGTGGAGTTGGTGGGGAGAGTGTGAAAGTATACAAATGCTCTCATCTGCCTCTGCAGGAAGTTAGATCACTGAGGACTTGCCAGGGATGGGGACCAGGGATGGGGACTCTGGCCCTTCTTCTCTTGCCTTGCTTCTGGGCTGCCCTGAGTAAGCAGGTGTCCTCTGTCACATGTCCCCTCCCACCAGCCATGATGTGCCGGGATCAGAACAGTGGGGCCAGCTCACCATGGACTGAAGCCCTGAAACTGTGAGCCCCAACACCCCTTCCTTCTGAGCTGATGGGCCTCAAGTGTCAGCCCCTCTGACACAAGCCAGGGGTTCTGCTGTCAGGCAGGGCTGCACCCTGCAAGGTCTGGAGCAAGGAGCCCACGGGGCTTGGCAGGGCTGAGTTAGGGATGAGGTCTCCATGTCTTCCCCAGGCCTGCTGCTTGTGCCACAGCCTCCTGACCCTGGCCGGTGTGGTGGTCAGCAGCCAAGACGTCACTTCGGACCACTGGGTGAGTGTCCCAAGGGGCTGGGAGGGCTACCACCTCCCCTTGTGTCCCACAGTCATTCCCAAGGGTTCCTAATCCATGTTCTCAGCAGTTGTCCCTATTACCGAGCTGTCAATCAGTCACACCCACATACTTGTTCTCCTTCCTGCCTGCCCTGGAATATGGGATGCACCTGCCCTGTACCCCCACCTTTGACCTCCGACTCTGCCTGGCCTGGCAGGGTGAGCTGCAGCTGCTGTGCATGCAGCTGGACCGCCACATCAACACCCACATCCAGGAGAGCCCCAAGGCCATGTACCGCACCCGGCTCAAGGACCTGGCCACCCAGACCTACATCCGCTGGCAGGAGCTGCTGACCTGCTGCCAGCCCAAGGTGCCCCTGCAGTCCTAGCCCCAGGCAGTGAGGAAAGTGGCTGGGCAGGGCTGGCCAGGGCCAGCGGCATGTCCAGCCCTACCTGCCAGCTGCTGCACCCCTGGCCAGGATGGGTGGCTAAGAGTGGAGGGGAATGTGTGTGGGGGATTCTTAGTCAGAATGTGTGTATTGGGATTCTTAGTCAGAACCCAGTGCCTAGGGGAGGGGTCATGGGGAATTCTGCAGGCTGGGGTCTGGCCTCCTACTCAGGAGGCGTGGTCCAGGCTGCTCTGCTGCCCTCTGATTTCTAGAGAAACATTCTCTATCTCCCATATTTTCTCAGACCCTCTCAGTAGGAACACAGCAAAAAAAATATTGTTTTTTTAGTTTTTTTGAGACAAGGTCTCACTATGTAGTTTAGCCTGGCCTTGAACTCACTGTGTAGCTCAGGCTGGCCTCAAGCTCCTGGCAGTCCTCCTGCCTCAGCCTGCCAAGTGTTGGGATTCCAGGCGAACACCACCACACCCTGAATTAGTGAATTTGAGTTGTTTTGTTTTGGAGACAGAGTCTCACTATGTAGTTCAGGCTGGCCTTGAATTTACTATGTAGCCCAGGCTGGATCCCCCTTGCCTCTGCCTCCTTAGTGTTGGGGTTACAGCTGTGTACCACCAGGCCCAGCTAAAACTTGTAAATGAGACCCATTTTTGTGTGGACCCACATAACCATCATGAGGCAGGTGGTGCAGAAGAGGAAACTAACCAGAGGCCTGGAAGTTAAATAGTGTGACCTGTCCTGCAGGCAGCTCCAGTGAATGTCACAATCAGGCCCTAGAGCCAGCCTGACCCAGGGCTCACACAGCCTCCCTCCTGGCCTCCATGACTCCTGCTTCAGTCCCCCAGGCCTGAGCCTCTAGGCCTTGATGGAGATGCTCCTCCCTCCCAACTTGAGAGCTCCTGGGTGCCCCTCCTCTGAGTCCTGTCTTGCCCTCGCCCCATAACCTCTGACTTGGGCTGACACACTGGCCACAGGGTGTGGCTTGGGGCTCAGATTTCGCAAGTCCCTGAGAAAGCTGGAGCACAACTGGGACTCCAGGGGAAGGATTCCACCAGTCTCTGCTGGGAAGCCTGCATTTGTGGGGAGAAAGCACAGGCATTCGAAGCGGCCTATGGGCAGGGATGAGGACCCTGCAGAGCCCTCCTGGCACAGGTGGCCCAGAATCTTAACAGCCTTGCTCACAGAGCACCCGGTGGGGCATGGGCCAGGCCTGGGTAGTGGGCAACCCCTGGCCCTGCCATCAAGGCCCCTTTGTGTCCCCACTATAGGCCCAGTACTTCAGCCCCTGGAAGGACATCTGAGTGGCACAGGGAGGTGGCCTGGGCACCCAACTCTAGCCAGAAGTGAACAGGCTCAGGAAACTGTAGCAGGCATCGAGGGAGGCCAGGGACACCTAGATGTGACCATCCCGAGGAAGCAAGGAAGCCAGGACCTCACTGTGCCATTACCCCACCCCTACCCAACAGGGGCTCTTGGGCCCTGCCCGCCCTTCCTGTGACTCCTCTTCCTCAAGGCCTCTGTCTCTATGGCTCTGGTTCCTGGGGCCTCCAGGGCCCTCCCAGCTGGCCACAGCTCTCCCCACCCCCTCCTCTCTCCCTGTCACAAATGTGAAGTTCCTTTGTGCAGATTAAAGTCTTATTTCAGCCTCAGTGGCCAGGAGACTTCCTGCAGTCCCTGTCCCCGGGCTTATGCCCAGCCCAGCCACCCTGGCCTGTGTCCTCACCTGGATGGTGGCGCTCTGCACCCAGGGCTCTCTGCTAACCCCAGGAACAGGGATGGGGACATTTTCTGGGACCCAGTCTGGGACCTTCCTCCCCCTGCTGAAGAGGCTACACAGCGAGATGGTGGACCTGGGTTGTAATTATGCTTGATTCAGTTTATTGTGGAGCTCTGAATTCAGCACTACAGACATAGCAGCAGGGCGAGTCTGGAAGACAAGTCCGGATCCTGCTAGTGCTTTCCCCAGCCTGGCTCCAGCTTAGTTCCATGGGCCCCAATCCCTGATGGGGTACCAGGTATCTCCCACCTGAACTCCTTGAGAACTGGGTGGCCCTCTGTGACCCTGGGAAGTCCCTGGGTGTGTGCCCATCTGCCGACCCTGAAAGCATTCCAGTCTCCATTCCCTCCTGACTCAGGGTTGGGATGGGGGATATGAGGAAGTTGGAAAGTGGCAGAGGATTCCCCCTGCCAAAGTGGCCTGTGCCCACTCCTCTATTCCACCCTGGGTGCCTAATTTGGAGCTTCCTGTGGCTGCTGTGTACAGCTTTTGCTATTTATTTATTTATTTATTTATTTATTTATTTATTTATTTATTTATTTGGTACCGGGGATTGAACTCAGGACCTTGTACTTGGGAGGCAGGCGTGGTGCCACTGAACTAAATCCCTGGCCCTGCTGCTCATTTATATCTTTATTTCTTTTTTATTTTTTGGTACCGGGGATGGAATTCGGGACCTTGCGCTTGCAAGGCAGGTAGCGTCACCACTGAGCTAAATCCCCAGCCCTATTTTTATATTTTTATTTTTTTGGTTTTTGAGACAGGGACTGCTGGGGTCCTCCTGCCTCAGCTTCCCAAGTGCTGGGATGACAGGTGGTGTCACCACACCCAGCTTCCTTTGCTGTCTTTTATGCAAGGGGTTAGGGGAAGGTGGGCTAAGTAGGAGACACCCACCAAAGGACCTTCAGGCCCATGGCTCTGCGTGCACACCCCAAGTGTATCTTCCTCCCTTTCTGGGTCCCTAGGATGCCAGGAGCCATGGGTATCTATTATAGAGAGGGCTCGGGCACAGGCAGGGTCCAGCACCAGGTACCACATAGGACATCTTTTCTGCCTCACAGCCTTTGCCATATGAGAGGTGGAAGAAACCAGTCAAGGGCCAGGGTGACTTGGATGCCTGGGCAGCTCCGCTGCGAGTTCTGGTTTCTTTCCTGGCTGTGTCACTTGCCCCCTTGGCCAGGAACCACAGGCCCACAGCACCAGGTCGGCTGCAGGTCCTCCTGTGAGGGCACAGGGACCTGGGGACCCTGCCTTCTGCACCCTTCCCTGTGGCCACCCCTGTTTGCAACACCACATCTCACGACAGTTACATCTCAAGTTATTCCATTTCTTCTGAAAACCTGGAAATCACCTTTGAAATTTCCCTGCTTTGTTCTTACTGCCAGAGAGGGCAGAGAGGGAGCAGGGAGGCCCTAAAGGCTGAACAGGGAGTTTCCAGGTCTTAGCTGGTGAAGGGGATGGAGCTGCCTAGCAGTGTGGACCCCAGGGCCCTGCTCCCCAGCCTGGCTTCTTGCTCCCCAAGGGAGAAACAGACACCGAAGACAGCAGAGGTGTGGGTGACAGTTTAGAGCCGCTGGAGACCTGGCTGTAACCTGAGCAGAGGTGTGCACTGTGGGGTCACCCAAGGGTGCACGCTGTCCCCTGGGTCATGTAACAGTGCGCTTTGGGACTGGCTGGGAACTTACCAGACCTAAAATCCAGGACAGCTTGGGTCCTGGCCCTCTCGAGGCCTAGAATTCCCATGGGGAGGCCACCGGCAGTTTCACCCTTTGCTGTTCAGGTCTTGGGCCCCTAAGCCCTGGGGACAGGTGGGGACATCCTGATGGGAGCTCCTGGAACGGCAGCATCTGGGCCTGTGCTGATCAATGTCTTCCTGCTTCTGTTGGCTTCTGGTGGCCAGCAGGGGCTGGGAAGGGAAAGGCTGCCCAGAAGGATGGCATCAATAACTCTCCTCTCGAAGGAAGTAGAGGGAGGAAGTCCTTTTCCTACATCCCTGCTGCCTGGGTCCCCAGCTTGCAGAGAGCTCCCAGAAGGGTGGGTGACCTGGGCTTTTCCATGTCTCCAGCATTGGGCAAGATAGCAGCTCTGGAGATGGGCCTGGTTTCCGTCACTGGAGACCCCAGTGTGAACAATAGGGCTCTCCTCCCTCCTACCAGAGAGCCACTGGCAAGTGTGGCAGGTGAGTGGCTCAAGTGAGCCCATGCCCTACAATGGGAGGGCTCAGGACCTGCTCCTCTGGGAGGCCTTTAGCACATCTTTGCATTTCTTCTACTTGGCCACCAGCATTTGAGAAAATGCAGCAAGCAGGGCATCTTTCAACACCTGATAGTGGATTCCCTCCATAGCATGTGCCTATGGGCCCCAAGGGAAGCCAGATGGGTCCATGACCCCCCCCCATTAGTAGGGTCTCACTATGTAGCCCAGGCTGGCCTCAAACTCATGGCAATTCTCCTGCCTCAGCCTCCTGCAAGCTGAGATTACAAATGTGTGCCACCCCACCTGGCAGTCATTTTTTTCTTAATGGAAGTCCCAGGAATCCTTATTTTTCTGCCAGTTGTCCTTTTATTTAAAAAGCATGAATCATGAACAAACAGTCATGCAAGGAAACCTTATCCTCTGCCCACCTACCCACTGCTGGGCCAGTGATGGGAATGAACATCGCCCAGCAGGAAGCGCAGGCGGTGGGGGGAGGGGAGGTGTGAGGGGAGCCGCCTCCCCCCCTTTCTGCCCACACCCTTGGCTTGGGGGGACCTCAGTACCTGCCACTGTGGTACAGAAAAAGCCTGTCCCTGCCAGTGAAACCAAACCGACTTTTGAAACTTTCCACTGGGCCACCTTGGAGGGCGGGTAAACTAGGCAGGGAGCTCAGGTCTCTCTCCCCATAACCCTCCCCCTGGAGGCTGGGGGAGGCTTGAGGGTGAGGGCAGACAGGAAGTGGATAATTATTGGGATATATGGCCACTTATGGAAAAGACAGATTGGGAGTCTTACTTATTTTACCTTTAAAAAAATGTTTTTTTGAGATGGGGTTTTCACTGTGTTGCCCAGCCTGGTCTCAAACTTATAGGCCCAGACAAGCGACAAAGCAGTTTTCCTGCCTCAGCCTCCCCAGGAACTGGAACTGGGACTGCAGTTGTCTACCTCTATACCCAGCTTCAAGACCTAATTTACTATTATTATTATTATTATTATTATTATTATTAGGTACCAGGGATCAAACTCGGAACCTTGTGCTTGCAAGGCAGGCGCCGGAAATACTGAGCTAAATCCCCAGCCCAACTATTATTATTACTATTACTTAGTTTTTTTAAACAGGGTCTCACTATGTAGTTCACTTCAGACTGTCCTTGAACTCACTGTGTAGCCCAGGCTGGCCTTGAAATCATGGCAGTCCTCCTGCCTCAGCCTCAGTGCTGAGATTATAGGCATGCACCACCACACCCAGCCCAAGACCTAATTTAAAATTTCCAACCTTGCTGATTATGTGAATTTGAGCCAGTTGCTTCATCTTCTTCATAAAATAAATGGGAGAAACAATACCAACTTTGTAAAGGGTGGAATGAGGGAATGTGAAGGCAGGTTGCAAAATCTAACCCATAGCCAGGCACAGTGGCGTGTGGCTCTAATTCCAGCACTTGGGAGGGTGAGGCAGGAAGATGCTTTGAGTTCAAGGCCAGCATGAACTACATAGACAGTTTTTTAAAAAAAAATCTAGGAAGAATGTGGGGGCAGTCACTCAGCCATGTGCCCCAACTTTAGTGGGTGTGGGCCCATCGGATGAGGACAGAGGTTGTGCATCTTCTCCCTCCTGGCAGGGGCAGCAGGGAGGCCGCCCTGCCCACCCCATGCTCATCATCATCTCTGTCCCCTCTCAGCATCTCCAAGGCCACAGCGATTTTCCTGGTGGAAAGGAGCTGGGCAGTGTGGCTTGGCTGGTGAGGGAGAAGGGGCCTTTATGTGCACAGCAAAGACTCGATTGTTATGAAGCCCAACTGGGCTGCTTTTCTCAATTATCTCCACTGCTTTTTTGGTCCCCACTTTTCGGATGCCAAGTTTTAACCCAGAACAAAAGCTGCTGTCGGGCTGATTTATACTCCAGATCTGCTGACAGGGCCTTAAGTGCCTCTCCAGGACTGCTCCGGCTCAAAGTCACCGGTCACCAGGAGCTTCAGGGCCTCCAGACCCTTGCCTCCAGCCAGGGGCTGCCATCTGGCTCCAGGTGCCTGTGGGTGACTTCCCTGAGGGTCCTCCGTCCACCTGCTCGGCTCTGAGGACCAGCTGGCCGGAAGGAGGGTTCGCCAGGCAGCACCGCCCAGACCAGGGCTCCAAGTTACTCTAGGAGAAGCTGTGGGCGGAGGCTGGCGTTGGGAAGGTGGCAGTGGTGGCGATCAGCGTGGCTTTCAGCCTCTTTCATCTGAGCAGCAGGCTCGTGCCACTTGTTAACCAACCTGCCAGTGGCACCAGAGGAGTCATTTCCTGGGGGCAGGCTCTGTGTGAAGTCCCAGAAACCAAGAGTCGACTCTCGGTGACCTGGGGGTCTCCCTGGCCTGCCAGGCTAGTTCCGGTGTAAGGCCTTTGGGACCGAGAAAGGAGACAGAATTGGGGTCCAAGAGACTAACTGGGCCCCCTAACAGAACCCTCGATTTCCTGCCCTGAGCCCCCCACCCCCGTTCCTGTAAGTGGGGCGTGGAGAGCCACTGAGACCTATTCCCGAGCCCGGCCCACCGCAGGTCTCCGGGGGACACGCTGAAGCGACCAGGTGAGTTTGAGTCCCAGGTGGCGCTGCCCCGAGCCCTTCCCCCGCCCCACCTCCCCCTGGCGCCGTTGCGCAGTCCGCGAGTCCAGGGCGCGAGGCAGTCGGGCACGGGGAGGGGCACACACCCGAGGCCCCGGGCGCACAGCGGCCGGCGGACAGGCGGGTCACCGTGGGTCGCAGCCCCCTCCTGGGCGGGCCTTCGTGTTCCGACCCCGACACCCCCCCTCCCGCCTGACGTCAAGGGAGAGGGGGCGGAGAAAGCTGGCGTGGAGCAGCTCGGAGCCCGAGCCGGGGCGCGCAGCCGAGTGGGACCGAGGGGCGGCGCGGGGGTGGGGCGCGCGGGG
The DNA here is from genome assembly GCF_000247695.1 of Heterocephalus glaber. The sequence goes on along the minus strand of NW_004624749.1, from coordinate 2,746,285 downwards.
CCGGACCGGAGCCGAGCGCGAGGGCGGCGCCGGGAATCCGAGCTGCGCGCAGGAGGTGAGTGAGGCCGGGCTCGCGCGGGCCCGGAGTCGCGGAGCCCCGCCGCCGCTTTGTCCCTGCGCTCGGTTCGGGGCTGCCTCGCTCACGGCGACCGTGTCTGGGGCGTGGGGGGCAGCGGGCAGGAGCTCGGTCCGCGCGAGACCCTCCCGCGGGCGCTCGGGAGCGGGGCGAGCCGCGCCTGCAGCCCCAGGGCCCGGGACGCGGGCGGGTCTGGGGGCGCCGGGTCTAGTGCTGTCCGTCCGGTGCGCGGCCGGGATGTTCGCCAGGCTCCCGAGCTGCCCCCTGCTCCTCCACCCCCGGACAGAAAGTTTGGGGCGGGCTTGGACCAAGGCCGATGTTGTGGGATCAGATTTCCCTGCCGCCCCCCGCCCCCGCCCCGTTTCGCTGGAGGAAGAGGGGGTGCTGGCCCGTGAAGCCAGGTCCCCCACGGCCTAAGTCCAGTCGCCGACTACAGCCGGTGGCTCGGGGTGGGCGAGCGTGCGGAGCGCGCTGCCTGGATCCCGCACTCCGCCACTCCCTGGCTGCCCGAGCACTCCGCTCTGGGGAAGCTGGGGGAGGGGGCTCGCGGCGCAGGCGAGTCCTCAGAGCGCGCCGCTGGGTCTAGACGGAGCTGAGGTGATGGCTTCGAAAGGGGGACGCGCTGGGGGGACTACTGGGGGCGAACGCTCCCGTCCCCCGCCCTGCCCGCGCTGGGGTTTCGGGCCGGCAGAGGGCGTCCGAAGGCCGAGCTCGCCACGCTCCCGGCGCCGCCGCTTTGTTTCCATTCAAATCCCGAGCTGGGGGAGGGGAGAACCGGGGGACCCGGGATGGGGACTTGGCGGGGACCCTTTGTTTTGGAGGGAGCAGGTTCCCCATTTCCGTGTCTTTGTCCGGCCTCAGTTGGGGGCCGGAGCCGTGGAAATCAATTCCGATGGCCTGCCCAGGCCAGGGTCCCCAGGGCGCAGTCGCCTAGTTGGAGAGGTTCGCTAGACCCGGGGGAGTGCCGGAGCGCTGGCCGATCGCGTCCGGCCCGCGAGGACCTCCTCCGACTTCCCACCCCTTCCCCACCCTCCCCGAGCCACGCCTGCTAGCGCCGCAGGAGGTGGGGGGGGGATACCCTGGATGGGACCTGAGCCTGCCCGCTGTCCTGCCGCCCCGCAGCCCGAGGGCGAGTGTCTCCTAGAAGGCTGTGTGGGGGGACAGGATGAGGCCTTGGTCATTTCCACGCCCATCCCACCCACTTCCTGCCTCCCTCTAGGGCAACAAAGGGGCCTCGGGAAACTGGGCCCCTCAGGCACCCGGGCAACTCCCGCCCCAGTCCTGCTGATGTGGAACGGGATTTGAGGCTCTGCCGGGCCATTGTCTGCACCGGGGGGAAGGGGACCCGCTGGGGCTGGGCCAGGACCTGCTGCACCGAGTCCCCAATTGGAGGCCTTGCCAGCCTCACGCCCCCGCAGCTCTAGCTCTGGACCTGGCAGAATTAGGTCTTGAGGCTGTGGCAGCCCCAGTGGTTGCAGGTCCTGCTTCTTGAGGTTATTTTAAGAAACTTCTGTACCTCTTAGGCCTGAGTGTGGGAGAAGGGTGTTCCTCTTATTTTTCCAAACAACTTCCTGTAGCCAAGAGGGAGTGGGGATGGCCTTTATGTTTTAGAGGACTTTTTTTTTTTGGTACCGGGGATCGAACTCAGGTCCTTGCGCTTTTGAGGCTGGTGGCCGAACCAGTGAGCTACATCCCGGCCCTTTAGAGGGCTTCTTGATGTCTCTCCACACCTCTAGCTGGCTCAGCTTCTCTACCAATCTGCAGGAGACTCCAGGGTCTTGGGGGGCTGAGGCCAGGTGTGGGGAGCTGGGTCCTCTACCTGAGAGAAAGGCAGGGCCAAAGAAGTGAGGGCTCCGCAAGAGCTCTGGTTGGGTGTTCTCTCTGCCGTCTCAGTGTGGCCCTCTTCTGGGATGTTTGCTGACCACTTCTTTTCCCTTGCCAGGGCTGCTGGCCTGGAGCTGAGAGCTGGGGTGTGTGCCATGGCCCCATATTGGGCTGTCTGGCTGCTGGCAGCAGGGCTGTGTGGCCTGGGCATTGGGGCTGAGGTGTGGTGGAACCTTGTGCCCCGAAAAACAGTATCTTCTGGGGGTGAGTGTCTGTATAAAGTCTGGAGAAGGAGGATGGGAAGGGCAGAAGGGCAGAAGGATGGAGGCTTGTGGGGAATAGATGTTGGCTGCAAAAGAATTGCCCCCAAGCATCACTGGCCTTATTGTGACATGTGTGGAGCCACTTCTCAAAAATGCATCTGGTCCCATGGACCCAGGACTGGTAGTTCAGGTCAGGACCTAGCTCTCCCTCCCTAGGATGGCTTTGGGGGACCTCTTTGTCCCCCTAGCCCAGACCTGGCCACCCTGGAATGAGGGAGAGAGGCTGCACATTCTCCCATGTTGGTGCCTAGAAACCTAGAGAAGCCCAAGCCAGGAAGGGTGTAAACCAAAGCCTCTGGCCTGCTAGCCTTCTAGCTGAGTTCCCAGAAGTCCCCTTATCTACTTGAATAGACCCTCCTATTGCCCCCAGGCTCCTGCTCTGGGAGTGGCCCTGGATAGGTGGGTGTGTGCAAGTGCCCAACCTCCCACTGAAGGGAGAGAGCTGACCTGGCCTTGCACACACCTGTGTGAAGAGGTGATGTCAAGTGTTTGTGTCATCCCTGTACTCTGGGGACCTGGGTGAGCTCACCTCCCACAGGCTGTGCATGGATACTAATAAAGCCCTGCCACTCTCCTGAGTTTGGATCCTGAGGACAGGCTGGTGGCTATGTAGGGGGCTGGCGCAGGGATCCCAGGACTGTGTCAGTGAGGCTGCCAAGCCCCAAAGCTTCAGGACTATCTCTGGCCTCCCAACTCCTTCCCCTTCCCCTCTTGCTACCTGTGCTGCCCCCTAGCCAGCTGTCCCAGCTGTCCGTCCGTTACCAGCAGCCTGGATTTTCATTGAAGTGTTTCCCCAAGCTGGGAGCACTTGCCAGTCTTCTGTGCCCCTGCTGGGTAACTGCCATGCCTGCCTGGATCCTGAGGGAAGTGGGAGTGGGGAAGTGCCTGTCTCTGGCCAGAGGTGTCGCTGACCCTGAGAGTGAGACCATCAGTCTGATGGCTTCCTCTGGCCGGAAGCTGTGGCTGGGATATCCTTCCTTCCTCCTTACCAGCCCAGATTGGCCTCCTCCCGGGCAGTGGAAGGCCATGGAGGCCTGAGTGGGGCTTTTAGGGCCAAAGCCTATTCAGAAAATCCCCATTGTTGCCAGGCAGGGCCTTGGCTGGCATCACAGACTCTCAAGTGGGGAACTGGGATGATGGAGCTCATGAGACCACTGGACAAAGGAAGGCTGATCCTGGGGTTGCCTGGAACCCTGGGGAGGCCTGTCTGTCCACACCCTGTTCACTTCCTCCCTGTCCTTGTCCCTGCAGAACTGGCAACAGTGGTGCAGCGGTTCTCCCAGACCGGCATCCAGGACTTCTTGACCTTGACCCTGACTGAGCAGTCTGGGCTGCTGTACGTGGGGGCGCGCGAGGCCCTGTTCGCCTTCAGCGTGGAGGCTCTGGAACTGCAGGGAGTGGTGAGAGGTGGGGCGGTGGGCAATACCAGGTGGGCAAGAGGCCTCGCCCGCCCCTCTCTGGTTGTGACTGACATTTCCTGGCTTCTGCCCTGGTGGGGTGGTTCGGGCTTCTGTCCTCTCTGGGAAGAGGTCCCTCCATGTAGGATGGGGAAGGAGTCTGTACTGGGTGTGCCCTGCAGCCGTGACATCGCTGATGGGCCCTCTGTCCTCAGATCTCCTGGGAGGCACCAGCTGAGAAGAAGACTGAGTGCATCCAGAAGGGAAAGAGCAACCAGGTGGGTTCTTGGGGCACTGCCCATGGCTGGCCCAGAGCTGGCCTGTCATATTCGAGGCCCTGGGTGGCGCACGTCTCCAGCCCTGGTGTCCTCCCTGACTGGATGCCTCTCTCCCTGCAGACGGAGTGCTTTAACTTTATCCGCTTCCTGCAGCCATACAATGCCTCACACCTGTACGTGTGTGGGACCTACGCCTTCCAGCCCAAGTGCACCTACATCGTGAGTGCTGTCCCCCTCCCCAGGGGCCCTAGCCTCCCCATTCCCCGACCTGGCCACTCCTCATGGTGTCTGTCTGTCCTTAGGACATGTTCACTTTCACTTTGGAACGAGGAGACTTTGAGGATGGGAAGGGAAAGTGTCCCTATGACCCAGCTAAGGGCCACACTGGCCTCCTTGTGGGTAAGTGGCTTCCCCAATGCAGGCTGAGCAAGTTCTTTCTTGACCAGAGTGGGTCTGCACCCCGCTTCAGCCCTGGCTGAACCTCCATCCCCCACAGATGGAGAGCTGTACTCGGCCACACTAAACAACTTCCTGGGCACAGAGCCTGTCATCCTGAGGAACATGGGCCCCCACCATGCCATAAAGACTGAGTACCTAGCCTTTTGGCTCAATGGTGAGCGCTGGTGTGGAGCTGGGGGCGCCAAGGTGGGGGTAAGGGGGTTTGCTGTGAGATCCCTGGCATCCTGTGGCTGACCCACCTCGCCCTGCCACAGAACCCCACTTTGTAGGCTCTGCCTACGTCCCTGAGAGCGTGGGGAGCTTCACTGGGGATGACGACAAGATCTACTTCTTCTTCAGCGAGCGGGCTGTGGAGTATGACTGCTATGCGGAGCAAGTGGTAGCTCGAGTCGCCCGAGTCTGTAAGGTACCGAGTCCCGCAGCATGGGGCTTGGGAGCCCTTCCCTCCTGGCAGGGGCTGACTGGCCCTGTGCCTTTGCCATCTGCCAGGGAGACATGGGAGGGGCACGGACGCTGCAGAGGAAGTGGACCACATTCCTGAAGGCGAGGCTGGTGTGCTCGGCCCCTAACTGGCAGCTGTACTTCAACCACCTGCGGGCAGTACACACCCTGCGAGGCGCCTCCTGGCACAACACTACCTTTTTCGGGGTCTTCCGAGCGCGATGGTGTGTTGGCCAGAGGGGCCCCTGGAGGTGGGGGAGGGCAAGTGTTCAGGTTAGGGGTGTGTGGGGGCATTGAGGTGACCAGTGTCAGGAAACCAAGAACACTGGGCATCTGGTGCCCTGTTTTACTTTGGTGCTCACCACATAGACCAGGCTGGCCCCAAATTGTGGTAGTCCTCCTGCCTCAGCCTCTCAAGTGCTGGGATTATAGACATGTGCCACCACACCCGTCTTATCTGCCCCATTTTAAATGCCCTGGGGGAGGTGGGTAGGGCTCTGGCCCAGGTGGCACCTTAGACTTACCAGTCCATCCTTGGGCCCGTGACCACTTTGTGCTGAACCCTGCCTTGTGCTCTTGGTCCAGAACTGGAGTGAGATGGGTCATGTGGGCACCGGTATGACCTTGAGGTCCCTTTTCTGTGACAGGGGCGATGTAGACCTATCAGCAGTCTGTGAGTACCAGCTGGAGGAGATCCAGCGGGTGTTCGAGGGTCCCTACAAGGAGTACCGAGAGCAAGCCCAGAAGTGGGCCCGCTATACGGACCCAGTACCCACCCCTCGGCCCGGCTCAGTGAGTCCTGTGGGGCGGGGCGGGGTGGGGTGGGTACCCACTCAATGCAGTGCCTGTACCCCCTGGCTCATGGTACCCTCCCATCCCTGCCCCCATGTAGTGCATCAACAACTGGCACCGGCGCCACGGCTACTCCAGCTCCCTAGAGCTGCCTGACAACACCCTCAACTTCATCAAGAAGCACCCGCTGATGGAGGAGCAGGTGGCACCCCGGTGGGGCCGGCCCCTGCTGGTGAAGAAGGATGCCAACTTCACCCACCTAGTAGTCGACCAGATCATGGGGCTCGATGAAGCCACCTACACAGTGCTGTTCATTGGCACAGGTAGGTGTGGCTGTGCCCAGGACAGGGCAGCTGGGGATGCCCAGGGCTGTGTGCCCTCCTGCTCACCTCCTGCACCTCTCAGGGGATGGCTGGCTGCTCAAGGCTGTGAGCCTGGGGGCCTGGGTGCACCTGATTGAGGAGCTGCAGGTGTTTGACCGGGAGCCCGTGGAGAGCCTGGTGCTGTCTCAGAGCAAGGTAGGATGTTGGGCCCCACACTGCTACCCCCAGTGCTGCCCCATGCTGCTCCCTCTGTCTGGCTCCCATGTTTGCCCAGTGGGTGCCCCATTTAGCTGAGCCTGAGCTCCAGGAAGTGACAGCACTAACCACCGGAATCCACAGTGCCTTTATATATAGCCAGGTCTCCCAGTACTGATTCCCAGCTCAGGGCTTGGCCCCCGCTCATGTGTTCTCAGCCCCTCTCCCTCCAGCCTCTTCCCATCACACCCTGCTGGCCACACCTCCCAGGCTGCGGGACGCTTACGGTATCCCTGTGACGTGGGTTCCTCACAGTCCCCAGGGGCCCTCTGGGCCCAGCCTTCAGCTTCCTTACTTCCTTGACCATTTCCCTGATGTGTTGGCATTTTTTTTTTTTCAAAACTTTCTGGCATATTCCCAGCACCCTGTGTACTTTGATTGACTTGCCTTTTACCAGCTATTGTGAGTCCAAATTGTTTCTGAGAACATGGAATAATGGCAGAAAGTGTGGGGTTGTATAAACACAGGTTGGCAGCCACCGAACAGACACCTTACTCTGCATTTCTGCTATCTTTAGGGCTGCTGTTTTCTGCTCTTATTGTGTGTGAATGTGGGGACGAGTGTGAGCCTAAGGACGCATGTGGTGTCTCTGTTTAATAAGGTCACAGTCGTAAGGTGCTTGGGATTGGGCCAGCTTGTAGTAAGCCCTTAGTGAATTCGGCAGGCTTCAGATGCGCCTCTGCCTCCTCTCTCCCAGGACCACCTCTTGGGGCTGTGCTTCCTGGGGGAGTCAGAGCTGTCCCCAGCTGTGTCCCTGGTACTGCTGACCCTCCTGTCCTTGATTTCCCTGCAGAAGCTGCTTTTTGCCGGCTCCCGCTCTCAGCTGGTTCAGGTGCCCCTGGCAGCCTGTAGCAAGTACCGCTCCTGTGCAGACTGTGTGCTTGCCCGGGACCCCTACTGCGCCTGGAATGTCAACACCAGCCTCTGTGTGGCCACAGGTGGCCATTCCGGGTGAGTTGGGCTCTGTGGGTGCCTGCCCTGGGATGGGAGGGCAGACAAGCTGGAGTTGAGGTACTAACATCCGTGGTTCCCCTCCAGATCCCTGCTGGTCCAGCATGTGACCATCTTGGACACATCGAGCATCTGCAACCTTCGTGGCAGTAAGAAAGGTGAGGTGTCCTTTTTGTCCCCCTCCTACTCGAGCCCTGGGCCACAGCCAGAGTCCCCGCATCCCCTGGCTCTGGGTTTCCCTCACTAACTGCTCTCTCATCTCTGCCACTACAGCCAGGCTCACTCCCAAAAACATCACGGTGGTAGCTGGTACAGACCTGGTGCTACCCTGCCGCCTCTCCTCCAACCTGGCCCGTGCCCGCTGGACCTTCAGGGATCGGGATCTACCTGCAGAACAGCCTGGTTCTTTCCTTTACGATACCCGGCTGCAGGCCCTGGTGGTAATGGCTGCCCAGCCCCGTCATGCGGGCACCTACCACTGCTTTTCGGAGGAGCAGGGGGCACGGCTGGCTGCAGAAGGCTACCTTGTGGCTGTTGTGGCGGGCCCATCAGTGACCTTGGAGGCCAGGGCGCCCTTGGAAAACCTGGGGCTGGTATGGCTAGCTGTGGTGGCCCTGGGGGCCGTGTGCCTGGTATTGCTGCTGCTGGTTCTGTCACTACGCCGGCGGCTGCGGGAAGAGCTGGAAAAAGGTGCCAAGGCAGCCGAGAGGACTCTGGTGTACCCCCTGGAGCTGCCCAAGGAATCCACCAGTGCCCCCTTCCGGCCTGGCCCGGAAACGGATGAGAAACTTTGGGATCCTGTTGGCTACTACTACTCGGATGGCTCACTGAAGATTGTTCCTGGACATGCAAGGTGCCAGCCTGGGGTCGGGCCCCCCTCCCCCCCTCCCGGCATCCCTGGCCAACCCTTGCCTTCTCCAACTCGGCTCCACCTGGGGGGCGGACGGAACTCGAATGCCAACGGTTATGTGCGCTTACAGTTAGGAGGAGAGGACCGGGGCGGGCACCCCCTGCCTGAGCTCGCTGATGAACTGAGACGCAAGCTGCAGCAGCGCCAGACCCTGCCCGACTCTAACCCGGAGGAGTCTTCGGTGTGAGGGGACCCACCGCATTGGCAGGGCGCGCAGGAGGTGCGGCTCCTACTTTTGCACAGGCATTAGCTACCTCAGGGACATGGCTCGGGCACCCACTCTGTCTGGGACTGGTGCTGCCAGCACCTGCCTGGCCATGAAGACCTGCTCAGCATGGGCACTGCCACTTGGAGTGGCTCACCAGGGCACCAGCCTTCCTCTTCTGTGAATCTCAGAAACATGGGACCCCAGCAGCCAAAACTTTGCAAGGCAGAAGTTGCAAGATGTGGGTGTGTCTGCGTGTGTGTGTGTGTAAGTGTGTGTAAGTGTGTGTGTGGCACAGCCTTCCTGTTTCTGTGGAGTCTTCCTTGGCCTGGGGTCCTCCTGGTGAGTCTTTGGAGCTATGAAGGGGAAGGGGTCAGATCACTTTGTCTCTCTTACCCCCATCTGTCCCAAATGCTGGGCAGCCGTGTACATATGGGGGTGGGGTGGGCAGGGTACTGAACCCCTCTGGAGGGGTGGGGAGGTGTGCAGGGCCCAGGGTTGGGCCTAGCCCTATCTCAGGGCTGTGAATGTTTTCAGGGTGGGGGGAGGGAGATGGCGCCTCCTGTGTTGGGGGGAAGGGTGGGCGGGGCCTTCCTCTGGGCCCGCCGGGGTATTTTATCCTCATCCTCTTCCAGAGCAGGGTTGTGTGGGGGAGAGGGAGGGCATGCTGTAGACAGGAGCATACCCTCTCCTGGCCCCAGGAAGAGGGCTCCTAACAGTGTAACTTATTGTGTCCCCGCGTATTTATTTGTTGTAAATGTTTGAGTATTTTTATATTGACAAATAAAACGGAGAAATTGATTGTTTGAGTGTTCTTTTTGGTATTGGGAATCAAACTCCTGACCTTTTGGTTGCAAGGCAGGCATGGTGCCACTGAACTAAATCCCCGGCCCAGAAATTGAAACTTACTGTGATGAGGACCAGACTTTTGAGCCAACCCTTATCTCTCTATGGAGAGGGAAGGTCCCTTGGGTTGAGGAAGGCTGGGTCTGTTCCCCCTCCCCCCATGCTCCTGGCCAGGGTCCCAGGGCAGCCTGCCCTGCTGTGGTCCCTGCCTGGTGGTGCTCCTCTGGGGTGGGGGGAACAGCCAGACTCCAGTGTTTTCCCAGAGTGGTGCCTATGGGGCTGGGAACCAGACCAGGGCCACAGCCCCTGGGAGCCAGCCTGGCTCAGGGCCAGAGGGAAAAGCCAGGGCACTGGGGTTGGGGGGGTGCCTTCCCAGAACTCCGGGGAGGGTAAGTGGGAGTGAGGGGACTTCCTACAAGCTGCTGAAGCCTGTGAAGACTGAAATGGTGGCTTGCATGAAGTCTGGGCTCCCAGTCAGCTCAGCAGGAGAGAGAATTTTAGCCTGCTTGCCTGGAAAATGCTGAAGCCTTGACGTCCTGGCCATGTAGGGAAGGAGCCACCCAGAATTCCCAGGCCTGTCCTGGCAAGGGAGTAGTACAAGGCCCAGATGTTCCTGAGACAAACAACAGGCCCCGGCCTGGATGCATTTTGAGTGCCAAGGATAGAGTTAGAAGTAGTTGGGCTGGGGATTTAGCTCAGTGGTTTCAACGCCTGCTATGCAAGCGCAAGGACCCGAGTTCGATCCCCGGTACCAAAAAAAACCAAGAAGTAGCCAACCCAGGCCTAGGCACTGAAAGTTCTCGGTGTGCTGTGCTGAGGCCCAAGCACACCACACTGCCTGAGCTCCCCTAAGTGGTAGAGTTAGCTGGGCCTGGGACTTGAGTTGCTGTTCTTGGCAACAGTCCACAGCCATCAGGAGAGGTCATTTTGAGAAACATGGAGCTGGATTCGGTAAAGCAAGTGCCCCTGTGGGGATGGGGCCTTGGCACGGACGGGAGGCCCTGGTTCTGCCTTGGGGGTATTCCTAGTGACCAGATTGGTTGGCCACCTGCTATTTTTTAAACTTTTTATTGTGGTACTGGGGATTGAACTCAGGGCCTTCACACTGAGCTACATCCCCAGCCCTTTTTTGAGGCAGTTTCACTTAAGTTGCCCAGGCTGGGCTCAAACTTGCAATCCTTTTCCCTCAAACTCCCAGAATATTAGGATTACCGGCTGGAGACACCATGCCGGATTCCCTATTGGATTCTGAAGGAATGAGGGCTTTCGAGGCCTTTTAAGGCCTCCCAGCGCCACCCACGGTCGGCTGGATCCGGGTTGCTGTGGGGGGTGGGGTCGGGACGAGGATTGGTAACTGAAAGAGGTCGGAGGGCTGGGTTCTGGACCGGAGGACTCAAGCTCGGACCAGGCCCAGACGCCTGGTTCACCCAAACTGCAAGGCGCGGCGCCCCTCCCCGCGGCCCCGCCCCCCGCGGCATCCCAGTCCCAGCACCGACAACCCTCTCCTCCGCTTAGCGAGGGGCGCCCTCAGGTGGCGGCGTCAAAATGTGGCCTGGTGCATTAAGTCCCGCCCCATCGCGCGATTGGCTCTCCAGCTACAGCCTAGGCACTGGATTGGTCAACTCGGGCGAGGGGCGGAACCGGAGGACAACCTCGGACGCCGAGTGGTCGGATTGGGACAGCGGGGCGGGCACTGCTTCCACCTACCTCCCGGCGGCAGAGGTCAGGATGGCGGCGCCGCACTCTTGCGGGAACGGGCTGTGCTGCTTGTGCCCGGATGCGGTGCTGGGAGTGCAGCAGACAGTGGAGGAGATGAACTTCGAGAGGGGTGAGGCTGCGCACTGTGCGGGCAGTTACACCGAGCTGTCGTTCCCGTAAGCTGCCCAAATGGCGAGGCCGGCCCTTGGTCCTCACCTGGTGAGGACTGTACCTGGGAGACCCAAGGCTGCTCGAGTGGGAGTGGGACCGGAAGCTGACTCTGCAACCGGGCATTTCGCCCCCCGGAGGGCAGGGGCACCAGGCTTGGGTCTGCGCGGTGCGGGTTTGGGCCCGGGCGGCTGGGCAGTGCACATGCCTGAGAAGTGGCCAGGAACCCGGCAGGTGACAGATGACAGGGGCTCTTCCTACGGGGCCCAGAGAGGTAGCCTTCGCCCAGCTTAGATAGAGCTGCCTGCCAGGAAGGCTGGGAACCAAGTGTCCCTGGTGCAGTCACAGTGATGCTGTGGTCGTTGGGTACATGCTGCTGCTGTAGATGCAGTCACTCTTCGCCATTACTGCAGAGCAACGGGCCTGCGCCTGCCCACTTCCTCACTTCTCCTGTGTCATCCTCCAGGGTAAGGAAGCAGGACTTCCCACTTTCGCGCTCGCCCCCAACCATGTTTTCCCATCCCCACCTAGCAGCCAGAGTAGCTTTTCGAAAATAGTAAATCAGATTATTGCAATTCCTGTGGTTTTATTTATTTGTTTTATTTTTTGGAGACAGGGTCTCACCGTGTAGTTTAGGCTGGTTTCAAATTCATGATCCTCTTGCCTCAGCCTCCTGAGCACTGGGATTACAGGGGTCACCACCACACCAGGCTTCCCATTGTTTTTTGTTTTTGTGGTACGGAGATTGAAACCAGGACCTTCATAATGAGTTATGTCCCCAGCCATCTTTTTCATTTTTTATTTTGAGATGAGATCTCACGAAGTCCCTAAGTTGCCTAGATGGGGCTCAAACTTTTGATCCCCCTGCCTCAAACTCCCAGAGTGCTGAGATTACAGATGTGCACTTCCATGCCTGGCTGTCATTGCTTTTAGAATAAATCCAAACTCCCTCTCATGGCCTACAAGGCTCCATGGACCTGGTGCCTGCTCTATTTCTCTACCCTCATTTTAGTTCTCCTTGGTTTCTTGCAATCATCACTAAGCATCACCTGCACTGGTCTCATTTTGGGATTTTTTTGGAGGGAGCAGAGGTCACTGGGTACTGAACTTAGGGTTTCACACATGTTAGCCCAAGCACTCTACCACTGAGGTACAATCCCAGGCCTTTAACTTTTAAACAGAGTCTTACAAAGTTCCTCAGGCTGGCCTTGAACTTGTGATCCTTCTGTTGGCTTTCTGAGTAGCTGGGATTACAGATGTGCACCACTGTTTCTGGTTCTTTTCTGTTTTTTTTTCCACAGAACTCAGTACCACCTCACTTATTTTATAAATATGTTGGGTATATATGTATATAAATGTAATATATCTATATATATAATTACATATAAAATAATTCATATACATAGATAACAAATTATATATATATTTCTATATATATATATATATATATATATATATTTCTTGTTTTTCTTTAATGGAAGTGTAAGCTCCATTAAGCCAAAATTTGGGATTTTGTTTTGTTTGTCTTTGACTAATCCTGAGTGTGTACAACACTACCAGGTACACAGGAAGTACAGGTTGAATATCCCTTAGCTCAAATGCTTGGGAACAGAGGTGTTTTAGATTTTGAATTTTTTCCAATTTGGGGATATTTGCATATACTGCGATCTCTTGGGAATGGGACACAATTTGAAACCCAGTTCCTGTTTTGTCTGCACTAGGCACGTAGCCTGAAGGTGTGCAGTGCACATGTGTCCTCACTGAGTGCAATCAGGTGTGGCTTTTCCCCTCAGATACTGTCAGACTGTTCAGGTTTAGGGTTTGGTGGGGGTGCCCTGCCCATGTGTGGTAATCGTCTGCTGAATGAATGAACTCCTGGTTCAGTGCAGGAGAGTGGAGGCTCTCAGGCTCTCCAGAGGAGTTGGTAGCACCCTCTGTCTCCCGGCTTCACACACACAGCCTCAGTCTGGCTCCTGCCACCCAAGAGCCCTGCAGCTGTCCCTCCCGACCCTGCTCAGGCATTGGCACCAAAACCCCAGAAGTGTGTGTGTAGCACTGAATACCTCTGGCTATGTGGCTTCAATGCCACTCCCCACTGTGGCTATGGTTTTCACATTTTTTGCTTGATTGGTTGTTTGGTTTTTTTCTATTCTTTTTTTTTTTTTTTTTTCGGTACCGGGGATAGAACTCTGGTTCTTGCGGATTGTTTGGTTTTTGAGACAGTGTCTTTCCTATGTAGCCCAGGCTGCCCTTGAACTCACTGCAATCCTCCTGCCTCAGACTCTTGAGTGCAGGTATTATAGGTGTGGCTACCAGGCCTGACTGTTAATATTTGTTGAATGACCAAATCTCCCATTTATAGACATGGAGACTTGGGTCCAGAGGTAGCAGAAGCACTAAATGGTCTGGGCCTCGAGGCACTTCTCAGTCTTTGCGTGGCTTTCTGCAGGCATCTGGTCGGCAGCCCTGGATGGAGACCTGGCCCGAGTGAAGTCTTTCATCCAGAAGGCCATGGACCCCAGCCAGCCAGACTCAGCTGGCTACACCGCCCTGGTAAGGGTCGGGAAAGGGCACTAGACTGGTGACTGCCAGCTCTCCGAGGAGGGGACCAGTGCTCACCTGTGTCTTCTGTGCCGTGGTTTGGCTTAGTGTCTCCAGAGGCCTGTGTGTCCAAGCCTGATCCCAGAACCACCGGGGCTGGGGTGGTGAGACCTTAGGAGGAGCTGGTAGAAGAAAATTAGGCCCCGGGGGACACGGTGAGACTCTGACCCCTGGGTGCCATGATGGGAGTGATATGTCAACGCAGGACAAGCATGATGAAGCCAATGTGATGAAGCCAGAGCCCAGATGGACCTCCCCATTCCTTTTATTTGTGGTGCTGAGGCTTGGACTCAGGGCCTGGTGCTCCACCAAGAGCTACATCCCCAGCCCAACAGTTTTCTTTCTCTCTCTTTCTCTCTCTCTCTTTTTTTTTTTTTTTTTTGCAGTACTGGGGACTGAACCTAGGTGCTTTGCAGTGAGCTACATCCCCAACCCATTTTTAATTTTTTCCTTTGAGATAGGATCTTGCCAAGGTGCCCAGCGTGGCTTGAATTCACAGTCCTGCCTCAGCCTTCCAGAGTGCTAGGATTACAGGCATGCCCTACCATGCCCATTATTTTTCCCCCAAGACAGGGTCTTGACATGTGGTCTAGACTGGCCTTGAACTTGCTCTGTAGCCCAGGCTGGCATCAAATTGAAAATCTTCCTGCCTCATTCTTCTGATTGCCTTTTAAATTTCCGTACATTAAGGAAAATGTGGTACTTGTCTGAATGTGGCTTATTCCACTTGCTGTAATGATCTCCAGACCCATCCATTTTCTGGTAAATGAATTTTATTCTTTTTTTTGGCTAAATGATACTCGATTGTGTGTGCGTGTTAACATTTTCTTATCCATTTATCCACCGATGGGCATCATACGTTGGCTACTGTGAACTGTGCGCAGTAATTGTGGGTCTGCAGGTGTCCTCGTAGTGTGCTGACTTTAATTCCTTCAGGTATGTGCAAAGGAGTTGCACAACTAGATCAAATGATAGCTCTGTTTTTAGGTTTTAAGGACCCTTGATGCTGATTTCCATAGTGGCTATACTATTTTACATTCCCACAGAGGTGTAGAAGGGTTCCTTTCTCCCCACATCTGTCCCAGCATTATTGTTTCCTGTGTTCTTGATGATAGCCATTCTGACTGGGGTGAGTTGGGAGGTCTCAATGTATTTATTTATTTATTTTTGAGACAGGATCTTGCTATGTAGCTCAGGGTGGCCTCAAACTCACAGTGATCCCCCTGCCTCAGCCACTGGAGTGCTGGGATTACAGGCGTGTGCCACTGTGCCCGGCTCAGTGTAGTCTTGATTTGCGTTTTCCTATTGGCTAAGGATAGTGAATCTTTCTTACACACTTATTGGCCATCCGTACCCCTTCTGAGAGTTCTCTGTTGCATTCACTTGCCCATGACTGCTGGGCTGTTTCCCCTGGGGCAGAACAGGGGTTCTCCTCTGGCCTGCCTGTGAAGCCCTGTGGCCAGCACCCCATCTTATGGGCTGTCTCTTCACTCTGCTCCTTCCCCTTGACACAAAGAAGCTGTGGAATCTGTGTCCCAGCCTTGACTTGTTCCCTGTGCTGCTGGAGTCCTAGCCAGGAAGACGTCCCCATGCCTATGCCTCATCCTCCCTTTCTTTCAGCAAAGGTCCCTTTTTACTTATTTATGTATTTTTCAATACCGGGAATTGAATTCAGGACCTTGTGCTTGCCAGGCAGGTGCGGTGCTGCTGAGCCAAATCCCTTTTTAGGAAGCCAGCACCCATACCTGCTGGGCACCGTTCTGCAAGTACATTATGAGCATTGCCTTCTGTTGGCATGACAGCACAGGGAGGGAGGGACACTCCTCCCTGTGCCTCCTCTGGGAGGAAGCTGACTGTGGGGATGCAGCAGCTTGCCCACCAGGTGCCACTGTTGCCGGGCAGCCCGGAGGTGACCATGGGACCCATGCCCTCGCCACCATGCTACCCTTGCCTCCAGCCTGACCTGGGTCTCTGCTCTCTGCAGCACTATGCCAGCCGCAACGGCCACTATGCTGTGTGCCAGTTCCTGTTGGAGAGTGGGGCCAAGTGTGATGCCCAGACCCATGGGGGCGCCACAGCTCTGCACCGTGCCAGCTACTGCGGCCACACAGAGATTGCACGGCTGCTGCTGTCACACGGCTCTGACCCTCAGCTGGTAGATGACGACGGCATGACCAGTCTGCATAAGGTTGGTCCCTTTTCCTTGCCACAACTTTCTTCTTCTTTTTGTTTTTTTGAGATGGGGTCTCTCTACATAGCCCAGTCTGGCCTCAAACTCATAGTGATCCTTCTACCTCGGCCGCCACTATGTCCATCCCCAAAATTTTCTTCCTGTAAGTTATAACACACTGGGATTTGGGAGGGTGCATGCCTATAATTCCAGCACTTGGGAAGGTGAGGTAGGAGGATTCATGCAAGTTCAAGGGCATCCTGGTCTACACTGTGAGTTCAAGGCCAGCCTGAACTACATAGTGAGACCCTGTCTTAAAAGCAAACAAAAGAAGAAGTTATAACATTCTCATGGTAGAAAACATGGGGGAAACAGAAAGGTGGAGGGGAAAAAAATAAAAATCAATGCTTACCTCTCACCACTTCAGGATGAATGCATGATCCTCCAGCCTCTTCCTGTGCATGTGGCTGAAAGTGCACAGCACCCTTTTAGCTTTCTTTCCCTCAGGTGTCATCAGCTTCTGAAACCCGTGCTCCTCCTTCCTGTCCCTGCAGTCTGCTGTCAAGGTCAGAGCCACAGCGATCGCTTCATTGAGTGTCCTGACCAGAGATACCCACATGGTCAGCAGTCCAGGAGAACAGAGAATACACTGGGAAAATGGGCTTCCCTCCCACCCCAACTGCCTTCTAGTGGGCATCTATAAGAGGGTGTGTGTGTGTGTGTGTGTGTGTGTGTGTGTGTGTGTGTTTTACTGGGGACTGAATTCAGGCCTTTCACACTGACCTACATCCCCAGCCCTTTTCATTTTTTATTTTTGAGACAGAGTCTCACTAAGTTGCCCAGGCTGGGCTCAAACTTATGATCCTCCTGCCTCAGCCTCCCATAATGCTGGGATTACAGGTGTGTTAGGCGGGCATGTGGCTTCCACTCCTATATGGTGTATGTGTGCAGATATATTCCTCTCTCACCCTCATGTTAATTTTCCCCCAGAGCGTTGGTTTTAAGAGTCTGATGAGCCCTATTCTCCCTCCGATACCCCAGAGATTCTCATCCATAGCCATCTGTAAGACCTCCCACCTCTCCAGCCTCATCCTGACCTCCTGCCCTTGTTCCCTATACCTCTGTTCTTTTCATTTTCTTGTTTTTATTTTGTTGGAACTGAGTCTCACTATGCAGTTCAGGCTGGCCTTGAACTCACTATGTAGTCCATGCTGGCCTTGAAGTCACAGCAATCCTCCTGCCTCAGCCTCCCGAGTTCTGAGATTACAGTCATGTGCCACCAGGCCTGGCTGGCACTTTACTTTTTTAAAAACATTATTGGGGATGAATGTCTCCCAACTGCCTGCAGGACACCCCTGCCTGATGGAGGCAGCAAAGTTGGGAGTTTCACATCCCAGGTCCTTATGAAGCTCTGTACAGCAAGATCTGGGTTCAGGCTTGAGATGTGGGGGCTGCCACCTCTCAGATGCCCTTGTCATTGGGGAGGAGGAAGCAGCAGAGGGACGACAAGAGTTATCCAGAGTGCCGACCTTGAAGTCACACAGATCTGACCTAGACGCCTGGGGTGCCTGGGACCTGGGTCACTTACTGGAGCCCGGGTCTCTTCCTGTGTGAGCTGGGGACAGTGGTGCTATCTGCCTCTGAGGGGACAGTGAGAGGATGTCATATGCAGAGCTCACCTCATGTCCCTGCTGTTTGGAGGAAGTTGGAAATGGGTGTCTGGGATGCGTGATAGCAGAGGAGAGGAGAGAGCTGGGCCAGAATGCCCAGGTCATCCCTGCACAGTTTAGCAGGCCCTGAGGATGGCAACCATGCCCACCAGCACCTGGGGATCTGTGGGTGCTGAGAGTGCTTAAGGTTCAAGTGTGGACATGCAATGTGCAGGTCTGGCTGGGAAAAGCAGGGCTACAGGGCAGAGGGCATGAGGCAGAGAGGTTGGGCTGATGACCTTGCTGGCCTGGTTGCTTCGCCAGTCTGTGCAAGGCCCCATATTGGGTGCAATTAGACATCTGCTCACATCTCAATTTCCATAAGCCCCCTGCTTTAGGAGCAGAAGTTCCCCGAAGCAGAGCAGGACCACCAGGGTCCCTGGTGCCACCTGTTGATGGGGCACTTTCTCCACAGGCTGCTGAGAGGGGACATGGGGACATCTGCTCCCTGCTGCTGCAGCACAGCCCGGCCCTGAAGGCCATCCGGGACCGGAAGGCGCGGCTCGCCTGTGACTTGCTGCCGGACAACACCACCCTGCGGGATCTGCTGACCAGCTAAGGTGACAGCACCCAGCTGGGGAGCAGATACCATGCCACACTGCCCCACTTGCTCGGTGTCCACGCAGGGCGGACAGTGCACCTAGGAGACCCAGGGCCACTTTCGGCCAGGGCAGCAGCCAGGGGGAGGCCAGCAGGGCTGGCAGCATTTAAGCTGGGACAGACAATCACATTTTAAGTTATTCCTATGGAAACTTCTCCCCACTTGGAAAAATAAAGTTATCTCCTTACCTTACCTCCCTACACACAAAGATGAATGTTGGGATTGAATACTAAACCTAAAAGCACAAAACTGAGTTGTGGGAGAAGAGGTGAGTGGTGTGACTGACTCGGTGACCTTGGGACAGGGAGCTTCAGCCTCTGTCCCTAGTGTCTCATCTGGGAGCTGGGAGCAGTCACCACAGGGTGGATCTGGGGACTGGGTGAGGGCACTTAAGAGATCCCAGGCATGTTGCAAGCACACCTGAGTGCCTGGGCCCGCTTGGCCATGCGGCTCTGGTGCAGAGTCTATTGCCCAGTGTCCCATAGGCGGCTGCCTGCGAGGCCTTGTTCGGTACAGTGGGCTGCACGCCTGGCCCTCTGGACCTCCCAGCAGTGCCAATTTAAATGTTTTTACTGAGTCAGAGAAGTGGTTTATTTTTGGATATTGATCCTTTGCTTTGCATATATTTTTATGTACATTGCCATACCTATTTAAATTAAATGAGCAGGGCCAATGATCTGACTTCTCTGTAGCTACCCAGGCAGGTTCATCTGTGGTCACAAAGCTGTCTGTTTACAGGGCATTTACAAAGGTGTGCCCAGGGGACCTGGCTTGGGTCAGTGGTACAGCCCTTGCCTAGCACGTGTATGGACCTGGGTTCCATCCTCAGCACCACAGCAGACAACACCACCTGTCATCCCAGCACTCTGGGAGGCTGAGCCAGGAGGATCACAAGTTCAAGGCAGCCTGGGCAATTTAGTGACTTAGCAAGACTCTGTCTCAATGAAGGGGATGCAGCTCAGTGTGAAGGCCCTGGGCTCAAATCCCAGTACTGAGAAACTGGCCTGCTCCTCCAGAGGGAAGGCTCAGGTTCTGCAGACACCCCAGAGGGCAGTGAGCACCAGGGGGAAGAGCACTAAGCTGTGTCTGCAGCGTGATGCTTCTGCAGATGCACAGTACACAGACAAGGAGACAGCAGGGTACCCATTCAACTGCTACCTGTGATTTCCCTGGGCCACTGTAGAAGAGCGGTTGGACAAGGTCTCAAGCTTCATGTTTGGATTTCTTTTTAGGAATATTTAAAAATATTTTGTGGTACTGAGGACCAAAGCCAGGGGTGCTCTGCTGTTAAGCTACACTCCTACCCTTTTATTTTTTATTTTGAGACAGGGTCTAAGTTGCTCCGGCTGGGCTTAAAATGGCCATCCTCCTGACTCAGCCTCCTGGGTAGCTGGGATTACAGGTGTACAGGATGACCCAGCTAGGAATAATGTATTTTGTAAAGTCAGTTAACAGTTTCATGTGGGATACTCTGGCTTTCTGCTAAGAATTTCAGATGAAGCCCATTGTTGCAAAACACCCTTGTCCTTGAATGTTGAAGGGAAGGAATTAAGAGTTGGCAGGCCAAAGCCTGACTTTCTTATCTACTACCATTCCAGTCTGGTTAACTCTTTCCCTCCTCAAAGAACAGCGAGAACAAGGCATCATAAAGGGTTGTGGGGCTGTGGCTATAGCTCAGTGGTAGAGCACAACAAAATACAAAAAAATACCTAGTACCAAGGGAAAAAACCAATTCTGGCTCTGCCTGGGCCTTGTTGAAAGGGAGTTCCTGCACCTGCCAGCCCCACAGGCGGGACCCCTGGCAGTGTGCTGGGCCTCACTCTCTTGGGCATCTCTGCCCTGCCATTCTGACCCTGACTGTCTGATTGCCTTCAAAGTCAAGCAAAAGTCAAGGCCCTGCTGGGCGAAGGGTATGTGTGGCTTCTGAAGGAGAGGGAGGGACTATGATCTTGTGGCAGGAGACAGATTGCCTTACAGCTGGATTCATGGTTACTGGGATTGTTTTGTTATTTTTGAGACAGGGTCTCACTGTAGTTCAGGGTGGCCTTAAATTCATTTTGCACCCCAGCCTCTGAGTGCTGGGATCACAGGTGTGTACCACCATGCCCAACTTGTTATTACACAGCAGGACCTGTTGCAGCTCTTAGTCCCTGTCCCTGTGAAGGGTACACTGTGTGCCCAGAGAGCATGTGTAGGGACCTGCACGGGGTAGAGACGTCCTCTTCAGAGGCCTGAGGACTGGGGACCAGCTGGGCCTAGCTCCTGAGGTGGGCAGCGTGCATGGTGACACAGCAGTGGAAATCAGATGAGCCTGGCTGCAGATTCCTCGGGCTGTAGGTCAGCCTCTTTCTCTGTCCCTCCTAAGGTCCTCGGGGGACTCGCTTCTTGTTCTCTGGACAACTGAGCTGGGTCTTCTCAGTGGCGTAGGTGGCCAGACCTGCACCATGGAGGTGGGGGCTGGACCCCTCCAGGGGGCTCCAAACCAAGGACAGAAAGTGCCCCCATCGGGGGTGGTGGCTCAGGCACCCCAGCGGGTTAAATGGCTCATGGAGGGTGGGGCTGGCAGGGAGGCGGCCCTGCCCTCAGCAGGCCACAATCCCAGATGGGTATTTTGGTCCATGTGACAAGCCCCCAGAGTCATCTGGCCTTGGCCATCCCCAGGAGTCAGCTCCCCTATAAAAGGGCCTATCGTCATGCTCCTCTGGTGGGGGTGTGGAGAGCAGCAGGGACCATGGACTTCATCAGCATTCGGCAGTTGGTGAGGATGGACTCTGGCTCTTGGTGGCCTAAAGCTGGGGCTGTGGGGATGAGGTGGTGAGGGGATGGGGAGTAAGACGAATGGGAAGCAGCAAATGGGGTGCAGGGGATGGGAACGGGGCCTCTGAATGCTAGACTGTGCTGCTGGGCCACACCACGGCTCAGGTGCACTGCATTCTATCCTGGACTGAGAGGTCCAGGGATAGAAGGGATAGAAGTGGCAGGCTGCTTTGGAAGTGGTGGTGGCATTCCTATTCCCAGTGCCATGACAGTCCCTGAAAGCATCCAGAGGGTCTGGCTGTTTTGGTGGCCGGAAGAAGGGTGCCCCTGGGTGCCCCAGGCAGTGAGAAGCTTTGATGGCTGTGACAGTCTGGGGTTCGCAGGGTGTGCTTGTGGGGCTCAGCTTGTGGGGTCCAGCAGTGGCCCCAGCCACCCCTACTTTGGCATAGCCCCTGTCAGGAGGCAATTCCAAGGCCAGGAGCCTTAGGGTGCCAGGGCTGCTATGTCAGAGGGAGTTCACCTCTCCTCTGCTGAAAGCCCTAGGCAGTGCTACCCCACAGTTCCAACCCTTCTCTTCCCCAAAATGTGCCTTCCCAAGTGTGGCCACCAGCCGGCATGCCTGGGGCACTGGCTGTTGGCCGACAAGTGCCAAAAGCTCCTGTCATCTTCATGGCACCCTTGGAAGTGCTAAGGTGAGCCCATTTTACAGATTTGGAAACACAGCTTCCTGAAGCCAAGAACGGGACCCAGGGACCCAGAATTGTCCCCAGAAGCATCTCCTCTGTCCCTCTGAGGTTGGGGTCAGGTGGCAGTATAGCATGATCTGCTAGGAATGCAGGCGCAGCCCAGGAGGGAGGCTGAGGTGTCGTCTGCCCCGAGGCTCCCGGGCAAGGGCATGCATATATAAATAGCCATGGTCACCTGCCTGGCTAGGCCCTGGGATCCTGATGATGGAGCAAGTAGGCAGTGGCAGTTGGCCTCCTGGGCCTTGGGTGCTACCACAGGTGTTGGGGTGCTGGCCAGCGCTGCAGATGGCCAGGAAGCTTGGGGGAGGAGAGCCCTCAATCTGTGATCCAGGTCAGCTCCCGCAGTCATTGCAACTCTGTTTTCTTTTCTCTCTTTTTTTTTTTTGGTACCGGGGATCGAACTCTGGACCTTGAGCTTGCAAAGCAGGCGGTGGAACCACTGAGCCAAATCCCCGGCCCTTTTCTCTTTCTTTGATTCAGCACTAGGGATTGAACCCAGGGAGCACTAAGCTACACCCCAGCCTTTTTAAGACAAGGCCTTGTTAAACTTCCCAGGCTGGGCTTGAACTTGCAATCCTCCTGCCTCACCCTCACGACTGTTTTCTAAGGGTCCCTCCAGCTCTCCTGATTCTCTGTCCACATTCTGTACACAGGTGAGTGGAGAAAGAGATGAAGAGAAAGTGTTGGGGTTTGGACACTCAGCTCCCGGTCCGAGAGGCAGGCCTTGTGACTGGAGGCTGGGGCCCCACGAGGCCGTGGCCTGGGAGAAGCTGAAACAGGAGGAAGACAAGAGAGTGAGTGACACTGGCAGAGATGGCAGCAGGTCCCATGTGGGCATCCTGAGCGCCGGGTGTCCCCTCTGGGCAGTGCAGGCCAGGATCAGACTGGCTGAGGGCCTGTCCCCAAGGTCCCCTGCCCTGGGGCTGATGGCCAGCCTGGTCTTGTCTCCTACCCACTTTCTGCCCTAGTTGGAAAAATTCAACAGTTCCAGAATGAATCTGGAGACACTGGCAGACTTAGAAAACTTGATTCAAAGACAGAGAAAAAAGCGACTAAGACGGAGAGTCCCTCCCAGGGAATCTGAGCCTGAGGCTGAGGTGAGAAGGGGGTGGGCAGTGTCTCCCAACCCTGGGGGATGGGGGAAGAGGATGCTGGAGCCACACTGCACAGCTGGCGCCCAGGGGCCCTTGCAGTCTACTAGGACAGCCAGGGTGAAGGTCCCAGCTGTGTCGAGGCTCTGGGGGCTGCAGGTCGGGTCAGCAGGGTGGTTCCTCTCCCCAAAGGAAGGGATGAAGGGGAAGCAACGCCACCTCCTCTGAGCTCCCTGCAGTCCCCAGCTTGTAGGTGCCTCACCTCTGCCTCTTGTCTCGTGCTGTTCTCCCTGACATCTTGTTACTAGGACACCAGTCCCACAGTAGAGCTCCCTTTGGCACCATCATATTGGAAAGGGGCCCACCCTACTCCAGTATAACCTCAACTAGTACCATCTGGAAGGACCCTGTTTCCAAATAGGGTCACATCCCAAGGTACCAGGGTTGGGACTTCAGCGTGTGAACGTGGCGGGCACAACACACACCCCATGGCCTATTGAGAATCTCCTGGGAGACTGAAAATCAGAACTGTACTTGCCCAGGCCCACAGTGTGCTGGTCCTGTCTGCACTCAGAGCCCCTGGGCCAGGCTGGGGATGCTGTTATCATGGCTGCCTGCCAGCTCCGGGAGTGAGTTAGCCTTGTTCTTCCGCTCACCCAGCTGCAGCCCCAGGGCCAGCAGAAACCTGTGGACCTAGAGATGTTCCTGAAGGCAGCTGCTGAGAATCAGGATTCCCTGATTGACAAATACCTGACAGATGGAGGGGACCCCAGTGCCCATGACAAGGTAGTGCGGGCAGGTGATATGAACACCATCTTGTGCATCCTGGTCCTGGCTGGGGACTTGGTGGGCTATTCATGGGCTCAGACGTGGTGGCGTGATGTGAGCGGGAAGGGGGAGGCCCGTGATCTGATGGTGGGATGGGGGACACTGGGGCTCTGGGCAGAGATGGGTAGCTGTTTGCCTCACCTCCATCTCACCTCAGCTGCACCGCACGGCCTTGCACTGGGCCTGCCTGAAGGGTCACAGCCAGCTGGTGAGCAAGCTGCTGGCAGCCGGGGCCGCAGTGGACGCGAGTGACCTGGTGAGCACAGGGGAGGGGCCTGCCTGTGGCCACTTCCTGCTCCGCATTGCACACTAAGAGCTCTGATCCTTGTAGTGCAGCTGGACAAGACCCCTGTGTTCTGGGCCTGCCGGGGAGGACACCTGGACATCCTCAAACAGCTGCTCAACCAGGGAGTCCAGGTCAATGCCCGGGACAAGGTGAGGGAGCAGACACCTGAGTAGGTGACCGTTAGCGCAGGGGAGCAGGCCAGGGGCAGAGCAGGTGGGCCCTTTGGACCAGGAGGGGGTGTCGCCAGCCCAGACCCCACCCTGACCCTATCCTCCTAGATCTGGAGCATCCCCCTCCACGTGGCAGTGCGAACAGGCCATTCCGACTGCCTCAAGTACCTCGTGGAGTGTGGGCCCCACACTGATGCGCAGGACAAGATAGGTGCTGGGTTTTTCAGGAGACTGGGTGAAGGGGCTGCCCAAAAGGGGCTGCCCGAGCTGCCTGCCTAGGGGCCAGGATGCAGGCAGGAGGGGACCTCCCTTCTCCACACAAGGGAGACACAGCTCTCCATGAAGCCGTGTGCCAAAGTCACTACAAGGCCATGAAGCTGCTGCTGCTGTATGGAGCAAAGCTGGGTGTGCAGAACGTGGTTCGTGTGGCTGGCAAGGCCTGGGGTGGGGTGAGGCTGGGGGTACAGGAGGACTGAATCAGCATCCTTGTTCCAGGCCTCCCTGACCCCCATCCAGCTGGCCCAAGACTGGCAGCGGGGCATCCGGGAAGCACTGCAGGCCCACATCGGGCACCCCTGAACCCAGTGCTGACTACACAGACCCACGGGGTCACTCAGTCGCCATTCCAGCCCCCTGGGCTCTCTGCACCACACCTCGTAGTCCTCGGCCTCAGTCCTATTCCTCTTGGGCCCAAGGCAGCCCTGTGAGGGCCGGCTGGTAGAGGCCAGGCGCCTGCTGTGTGGAGCACTGCAATCCCTGCTGGGCCGAGGCTGGGATGGGCTGATGCAGGGACCACAAGCAGTGGGTGGCAAAGTGGCACAGAGTGGGAACAGGGCTGGAGCAGGAAGTGATCCAGTGGTGCAGAAGACTACATCTCCCAGTGTCCCCTCAGCCTCAGCGTGGGAGACCAGCTCGGTGGAGGGCAAGGTCTGGTCTCCTGCACGGTGACATAGAGGTGGCTGGCAGTTGCATCCCAGACACACGAGGAGACCACTCGAGACCATGCCGGCACAGGCACTGGTGTGGCTGCTGCTGCCCCAGGTGGGTCTCTGGGCCATTGGTGGCAACCTGATGGGTCCAGAGCAGCTCTGGTCCTCGGGACTTAGTGGGCTCTGGGGTCTGCAGGGCCCTCAGGGCTTGAGGCCCACGGGACAGAAGCCAGAACCCTCCAGGTTGCCTCAGAGGCCAAGGGACGGCACCGGTTTGGCTGGGGTTGCTTGTAGCCCACTCAACTCTTGGGGCGGCCGCAACCCTGGCTTCCCTGGGGCTCTGCTGCCCCCTGGTGCTGGAGCCCTGCAGCTGCCCCGCCTCTGCTCCACCTTCCCTCCCTCCATCCCTCCCCTCCCCCACTAGCAGCACACTGAGGAGCTCTGCGCCCAGCTGGCAGCAGGGCAGGAAGGGACACCTGGACACCATCCTGCCCTGGCCTGTGGGCCCCACTCTACAACCTCTCCTGACCGGCTCCTTCTCTTCCACTCCTCCCAGTATAAACATGTACACTGGCAGGGTTGGCTCCTTAAATGCCCTTAACAGAACCACAGGCTGGAGGAGGGCGAAACGACAGAGGCTCAGCCTCCCTCAGGCGGTCCTGGGTCGTAGGCAGCACCCAGGGTGGCGTCCATCCATTCAGCAGCAGTTATTCCTAGTGTGACCATGGTAGGCTTCTCAGGCCAGAACAAGGCTACCACTACTATGTGAAAATGCCGACGTGCGCCTGCTCTGGGCCACACACCTGTCCATGGGCAGCTCCTGCCCTGTGGTAACAGAACCTGTTTGCACCATGACACAGGTGCCACGGGCAAAACAGGAACTTAAGTCTACGGAAATGACAAGTCCTCATCTAGAAATGAGGACACTCAAGTGACAAACAAAAGCACCTTTTTATACGGATCAGTACTTTTCATTAAATTGGCTATCCATCACGGCCTAGTTGTCTTTTTTTGGGCTGGGAAAAGCCAGCTCACTGGTCACCAGGGACAGCCTTGTAGGCCCAGGGCCTATGAACCTCACCAGCCTGACAGAAAGGTCACCCAGCCTCAGTGTGGGGCCCTAGTGCCTGGTGATTCTGCTCTGGGCATCCCGGTGCACAGATGGGCAAGTTCAGAGGGCAGCAGCAGTCTGCAGCCACAGCTGCTTGTTAGAACTACAAGTGCAGTTTGTAAAGTCCTGATATCCAGAGCATTAGGTCAATGGACAACACGCTCATCGGCATATACCAAGAAATCCAAATGTATCTGCCCAAAATGCCTATTTAGACTAAGAGTCCAGCAAGGTCTCAGGATACAACATAAACACATAACAATCTAGTTCGCCCTACCAGCAAGGAACATGTGGACACAAAAGTTAAAAACACAAGCATGTATACCTGTTTAGGGATTCCTATGATGCAGAGCTCACAGGGTTTTTTTTGGGTTTTTTGTACCAGGGATCGAACTCAGGACCTTGCACTTGTGAGGCAGGCAGTGGAACCACTGAGCTAAATCCTCGGCCCATGTATACCTGTTTAGGAAAATGAAATACTTAGGGTTAAATCATGTAAGGAAGGATGCTGAAATCTACAAACCAAAATGAAATCAAAATTTATAAATGGAGATAAACTATGTTCATAGGTTGAAAGTTGTTGAAAACGATGTCATAACTGCCACAACTACTGAAATCTCAGCAAAATCCTTAGCAGATATAGACAAGATCACTCTAGAATTATTCTAAAATTTATTTTAAAAATAGAATAATTTTGAAAAGAAGGTGGGCAAGGAAATCAGTCTACTGGTTTGTAGACTTCCTGTACAGGTACAATAAGCAAGAGACTGTAATATGACAGAGGGGCACACAGAAGACAACCCAGAAATAGAACCACACAAAAATGCCCAGTTTTTTTTAGTACTGGAGTTTGAACCTCGGCCACACACAGGCTGGGCAAGTGTTCCACCACTGAGCTACATGCCCAGCCCTTTTTGCATTTCGAGACAGGGTCTAAGTGGCCCAGGCTGACCTCATACTTCCTGCTTAGCCTCCCCAGTGGCAGGGGTGCCAGCTATCTACCACGCCACCTGGCAGAGGCGCAAAAGCCATTTGATTGCTGGGGGGGTGGAAGCAACTGCCTTTTGAACAAATGGCAGTGGAACAGGCACCTATAGGCTTTAAAAACTGAAATGTGAGCACTGACCTAAGTCTTCTAATTTATAACCAAGATTAATTCACGATTCACAACCTTAAACATAAAACTTTTAGCCAGTTGTAGTGGTGCACACCTTAATCCCAGCTCCTCATGAGGCTGAAGCAGGAGTACTAAGTTCAAAGCTACCTTGCACAATTTCACGAGATCCTTTCTGAAAATAAAAAGGCCCAAAACACAAAACAAAGAGACACGTTTTAGGAAAAATGTTAGGTAACACCTAGGATCTAGGACTAGGTAAAGGGTTTTTACATGTGATGCTAAAACCACAATGCATAAAAGAAAAATCAGTAACTTCTTCAAAATTTAAAAACACGGGCTGGGGATTTAGCTCAGTGGTGCCACCACCTGCCTCACAAACACAAGGTCCCAAGTTCGATCCTGATACCAAAAAAAAAAAAAAAATTAAAAACTTGTATCCTAAAGGCCCTGTTGCGATGAATATTCAGGCTGCACTTGTCAGCTTCTGACACTGTGACAAAGTACCTGCAATGGTCAACTTCCAGGAGGAGAGGTTTATTTGGGCTTATGGTGTCCACTGCGGTCCTGTTCCTCTGGGCTGCACACATCATGGCAGAGGCACATGATACAGAGGTCCCAGTTCCCCGCAGGGCAGCCCTGGCCTAACCTCCCTCTACCAGACCGTGCCAACAGTGCTGGAGTACAGGGACCAAGTTTTCCCACAAGGCTTCCGGGGTGATTCAGATGGACACCCTAACCCCATAGACCACGATAAAATATTTACAAACCAAAAACCCAGACTCTTGTATTTAGAATTTATCAGGAACTCTCAAATCTGTGAAAAACCTAGCCCACTGTGTTGGCACATCCCTGTAACTCCAGCACTTGGGAGGCTGAGGCAGGTGGATCATGAGCCCAAGGCCAGCCAGGGCTACACAGTAAGAACCTGTCTCAAAAAATAAAAATTCAAATAATTAGCACATAGGTAAAGAATACGGGCATGCCACTGGAGTAAAAAGGAAAATGCAAATGAAACCCACAGGAAGGAATCCATCCACACCTATAAGTGACGGTGGACAGCAGTGATTCCACCAGGTGGCCATGAGGACCTGGAGGCTGGATCATCCTACACTGCAGGGAAGAATGAAAGATGGTACAGCCGCACTAGAGTTCAGCAGTTTCCTTTTTTACCAGACCACATGACCATATGACCCGGCCATGACTCTCCTGCATTTATCCCATAAGCAGCAAGGCCCTTTCCATACAGACCCACACGTGGATGTTTGTAGCAGCTTTATTTGGAACAGCCCCACACTGGAAACCATCGGGTGTCTGTCTTTCAAGGGGTTGAAGAGTGTTCCGTGGGAGACCATTTGGCAACAGAAAGGGGTAAACTCCTGTCACACGCAATGACCTGGGTGAGCTCCAGAGAACGAGTGGAAAGCGATCTCAAATGTTATACTGTGAGTCCACAGACACAACTTTTTTGAAAGGACAAAAGAACAGAGATGAAGAACAGATTAGTGGTTGGGGGGATAGGGCTGAGGTGGCTCCAACAGGATAGTCTGAGGAACAGCCTCTTGGTGACTGTGACGAGATGTGGGACTGTGGTGGCAGTTACAAAACTACATGTGTGCCAACTGATGCAGAACTCTACAGCCACAGCCCAGTTCTGAAACAGTATCATCACTGCATAAGATGCAAGTATCAAGGCAGACCAACTAAAGGGCCTGGGGGACCTCCAGCTTGGCAACTTCCTATGAATCTTAATTATTTCAAAATAAAGTGAGGAAACAATATAGGTGTAAGTGCAACTTAGTATTTTAGATTGGATCCTGCAACAGAAAAGGGACATTACTGGGAAAAATGATAAAACCCAAATAAAGTCTGCAGTTAGAGTATTGCACGAATGTTACATTTTCAGTTGATAAATGTACCAAGGTTATGCAAGATGTTACCATCAGGGGAAGCTGGGTGAAGGACATTCAGAACTCTTCTGAGAATCTACAACTATTTAAAAAATTAACCCCTGATGCCCAGAATTACTATGTTCCAGGAGTGGGTCCAGGGGCCCCATATTAATTTTCCAGGTGAATCCAAGGTACAGCCAAGGTCCAGAACCACTGTTCTGGACAGAGATGATTTGAAAGCATCTACTTCTACTTGGGCTGGTTCTTGGAGCACATTCCTGGAGAACAGTTTCTAAGCAAGCGCCCCACTGTTCTTATGCCCTTTGGTCCCACTGAGGAGGACCTGAATTCTGTCGAGAGGCTCCTGAAATCCTCGCCCCTCCCTCAACCTGTGACTCCTGTCTCTGTGATACCAGGTTTCCAACAGGTGAAATTAGAAAAATAAGACAGAGACATATGCCTCCTCATTCCCACTTCTCTGAAACAGCATTGGTAGGAACAAGGAAGGCCAAAGAACTGGAACTGTCTCAGAGGTAAGAAAAACCCTGGCTTCTCTTTTTAAAGGACAGGTGTGTGGATGCCCTGGTCACTGACAAGGCTTATGGCCCTGTGCTTTCTGCACAGCCCGGCCGCCCCTCCTCTGTGGAGGACCTCGGGAAGGGGACAGGAGAGGCACCACGGTAACCACTCTGCCTCAGGGACAGATGAATGGCAGATGTGGCCAGAAGACCCCCCTCCCACAGGAGACCTGTCCTCAGTACCCGACAGACCATACCGAGTGGTGACCAAACATGGTGGGGAACAGTAAGCTGGCTGCATGGGCTTCCTCCAAGCCACAGGAGTGGCCTGTTGCTGGCAGCAGGGGGCAGAACTGGGGACAGGCTGTGGGAATCGCACTTCTGGCTTTGGCACAGGGTACTGTAAGGGAAGCCAGAGAGGACACCATGGACAAGGCTGTGGCCTGGAACCCAGGTTGACATGGGTGATCTCCATGGGCTGCGAAGGTGCTGCCAACAGCAGGCTTGGCCAACTTGGAGCTGGTTAGGCACGGGTCTTGACCTTCGTGGAAGGCAGTGATGTACATGCAGTGCCCGGCTTGAAGAGGTATAAATATGCTGCAGTCTCAGCAGTGGAGGAGTGGGCCACCCCTGGGGATGCGAGATGATGCTGTTCCCATGTTCCTTCAGAATGGCCAGGAGAGCTGGGCCCGGCGACCCCATCCTACAAGCCTCCTGCTGTGGCTCCTGCACCGAGGTGGCCCAGGCCCCACATCTGCATGGACCATCTAAAACGTGGCCTGGAGGGGTGGGGACAGGGGGCACGAAGCTCTGCTCGGCTCCCTCCAGCACCCATGTGCTTGTCCATTCTGGCTCCGAGCACCTGACAAGCAGTTAAACCCCTGGGTTCCGCCCAGGGCTCTCCTCCACCTGCACGCCAGGCCTGCCGGGGTTGGACCCTGCAGGAGAGAGGGAAAGCAGAATGAACGCCCAGGCTGATGAAGAGGCAAGGCCTGGCATGACCCAGAGTGGAAGCTGCAGGACCAGAGTGCCAGGCAGGGGAACAGGCCTGGGATTTGAGGGAGACGTCCAAGCAGAGCCAGGAGTGACTGGTGAGGAGCAAGGTCAGCCTGACTTGTCCTCACAAGAGGAAGCCACTGAGGGTAGATGCCACCCAAGAAAGACAGGACCCCTGGGGGCCCTTTGTGAGTGGAACCTGCCCTAGATGATCATGCGCCCTGTGCTGGAGAAAAGCTGTGTGCTGAAGCTGAGTAGGTGCCTCTGAACCCTCCTGTCCTCTGGAAAAATGGGCCATGGCATCCCCGCCCCCACCCGGAGAAACGCCTCCCAGCCAGATCTGTTGGGAGACCCTAGGGGGACCCTAGGCAGTGAGCGACCAAGAGGAAGCAAGCCAAGACAGAAGGAAAGGGGGATATTTACCTTGGTGTTTCCTTAAAACAAAAAATGCGCACTAGTCCACAGTCAATTATCAACTGCAGTTTCCAAATGTGCCAAAGAGGGAAAGTTCTACTGGGAAGGCTGAAGAGAGCAGAGAGAGAGAAGAGACAACAGGCTGTTGCGTGCACTACCAAGTGGGCAGCACCACACATCAGAGGGAAGTCATGAAGGACAATGTCCTGGGACCCAGGGACTATCCCCTGGACAGCAGCCTTGAGACTGGGCAAAGTGGAGGACTGCTTCAGAATATGCTGAGAGGCCAGGGGTCTGAAAACTTGTACCAATTTAAGGTTTTGCAGGTCACTTGACTCACAGCTACGCAACTCCACTGTTGTCCTTCAGAAGCCACCAGACAATCCATAAACCAAAGAGCAGGTACGCATGAAACTTCATTTACAGATATGGGCAGCTGGCTAGATCTGGTCCTTGCCTGGTAGTTTCCCCACCCTGCTGTGAGCAGTTGAAAATTCCTGTGCCTTTGAAGCCCTTCGACGAAGCCCTTCTCTGTCAGGGATCTAGCGACAAAGTCTCCAGGCCACAGGTCTTATCTGCAAGACTAAGTCACTATGCATGCCAGGGACAGACACAGGCAAACCCCAGGGAGTTCACGGAAGGAGTGAAGGCTACAGGTAACCTCACTGGGGGTGAATGTCAGGTGCTCTTGGGTAGAAATAGCAATGTTACATTGGCAGTGTGTCAGGTAATAGGTTACAAAGAGGAAATGACCCAGAACACTGCTATAAATGATTCTCTTTGGCCCAATGAATGGCTGAAGCCTAGAGAATTTAAAAAGAAATCTCAAGGGGCTGGAACATGGCTCAGTAGCAGAGCTCTTGCCTAGCATGTGTGAGACCCTGGTTCTGTCCCCTGCTGCTGCTTACAACGCCCATCCTCACGCAGGTCTGGACCCTGAGCATCGCTGTGCAGGCTCTTCAGCACAGGAAGCCCACCCAAATGGCTTGCCTTCTAAGACTTGGCTTTTGAGGCCCAAGTCCCTGTGTGATGGTGAACTTCTGTACGGGACACTCCATAAAGTAACACCACAGTGGGGGAACAGTTTTGTCAACTGTTGAGAGTTGCAGCCCCATCCAGGAACACGTGTCCCTTTGAGAAGGAGGCATCCCCACCCCCATCCCACACCCAGAGACTTAGCTCGGCTACACCTGCTGTCCCCTCTACGCGACCCCAGAGCTGGTTTGCCGGAGGGTCTGTCACTGTGCCCTGGGTTAGGGCTCTCTGTCACTGGCACATGCATGTCACCTCACAATTCAGAAAGGATCTTTCTATCATAGAAACATCTGGGCTCTTGTGCGTGGGCTGAGTGCCAGAGTCAGTGTCCAGAAAAGTGCTCCAGGCCCTCCGGACAGTGGGGACACTCACCAAGGGAGGACACAGAGGGCTCTGAGCGTGGCACCCATGGAGGAAGTGCCCAGGAAGAGCTTGTCCCCTTCATGTCAGGCAGAGTGGGGCCCCACAGCCTCTCCAGAGCCCTGGCACCACTGGTCCCCCAGGACTAGAAACTACAGTCAGTTGGAAACTACAACATTGAGCCCCAACTTTACCACCCGACTCCATACCCCACCCTCACGCTGCAGTGCTGGTTCCCAGTCCATTGTGCAAAATCTGTCCAACATGGGCGCCCCTGACAGGACAGCCCGGCTCTGCCACACATGCCAGTTCCTGCCTTCTGAGCAGGGCCCATGGGTGACCCAACCCTTCCTTCTCCAACCCCAACCCTAATGCTCGGTGCCCAGGAACAGTGTGAACCGCTTATCAACTGCTGTCTATGGGCCGGGGATTTAGCTCAGTGGTGATGTGCCTGCCTTGCAAGCCCAAGGTCCTGAGTTCAATCTCTGGTACCAGAAAAAAAAAAATCCTGACCAACTGCTGTCTAATAAAACCAACCCATTCTAGGGCACTCCAGAGAAAGTGCTGGCTTTATGCGCTCTGCTTGAAGGGCCACCGGTCCAGAAATTGGTGCCACCAGCAAGATGGAAACCAGAAGGAGGAGAAAAACAGAGAGGGAGGTACAGGGCAGGGCAAGGGCAGAGCATGCCATGTGCAAGTGATGTGAGGGGCAGAGCGCATAGCCCTGTGGGTCCTAATGCTCATGATGTCCCATGAGTGGCTCACCTGCTGTTGCAGCCGTCTTGTCACTGAGTAGCCTGGTCTGGCTTCCCGGAATGACCTGGAGGTCAGCATTCTCAGGGGATGGTGGCAGGCTCTGGGCTCTGGTAGCCAGGAGTGCATTGAGGTACTGCAGCCGTGTGACCTGGGGGACAGACGCAAGTCACCCAGCAGGCAGGATGCTAACTGGCCAGACAGGGGGCAGGGGGACATTAAGCTGCAGGAGGGCAGAGAGGAGTGCAAGGCTTTCTCTAAGGTCACTGTGGAGACCAAGTGCGGGTGATGGGGGGGGCGCACCCAGGGCAGGGCAGGCCTTGCTCTTGTAGCCTCAGACACCCTCAGTGTTTATGTTCTACCTGCACAACCTTGTGGCCAGCTGGTCTAGGCCCCCCAGGGACACAAAGCCAGTTAAAGCCAGCACCAGTGAGGAGCCCGGTGGTCACCTTCACGAGCTGCAGGTCTGAGAGGGCCCTCACGGTGTAGTCCGGACAGTATGTGGAGGAGCGGGTACTGTCGGCAGGCTCAGGCTGCAGGTCGTAGCAGGCCAGCTGGCACGAGGACACTGGGGAATGATGAACTATTGAAAGGAATAACCAGTGACTTGGTGGGCGAGGGGGACAGCACCACTGCTGCTGCATGGGGATGGGGGAAGGGTCTCAGAGACAGGGGCAGAAAGACAAGAGAGGCGTGTGCTCCAGCAGAGGGGACACAGGCCAACAGCAGAGCCTCAGAGGACGGGCAGAGTGGCACTGCAGGGTGGGCTTACCGGAGGATGGTGCCATCAGGGCAGAAACGCCATAGTAGGTGAAGGCCCCATTCTCAAACTTCAGGCCCTCCTTCCCGATCTCCACCTCAACCCTGCCCTGGGAGGAGGTGGGGAGGGAAAAACAAGCAGAAGTCATCTTTCCTGTCAGAGAAGAACCCAAGGAGAGACCCCCAGCCCAGTTCTTCAGGGCCATCCCAACCTCTCCTGGGACTCTGGCCCAGTACCTGCAAGATGAGGATGAAGTAGTCCACTGGCTTGCTGCGCTGGTACAGATAGTGGTGTGCGGCCAGACGGTTGTTCTCGTCAAACTTCACCTCCTGGTTGACACTTGGGTGCTTCAGCAGGTGTAGCAGCACCTTCTCGGAGATGCGCCCTGGGCTGAACACATCCACCTCTGCCCCATGGGGTAAAGAGGAACAGTGTCTCCAGGGCTGGCACACCCTCAGTCACCAACCCAGCTCTTGTCGCCCTTGTGGGCTCTCCTTGGTGGCCCCAGCACTGCCACACCTCCATGCATGAGAGCCAGGTAGGGCACTCCCTCCACCCTCATGTCAGGGCCACTGAGGCTGCCACTAAGGTGACTGAGATGATGACAGGGTCACAAGGAAGCATGTTCCTTTCATAGAAACGGGAAGCAGAGTCCACACATGCCTGGGTTGGGCTCCTGACCCAGGGACTGGCCTTCACCCTCACCTCGAGACAGGAATCGCTGGGTGGCCAGGAGCAGCTGGGGTGAAATTTTTACTTTGTACTCCTCGTCGGACACCTTGAAGAGGGAGAACTCCTCCTTGTGCTTGGGAGGGACACTCAGGGAAGCGGCCTTTTTCCTCAACGTGGTGTCTCCTAAGAGGAGGGTGTGTGGGCATCAGTAACCAAACACAACCAAACAAGGACCCTACTGCCCACCCCTCCCTCCCAAGGCCTGGGTGGGGAGTCTGGAGGGGACACTGCCAGGGCCCCAGGGACATGTTTGGCCCAGCTCCCTCCATAATGCCTGGCTGCCATTCTTGCTACACAGCCACTTTAGCACCCAAGACAGCACTGAGAGCAGGAAGCCACACTCAAGGTGGGCCAGGACTGTCTACTGGGGACACCCTGTATAGGACATTTTTATATTTATGTGCTGGGAATGGAAGCCAGGGCCTGTGCCTGCAAGGCAAGTGCACTACCCCTGAGCTATAGGAGGGCCAAGGAGTGGGTCCTTAAAGAACACCTGGGTAAGGCACAAAAGAACCTGTGCCAGCGAAGGCCCCAGGAAAGAACACAGGGGAAAGGCCCAGGAATTATAGAACCCTGAGTGAGTGAAAACAGTATGGCAGCTGACAGAGCCATAAGCCCCTGCAGGGACGGCATGACCCCAGCAGCCAGGCCACCATTCACACTCACGGTAGTGTTCAGACTCGTCCAGGATCTCGGACTTGATGATCTCCTCGATGACGTCCTCCAGAGTGACCAGGCCCAGCACCTCGTAGAAGGGGTCACCCTCGCCCTCGTTGTTCACCTTTTGCACGATGGCCAGGTGGGACTTCCCTGTGGGGAGGGGACACTCACTTATAGCTTTCAGGGGGCCCTGTTTTTCCAGCTCTCTGAGATAAGCCTGTTACAGGGACAATGGCTAACATTTGTGCTGGGAACTAGGATCTCCCTAGGACTGGACAGCAGCATGCTGAGTGAGCCCTCAGAGACCAGGCTCTCCACATGAGGTCTTCACACAGACTGCGGTGGGACTGGGATGTGACTCGGGTCTGCGTGACTCTGAGCCGTAGACAGGCTCCAGGGACAGTCCCAGCCTGAAGCTGTGCGGGGCTTTCCAGATTCTTATGGCTGCCCTTCTGGGGCTCATCCAGGGGATGGGGAAGTGGGTAGTGGCCATGGGGATCCAACTATGCAAGGAAGAAGAGCCATAGCCTGGCACTGTCCCTTTGCTCCTGGGTCTCTCTCATGTCATCTTCCTAGCTGGTTTCAGTGGGACAAGTGAGCTGGAGCGGAGGCCAGGGCTCAGTGCTGGGGAAACTTCAGTAGTTTATACTAAGAATGGAAGTGCTTTTCAGCCACAACACTGGACACTTCTCTGAACAAAACAGACGGCAAGCCTGTCTGTAATTTAAAATCTTTAAGCAGCTATATTAAAAAAAAAATCAAGAGGAACAGATGAAATTAAGTTCAGCAACATATTCTAAGTAACCCAATATAGTCCAGATCTCATTTCAAGTAATCATATAGAAATTGAGATAAGCATTTCACTCTCTTTTTGTACCAAGCCTCTAAACTCTGGGGTGTGCTTGCCACTTACTGCATACCCCAACTCAGACAAGTACCCCATCAAGTGCTCCCCAGCCACAGTGGAGGCAGAGAGGCTGCTGGACTGGGCACGGAGACAAACCCTCCTGTCCCAGTGACAAAGCGAGGGTGAAGCTGGCCCACCAGACTTGCACGTGAGTGCCCTCTGCTCTAAGAATCTTTTGGGAAAGGAAAAAATCAAGTTCTTGTTTTTGCACAAATCATTATTTCACACTGTGGATTTTGTGAAAGCAACATTCTTCAGGGTGCTTGAATAGTCTTGGACAAAAATTAAACGTGGAAACAAGCATATTAAGTCACCTCTCCCTTGCAGGTGGAAAAGGGTGAGGGTCCCTGGAGAGCTCTGCTCAGACCTGTGGTGCAGGGTCACTGGGTGAGGTGTCCCTAGATCCTCCCAACTCCCTGGAGACCATCCTGGTGCTCTGTCAAAGAACCCAAACCTGTTAGGCCAGCCCAGGAAGGCCAAGGGTGTGACATGCAGTTCTGGTCTGCAGTCTGGATTCCTGACACCAAAGCCTAGCTTCTGAATGGCCTCCTCGGCTCCCTGGGGCTTCTGAGAGGCCTCGCCTTGGCTCCCTCCCGGGCTACTGTCCCTTTGGCAGGCCACCTACCAGAAGGGACTAACTTCTTCCTTCATCTCAAACTACTGTGCAACAGGCACATGTGTCTCCTGGGAGCTGCCACACAGGGATGGCCTGATGAGGAACAGGAGGCAGGGCTCCAGGAGATCCCCTGAAGAGCAGCCAGGTGACAATCGCAATACTTGGTGTCTGAGGGGTCCAGAGGGTGACTAGAA
Source organism: Heterocephalus glaber (assembly GCF_000247695.1). The sequence continues at coordinate 2,709,389 of NW_004624749.1, read as the reverse complement.
GGCAGGAGGGGACAGAGAGAAAGGTGGCTGGAGGGACTAAAGTCTGCCATCCATCTGACAGGCATGGCAGCTTCATAAGCCAGGGGCAGGTGTGGAAGGCACGACCTGGCGACATAACCAGAAAGCTCAGAAAAGCTCCAGTTTGGATTTTACCCAGCAGGACCCCTGGAAAGGCTTGGGCACTGCCCCCAGGGCAGCCCTCATTCACCAGAGTATTCCAGTTATAGCTGAGGAGGACCCTTTCATGATGCCCAATCTCTATGGTAAGTATCCTTTTCTTGTTCATGGTCCTACTGGGGATTGAACCCAGGGCTGTCACACAGAGCTACATCCCCAGCATTTTTTTTTCCAGTACCAAGATCAAACTCAGGACCTTGTGCTCTCGAGGCAGGTGAGGTGTCACTGAACTAAATCCCTCCAGCCCTTTTTTATTTTTATTTTTAAATTTTTTATTTTTTTGGTACCGGGGATCGAACTCGGGTCCTTGCCAGCCCTTTTTTATTTTGAGACAAGTTGTAAGTTGCTAAGCTGCCCAGTCTGGGCTCAAATTTTCTATCCTCCTGCTTCAGCCTGCTAGAGTGCTGAGACTGGACATGTAACACCATGTCCAACTTCATGTTATCTTTTAAAAAGTAGAGTTAAAAAAAATTTTTTTAAATAGCTGGGGATTTAGTTCAGTGGTTCCACTGTCTGCCTCACAAATGCACGGTCCCAAGTTCAATCACTGGTACTAAAATAAATAAATAAAATAAAAATGTAGAGTTTAGTTTCTTCTGCCTTCTCTGTCATTTTTGCTTTTCTTTTTCTCAGTGCTGCAGAGGGAACCCAGGGCCTCATGCATGATAGGTAGTTAAGCGCTCTTCGCAGAGCTGTATGCCTGGCCTGTTTTGTCACCTGCTGTGGCACGAGTGCGGACGTCCCAGGCAGTGCTTCTCTGAGGTCTGAGCAGCTCTGGCTCTCCTCAGCAGCAAGGCATCACCTGGCCTCTGATAAGACAGTGAGCTAGAACTCAGTGGGTTGAAAGCACACTGTGCAAAGCTCCCCTCCCTAATCTCTCTTTGCTTAGAGTCTCTCTGGGAGACTCTAAGAGGAGTTGGGTCGATGGCTTTACAGAAAATACAAATCACTCATTAGATCTCTGAAGCACTCTTCCTCCTGACCTGTACACAAAATAACTGCTGCATCATCCTGCATCTGTGCTGAGGGGCACCTCTTCCTAGCTTACAAAAGGAGCAGGGCCCCGAACCCAGTGGCCAAGATGCCTGGGACTCCAGCTCCAGGAATATCATGGGCACCATGACCTCAGAGGCTTGGTAAGGAGATGGGGAGGGGACTGATTTAAAAGAGTCCTGCGCCAAGATTGCAACAAGCAATTTGGTCATAAGGAATGTACCATATTAAAGGGACAAGACAAACAGGACTCACACAACCCAGGCGTGGTGGTGCACTCCTGTAATCCCAGGACTCAAGAAGCTAAGGCAGGAAGATTGCTGCCAGTTTGAGGCCAGCCTGGGCTACACAGTGAGTTCAAGGTTAGCACGAACTGCATAGTGAGACCCTGTCTCAAAAAATCAAACCAGGGCCGGGGATTTAGCTCAGTGGTTTCGCCGCCTGCTGCACAGGCACAAGGGACGGAGTTCGATCCCCGGTACAAAAAAAAGAATCAAACCAAACCGAACAAAACAAAACAGGACTCACATAAGGAAAATGCAGAGATCTGCTACAGGCTGCAGAAAGAGAGCTGTGACAGCTTCCTAGCTTCCAGGGCATCCGATCCTCTCTCTGTCCCCTTCTTCTGTGGTCCTGCGTCCTCCTGCAGCTCCTCCCAGGCTCCCAGCTGTACCCTTCACACTTGTGCTGGGGGCGGAGTGGGGGATCAGAATGCTCCACTTCCAGGGCTCTGGGGGCTTGCATTCCTGCCTACTAGGACACTGCAGTGTCCTGTTTAAAATCCAGTTTAAGAAAATATACTGCCTGTCCTGGCCCTCAGGGAAGGCAGAAATCTGGGCCTCCGTCCTCAGCTCCTCCCTCTGGTACCACAGCTCCTCAGCCAACCAGCAAATCTTCCCTATTCCACCTACTGATGTCCCCTAGGTCTCCTCCCCAGGCCACTGTGTGCCCTGGCCAGCTCTTGTCACCTCTCAGCTGGGCCCCTCACCACTCTGTCCACACCAAGCACTGGTCGCAGAAACAACTTGGATGGTGCTGCGCTACCCACACATTAGACATCACATCCTGACCAACTCCTGAAGCCCAGTCCCAGACAGGGGCACTACCACCACTACCACTTCCACCACTACCGCCTTGAATCTCCTGCAGTGAGAATGCAAAGAACGAAAGAGTCCTGCCGAAGCCAGACAGCAGAATGAATGTTTTCTTTTCTTTCTTTTTTTTTTTTGATACCGAGGATCAATCGAACTCAGGACCTTGTGCTTGCCAGGCAGGCACCGGAACCACTGAGCTAAATCCCCAGCCCCAGAATGAATGTTTTCTTAAGGAACCTAGAGATAGGCAAGCTCAGAGCACCAAAGGGACTACAATGGTCTCCACATTACTCCTCTGAGAAGGAAGAAATGGAACCTGAACTTCCAGGTCACTCCATGTGCAAGCAGACACCATCTACCACAGCGCCTCCCTGGGCGAAGACCATTCTGCTAGCCAGCATCACAACCCCTGCTTCCTTCCCACTCTCCTTCCCCAGATCTTTCTCCAGCTCCTGGGTCACCTCCAACAGTAGAAGCTGAGGGTCTTAAGCAAGAGGGGCTGTGCAGCTGTCCCAGGGTCTAGAAGCCCAGAGGAGGCAGGGGCGGGATGGAATCCACCAGGTGATTCAAGGGCCACAATGCTGACTCACCACAAGGGGTACCGTGCCCAGATGGCACACTTACTAGGAGGCTCCCTCCCCATAGAGGGGCAACAGGGCCACATTCTGGAGAGGAGCCCAGGCACACCTGAGATATCTCTAACAGACCGGTCCTGCCTGACCTGAGCCACCCCAGGGTACATAGTGTAAGAGATGAGGCAGGGCTCAGGGCTGCACTCAACAGAAGTGTGGACAAGACCAGAAAGCTTTCCTGCTCTGTCCAGGGGCTCACAGGGCACCTCCATGTGGACTGGAACCAGCAAACTTTCCAATTCTCCTCCAGTCCTGCAGCTGTTGGGGTCAATCCACCTCTAGCCCTAGGGGGCCCCTACAGCAGGCTGTGGGTCCAGGAGTCTGCAGGCAGGGGACACGCTCACAAGGAGAACGACTTTGAGGAACCCATGCCTCAACCCTAGAGGGCCTTCCAGGTTTGCCAGGACCAGAAAGAGCAGCTTCAGACAAAGCAGGGCAAAAGGACCAGGCAAACTTGCAGAGTTAAGGGTGAACCTGGGAGACCTTACTGAGGGGATTAAAAAGAAAATAAAGTAAGGAAAAGGGAGATTAAACTGGCACCCGTAAAGTTGTTTCTGGCGAAATTAAAGTGAAAGTTTTCTCTCTTTATGAGTCACTCCCTTTCCTGCAATCTGGAAGACAACGACCAGTCAGGGACTGCAAGTCTGACTAATTTGCTAACAAATGTGTGCAGGCAATGGTGACCTGCTATCCTAAGACTACTTTTCCATCCCCTTCTAGTTTCTATCCATGAGGCCCAGGTGATCAGAAGTGGGCTGGGAGAAGGAAGGCTGGGGGAGGGGGGCGGCAAGTGGAAGTTCCTCCCCCGAATAGGGGGAAGGTATTTCTTTCTATGGCACTGTCTAACCGCCGGGAATATTTCAAAACGTCGTTCCCAAGTGCAAGGCCATCATCACCTTAGGGAAAGGAGGTCTCACCGCCCTTTTCCTCGAGGGTTCCTTCTCCCTCGCCTCTTCAGGGGAGAGCACTGGACAGGCGTCCGCCCCGCTGTTACCTCGCTTGAACTCCTCCAGGACAGCGTCCAGCTTGGTGTCGTTGAAGACGAAATGGAGTGGGTGATTGTAGAAGCGAGTGATGGTGCTGAGCGGCGTGCAGTCCTCCGGGTCCACGAAGGCCAAGTCCTTAAGGTAGAGCATGTCCACGATGTTGGAGCGCTCCTCCTCGTACACTGGGATGCGAGTGTAGCCGCTCTGCATGATGCTGGCCAGCACCCCGAAGTCCAGCACTGCGCTGCCGTCCAGCATGAAGCAGTCCTCTAGCGGCGTGAGCACGTCCTCCACCGTTCGATAGCGCAGCACACCCTTACTCAGGTCACCGTATGGGTCACCGCCACCGCGAGCCAGCTCCAGCACGCGCTCGCGAAGCCGCCCCGGCCGCCTCGCCAGTTCCAGCAGCTGTCCCACGGGCAGCGCCACAGGAAGCGTGAGCAGCACGGCCAGGCGGCTGAGGCTGAGCGCGCGCGGCGCCAGCGCCAGCGCCCAGCGCCCGCTCACGGCGGCCGGCAGCACCTCGCCCACCAGGAACACGAGCCCTGCGCAGCCCAGCACTGCGGTCACGGCGCGCTGTCCCGCCGCGCGGTACAGCAGCACAGCGAGCGCCGCCTGCGCCAGGCTAGCCAGGAGTAGCAGCGCGCCCAGGGCGCAGCCAGCCCAGCGCCGAGCGGGCTCCAGGCGCCGCGCCGCCGAGCGCTCCGCCTCCGAGCCGCTCTCGCGCAGCACCTGCACCTCGGCCGGCGTCAGAGCTAGCGCGCTCAGCTGCAGGCCCCGCGCCAGCGCCGCGAGAGCCAGTAGCCCGGCCGCCCCCAGGCCCAGCGCCCAGGGCGGCGCCGCCTCCTCCTCCGCCGCGCCGCCCGGATCCACGCTCACCGGTGGCACCGCGGGGTCCGGAGGCACAGCCTGGGCGCGCAAGCACAGCTGTGCATGCCACTCGCCCGCGGGCGCGGCCCGCCCGCCCTCGGGGCACCCTGCGCCTTCGGGGGCCACCCAAGTCCAGGAGCTGTTGGCGAAGCCCGAGCCGAAGAGGCGCAGGCAGAAGGTGGCCTCCGGCGCGGACCACCCCGCGCCCTCCACTCCGTCCTCCAGACACAAGCCCAGCACTCGCGGGCCCGGCGCCGCCTCCCCCGCGGCGTTGCTCAGGCAAAGTGCGGCGAGCACCCAGCCCAAGCGACCAGCCGCCGCCATCGCCTGCTGCCCCTTCGGTCTCCCGCGCAACCTACCCCGTTCGCCCGCGCCGCCGCCTTCTCGACCAATCGTTGTTGGCCTTCGCGCTCGCTCGACCAATAGGCAGCAGAGGGGGCGGGCCTAGGGTCTAACTAGGCTGCGCCGAGGAGTAAACAAGCGGCGCGGGGCGGGGCGGGGCGGGGCGGGGCGGGGCGGGGGCGTGAGGCTGTCTGTTGGGTCGGCCGCGGCTCTGGAAGGCTGAGGTTGCGCGTCCCCGAAGTGGCGCACTGAGTGGAGGGGTATTGGAAGGGTGCTGGGTTCGTGGGAAAAGGCCGCGGGAGCTGGAGAGGTTTTTGCCCACTTACCTGCAGAACCAAGGGGGGCCAATTAGACCCCGCGAGTGACTGGGAGTCCCAGAGCTAAGGTTTAGGTCTGGGGACGTCGAGATCCAGCTCCTGCCATCGAGGAACTGGGGTCCTAACACGGACTCCCCAGCACACGCGCAAGGCACGAATAGCGTGCTGGATCCTGGCTTTGCTTCGTGTGATTAATACCTTCCGGGAGAGGAGTGCACTCCGCGTGGGTGCTGGGTTCGCCGCGACCAGGTCACCACCTAGCCACACAAGGCAGCGGGCAGGGTTTCTGGATGCGGTAACTCGCTCCTCGGAAGAGGATTCCTCAGGACCAACCAGAGCTATTCAGGAGGGTCCTCACCTTGGTTATTTAGAAAACAGTATGGGGTGTTCCTTACTGTGGAGTGTGACCTGTGATTAGAAGGAAATAGGCCAGCTGCTAACAAGGCTTTTCCAAAGGTGTCCGGATTACATGGCTTTTGTATTTTTCTCTACGTTTTTTTTCTCTACATTTTTAATATTTTTCAAACTTCTAGAGCAAGTTGACTTTAAGACTTCATATATACATGTGATTCAAGAGGACATTTAATCCCAGCACCCTGGGAGGCAGAGGCAGAAAGATCACAAGTTTGAGCCCAGCGTGGCACTGTAGGAAGACTCATTCTTAAAAACAAAAACACTTCTGCTGGGCCTGGTGGTGCATGCCTGTAATCCAGTACTTGGGAGACTGAGGCCACCAGTTCGAGGTTAGCCTGGACTAGAGACCTTGTCACACACCACCCACACCACCCCCACCACCCCATCACCACCGCACTTCCCAAGCAAATTTTTTCTAAAGGGCTGAGGATATAGCTTAGTGTGAAGGCCTGGGTTCAATCCCCAGTACTGGAAAAAAAAAAAATAAGTCCACTGTGCCCACAAGTAAAACTCGTGGAAGACAATGTGCAAAAATGAGTAACCCCACAACAAATGACCAAAGGGAAAAATATCTTGTGAAAAACTCTTTCAAAAGTGATAATCACATCTCTTCAACCTTATAAACTCAGGCATAGACCAGGTCAACTGCACCTCCATGCTCTTCAAATTTTATCTGGATGCTGCCTCCCTCTGGAAAATGACAATAAAGGACCAGCAGAATCAATAGATATCCTTGGGCCTCTCCACTAGATTGGGCCTGGGAGGGAAAAATTGTTTAACTCTTTTACGGACTCCGCCCCTCTGGTCCTTGCCTCTATGTCTCCCAGTCAAGATAAAACGGTGGCTGACACCAAAGGGATGATGTGCACAAAATGAGCATGTGCCTGAAAAGTCACATGCCAGCAAAGAACAGTCCCAGAGGACAGGAAGAAGAGACTATGGATTCAGACACATGGATTCTCTCACCTTTGACAAGTCTCTTTTTGTCATTTCTGTTTCTGGAGTCAGGGTCTCGCAATGTATTCCAAGATGGCCTTTAACTCACAATGTACCCCAGGCTGGCCTCAAACTCTCAATGGTCCTCCTACCTCAGCTTCCTCAGTACTGGAATTATGGGTGTGCATCTATGTGCTCTGTTTAAGTATTTATTTTTGAGCTATTGGGTGTAATCTCACTAGCCCACCTCTGCTTATCCCGAAGCGCTCCTTCCTCCAGGTGATCTTCCTTAGCCATCCTAGACTAGATCAAGGTTATGGGAACTATGTGCTCTCCCATAGCTCAGCACCCAGTACTGCAACAGGTATTTCCTGCGTTGACTGCCTCCAATGTGCCTGGTGCTGTTCTAGTGTGGGGACTATGCTGGGAATGAGATAAAGTCCATGCTGAGATTCTAGTGCTGGGACAACAGAAAATACACCGGTCTGTATTTTAGTATCCAGCAGTAAGTGTATAGAGAAGAGGCCAGGTAGGAAACCACACAATGCTGGGGTATGGCCAAGAGGCAACTGTGTGTTGCCAAGCAATAGGATCTGACTGCTTCATCCAATCTGTTCACCCCTAGGCCCCAAAGAGGAAAGGGGACTGTTTGTGCTGGTCTCTGCTGGCCAAAGCTTACAACATCCAGTTTCTAGGAGTCTGCCAGTGGCAGGAAAACACATGTGCTGTCTGCTAGTGGCCACTACTTTCCAACTCCTGCAATAACAATCTTGATTATATATGTTTTGTAAATTGCAGTTCTGCCTGCATTTCACTGCTAAATGGTCTCAGAATATTTCATTACCCTTTGTCCCGTCACAAAGTGACAGCCCGCCACAGTCACATCTATCTCTACCACAGTGAATATGGATGGAACTCAAACACAGAACCTGCACTCACCGAGATTTATACATATTTTTTATTACCAATCAAAAATAAATTCCATGTATTGTTTAGCAAATATTATCATTGTTTTGTGACAAAAGACACAAGAGTCATAACAAGAAAACTCCCCGAGAGTCAAACTCATAACAATGCCAAAATAAATCACAAAAATATACAAATTAAAATCTTATGCAAAATAAATAGGAGTCATTTGCTATGGTGGCTATGACTTGCCTACCCATTTGGATGCCATTTACGAAGGTCCCCCTTAGCCAGGAAGACACGAGCAGCGGGCCAGTTCCGGGTATGGCTCAGCCCAGGAACCCAAGGTTGGAACAACAAATGAACAATGGTACTGGGAGGAGGAAGTCATCGGACCAGTAATATTTGGAAATAATCATAAGCCTCTGGAAGAAGTGATTATAAGTGGGGGAGGGAGGGCAAGGGACCATCTGTTGGTGGTGAATGTGTGTGCAAAGAGGTAGCTGTGGGAGTGTGTGCACCTGCTCCTTTCCTCCCACGCCAGTGAGGCTTGGGCCAGCGTGGTTTCCACCTGCACTCAGGACTCTCAGGATCACAGACCTGACAGCTTCTGTGGGATCCAGGAGGAAGCTGTTCTTGTGGAAAACTAAAGGCTTCCTAAGTGGTCTCTGTACTGGCATCTCTCCCTGATGCTTGAGGACCCACAGGTGCCATACCCTTCTCTCCAGGCTCTCAAATGGGGAAGGCCTTGGTCTGGCCAGGGGCAGGTGCGCTTTGGGGCACAGCATTCCCTGTCCCAGGAATTAGGGTTGTCTGTCAACTGAGGAGCAGAGCCCTTGGGGTGACAGGATTCCACCGGCTGAGGAAAGGAGTGGAGACATGCCACTCAGGCAGAAGCCCAAAGAATCTCCCTCTCCTGGGTGTGCACCCCAGTCCTCCCACAGTGGAAGCCTGGTGCCCTGCAGCATCCACACAGGTGGGGTAGGGTACAGTTTCCACTGGCTTCTCCCTGGGGTCACATGTCTTTGGGTGGAACCCTCCTTTCCTGGGCTCCGTGAGTAGGTTGAGCCTCTGGTAGCCACTGAAGGACATGAAGAATGGGGTTAGGTGGCTTCTAACATGTCCTCTTGTCCCCTGCCCTCAAGAGGGACTGGGGCTTGGGGATAAGGACAAGGGAGTCTGAAAGCAGGCTCTGGTAGCTCCACTGAGCCTTGACTCTACTTGTGGGTGTGGGTGAAGGGAGCAGCAGTAGGTGTTAATAAGCAGATACCAAGTATGATGAAGTTCAGCCCAGAAATCAAAAGGCGAACCCCAGACAGGTCGCCTCTCACCCAGACACGCTCCCCACGGAGGGGGATGCTTTTGGTACAGTGAGGGCAGGACATGGGGAGAAGGTAACCAGAGATCCTGCCTGACTCCCTGAGTTAGCCCTGGCACAAGGGGGAGCTTCCAGAGGGACAACGGGCGGGGACTCCCCAGGAGGTCGACGCACAAATTCCGGAAGCTTCCTGGGTCTAGACGGTTCCTGGACCCTGGTCACAGCTACCCAGGTCTCGGTGATGCCTTTGGTCCCTGGCTGCCCCAGAGCCAGCCTTCCCCATCCGCTGGGTGCTAGGCCCTGCCACAGGAGAGGGTTGAGCTCCACAGGCAGGGACGGGATTGCAGGGTGCGGCTGGGAGCCAATTATGGCTATGGATTCCTGGGGCAAGGAATGCTCCCCCTTCTGGAGTTTCTTTTGGAAAAAAAAATTATTTTACATAAAGTTCCTTAACCCTGTCTTCCCTTCCCAAAATGATATTTAAAAAGAGAAGCAATGCGCCTAGTTTAGAAATTGTCTCTGAAAAACAGCCTTTGCTCATGGAGCTGCCCCATGGCCACGCTGGTCTGGGGCTGGGGAGCTGCCCTCAGAGCTGCCCGGAGGTCCCGTGGGGGCTGTTGGGTGTCCAGTCACAGGCCATCTAGCCGCACCCCTTCTAGCCTGACAGGCTCCCTCTTTGTGTGGGCCCACTGGGAGGCCCCCGCGGGGTGGCGGGGGACCCCGGGCCCTCCTGTCAGATGGCATTCTCTGGGGAGGCTCTGTGTAGCAAGGAGTTACGCTCATTGAGAAGAGTTGTAGTCTCATCCACCACAGGCAGCTCGGGCTTCTCAGAGGAGTTCTCCACGCATGTGGTGCAGCCATCCAGGGGAAACTGAGGGCTGTTCTCCATGCGGGAGGCTAGAAGCCCGTTCTGGTACTGCTGCCGAGTGACCTGTGTGGGGGGCGGCAATGGTGAGTGTGTGGGGACCCCTACACCTGGCCTGTGGTGCAGTGTAACCGCTGGGGTCTCCAGAAACCTTAGCAAGAGTGAGGTAAGCCAGGCACACCTGTAATCCCAGCACTCGGGAGGCTGAGGCAGGAGGATTGCTGGGAGTTCCACTTGAGCCTGGACTACACAGCAAGACACTGTCTTAAAAAAAAAAAAAAAAAAAAAAAAAAAAAGAGCGAGGGGTAAGCAGGCCTGAGGGAGGCCGAGGCAGCTCACCTTGATGTACTGCAGGTCTGTGAGGGCCCGGACGCTGAAGTCGGAGACGTACTGGCCCAGTACACAGGCGGTCAGCTGGTTACTGCTGCCCGTCAGCACAGTGGTAGGGGATGTGTCCTTGCTGTGATCTGGGTAGCTGAGGGAGGCTGAGCGGCTGAGTGGGGTCGGGTGGGCCGGAGAGCGGTCTGTGGGGATAGCAGAGTCCTTCAGGCTAGAGCCCCAAGTGCCCCTGCCAGGCTCCTGCTTGACCTCAGTCCTGCATGTGGCACCCCTCCCAGGAGCAGGACATGGTTCTCAGGGACAGAGAAGCACACAGAAGCTCTACCTGCAAGGTCTCACCTCCTCAGGGCTGACGACAAGCATGTCTCAGTGTTGTGCAACAAGGATTAAAACAGCCACCAAAACCAACCAGACAACCAGAAAGTTAACCAAAGACATGGACAGCTGCTGGCTATAAAACTCCTCATTTAACCCCAAGGATTCATCAGTCATGGTGACAGTGTGATTATTTTCACATGACAGACAAGCCACTATCCCGGTCTCATGGGACACAAAACGTACATTTTAAAAAAAACAAACCACTGAAAAAGGAAGAGTGTGCAGTTTGCACTGTCTCCCTGTGAACACCCATACACCTGTCACACCCCCGATGGCCTCACAGGATGTCCTTAAGGGTGGGGAATTCAGTCTCCCCTGTGTGATCTGCTGGAGGGGCATCGGGGTCCTCTCACAGCACCCCAGGGCTGGGGCTGGCACAGCCTCTCCTGGCCATCAGCAACAGTGGGCCTCCAGATCATGGACCACGACAGGGTGGTGACTCAAGTTCAGAGGAGCAAGAGAAAAAATGCTCAGGGATTGAACACCACAGCTCTGAGTTTTGAGAAGCAGAACAATGAGGTGCACAAAGAAGTTAATTGTGAGGCCATGCAGGCTTGTTTAAACCAACAGGAAGTACATCCAGCTGATTTGCTTTAATTAATTAACTACGGAAGTTACTAACTACTAAGTTAGCTATTCTAACATAACTCAGTGGAGACAGCAAATGTACTGAACCCAGCAACTCAATAACCTCCAGACTTTTCACCACAGGAGGCCAAATTGAGTAATACCCTATATCGAGCCTGAGCAACACTTTTCCTTTCATTTATAAAACTTGGAAAACATAGTCTGGCTGTTCTAGGACCGTGGTCACACCCCAACAGGAAATCGAAGATCACTAGAAGGGTTTGGAAAGCAGCCAACTTAGTTGTTCCTCTCAGTTCTAGAAGGAAAAAGACCCCACAAACATTAGGGGTACCACTTAGCATTTCACACGAATTACCTAAAGGATGGGATGCTTGTAGTTAATGCTTACACTCTAGGAACAAGAAATGAATTTACTTATTTACTTGTTTTGTTTTTGCAGCACTAGGGACTGAACCTAGGGCTTCACCCACACAGAGAAAGTGCCGGGCAACAAAATCAACACTCCGGACCCTACGGAGCTGAATTTAAAACAGAGGCTCTAGAGAGACAGACAGCAAAATACTGTTTCTGAACAATGAAATTGTGGTGCTTTTTAATTTTCTCAAGACTCTTCTGTTTTCCAAATAATCTGTTACTTTTATGATTAAAACAAAGCTATAAATATAACAAAATATAGGGTTCTTTTAGTTGGTAATCTTATTTCTGAAAATATCCATAGGGTATTTTTTTTTCTCTTTTTTCTAGTTTATGTGGGTTTTGTTGTTGTGTTATTTTGGGGGTTTGGGGGGGGTTCTTTGGTAGGGGTAAGACAGGATCTCACTATGTAGTCCAGGCTGGCCTGCAGTTTATACCAGTCCTCCTGCCTCAGCCTCTCACATGCTGGGATTATAGGCTTGTACCACCACAACTGGCTTTTTCTGGTTTTCTGAGACAGGGTCTTACTGTGTAGTTTAGGCTGGTCGAAAACTCAGGGTGATCTTCCTGCCCCAACTTCCCGAGTGCTAGGATTATAGGTATGCACCAACGTGCCTGGCAAGGGCATAATCTTAAAGACAGAAAAATGTTTTTGCATAAAAAGTTTCTTTTTGGTACCAGGAAACGAACTCAGGTCCTTGCGCTTGAGAGGCAGGCAGCTGAATCACTGAGCTAAATCCCCAGACCTGAATAAAAAGGTTTTTAACAGGCTGAGGCAAGAGGATTGCCAAAAGTTCAAGCCCAGTCTGAGCTACATAATGAGTTCAAGGTCGGCCTGAACTACATAGAGACCCTGTCTCAAACCACACCGGAAAAAAAAAAAAAAGGAATGAAAGAGTTGAGCTCTAAGCACACCTGCAACCCCAGTTCTGTCACTTATTGTTCCCTACAGCACTCTGACTCGGGTCCAGTGTTGACTCCAGGTGAGGAGGCCAAGACAGGAGGAGTCAAGTGGCTCTGTGGCTCTGCCTCTGTGGCTGTGCCTCCATCTGCCCTCCCCACCTCGAAGGGACAGACCGACCCCAGCCACAGTGGGAACCGGCAGGAAGGGTTTAGGGCACTGATGCGATGTCATCCACATGCCAGGGCTGGCGGGTGGCTGGGCCAGCAGTTCTGATGATCTGGTTTCCCTCACCTGCACTCCCCTCCCATCCTCTGGGTATCTATCTGTCCATGGGGAGTGTGCATGTCCACACCTTCTCCAAGACTGAAGGGCCTCTGGGTAAGCCCTTCCAGAATGTGGCCACGCACCCCAAAACTGAGCCGTGGGCCAAGCAGACGTACCAATCATGCCAGCCCCCAAGCATGCCCAGTGAGAGCCCCAAGTTTGTGGGGCAAGGTTAATCAGGCTGCAGTGTGTGGCTCATGTGGCAGATGGCAGTGTCAACTTCCCCAGCATGCCTGTTACCTGCGAGCCAGGACAGCAGGGAGTTCCGCTTGCCAGGCGGACACCCAACCAGGGTGGAAGGTGCTGGAGTAGAAGGGGAGGAGGTCAGAGCCTGGGCGGGATGGGAGGCAGGACTGGGCCACAGGGTAAGGACATAGCCACCTCGAGCAGGGTGGGGGGGGGCAGTCACCGCCCCTCCCCACCACCCCTGCAAGGGGCATCTGAGGGCCAGGGGTACAGGGACAGAGCCCAGGGCCCAAGCAGGCCTCTGAGGCAGTGCTGGGGGACATCCTTCCCCCAAAACCCTTTCAAACCAGATTCCCCAGCCAAACGGATGGGGTGCCCTCAGGTGGGGCGGGCAAGTCTTCCCTGGTCAGAGGCATCTGGGCAATATTCACATATCCCCGAGTTCCCTGGGGAGCCACATCTGACCCCACCCCAGGCACCTGCAACACCAGGCTTATCCTCATGGAGAGGTGCAGCATGGAAGCTCATGGTGCCCTGGTGGTCCTCATGGGGCCCTTTGGGTCAAGGGACAGTGACAGATGGAGCACAGGGAAACCCCATGACCTGTGGTCAACATTCCCCCCACCCCAGGCAAGCACCAAAGGGGGCGCTGTTCCCCTCCCAGGTTGGTAGTTCACAGAAGGCACCCAGCTGGCTGGGTGCCACCTGAACCACCAGGACTGCAGAGGCAGAGGGCACCAAGCCGCCCTTCTCTGGGCCCTTATAACAGGCCTTGGTAGAGCCCAGTCCCCTGCCACGCACCCAGGCAGGCTGGCTGCGGTCCCCACCGCCCTCCTGCTCCGTCCCTGTGCTGTAGCAGTGGGGCCCGGGATGGACCAGCTCTGCTGGTTCATCCTAATCTCACCAGGGGCTGCTGCCTGCATCTTACTTCTTGTGACAGCCAGATGCCAGTGCCCCTCAGTGGTACAACCTTCCCTGAAGCAGGTCCTTGCCACCTCAGGGCACAGCCTCCGCTGCCCACGCTCAGCTCACAGTCCCCTTCCCACTCCTCTAGGTCTGACCACTCTGCTGCCAGCCGCCTCCCTCCCGGACACCCGATTGCCCACCTGGGCCCAGGGCAGGGGACTCACCGGAGGGGACTGAGGACAAGGCCATGGTCCCGTAGTAGGAGAAGGCACCCGTCTCAAACTTCATGTTCTCCTTCCCTGCCTCCACCTCCACCTTGCCCTGAAAGAACATGGCAGGGTCATGGCTGGGTGACACTGGGGCGACAGGGAGGCCGGGCGGGCGGCGCGCACCTGCAGGATGAGCACAAAGTAGTCGGCTGGCTTGTTCCGCGTGTACAGGTAGTGGTGGGCACAGTGCTTGTTGTGCTCATCGAACTTCAGCTCCTGAATGACGTCAGGGTACTTGAGCAGCCGCAGCAGGATCTTCTCCGACATCAGTGAGGGGCTGAACTGGGGTACCTCTGCAGGAGGGAGAGGGGAAGACACTCAGGGCCCAGGTGGTTGCCTTGGCCAGGCAAGCGGTTCCTGTGGAGGGTGCCTCCCTGCCAGGGCGGCTCTGACTGCTGGGACCCGGGTCTGCGCCTGCCTGGGTTTGGAGTGGCTCTGTACTGCTGTGAGTCTGTACAGCCTATGACTCCAGCATGTGGCTGGACTCGCCTCAGGCCCTCATCTGTGAAATAGATGGGAACTTCACAAGGTCTGTGAGAGGTTACAGCAGGACGTGTTCTCGGCATGTGGAATGTGCTTGCAGATGTCCTATAATCACAGCCTCAGCACCCTCATCAACATCAATGCCTCAGCAGGACGATAACAGACAGCACTGCACTTGCAGCAGGTGAGGGCTAGGAAGGACACAGGCCTGGGGAAAAAGAGGGTGTAGACAGGGGTTTCCCTTCCCTTCCCTCCCCTTCCCTTCCCTCCCCTTCCCTCCCCTTCCCTCCCCTTTCCTTCCCCTTCCCCTTTCTTTTCCTTCCCCTTCCCCTTTCTTTTCCTTTCTGTTTTTTTTGGTACCGGGGATCGAACTCGGATCCTTGCACTTGCGCAGCAGGAGGCGAAACCACTGAGCTAAATCCCCAGCCCCCTTTTCCTTTTTTGAGACAGGGTCTTGCTATGTATTCCAGGCTGGTCTTGAACTCACTATGTAGCCCAGGCTGGCCTCAAACTCGAAATGATCCTCCTGCGTCAGCCTCCTGAGGGCTAGGATTACAGATAATTCGCCACCATGCCTGGGGGCTCAGCAGGTGTTTTTCTAAAATGTCACCCTGGTTTTTCTCTGGGGGAGCTTGGGATTGGGGTGAGAAGAGAGAAGTGTCTTTGATCCAGAAATTCATTCCTGTGAGACGGAGGACACATAAAAAGGGCACTTGGGCTCTGCAGGCCAGTGAGTGGGACAGGTGCATGCTGTGCCATGCAAGCCCCTTCTCCTTACTTGTCCACATCAGGGATGGGCTTGGGGTACTCAGGAGCCCCGCAGGTGTACCCAGTGCCCGTCTGTCTGTCTGTTCGTCTGCCTGTCTTTCTTTCTGATTTTTGAGACAGTCTCACTATGCAGTCCAGGCTGGTATTGAATTCACTATGTAACCCAGGCTGGCCTCGAACTTGTGGTGATCCTTCTGCCTCAGCCTCCCGAGTGCTGGAATTACAGGACTGTGCCACCACATCCAGTTTCCCAGCAATTATTTTCAAAACTAACATATCTGCCCTCAGACATTCACACCAGCAGCCCTTAACAGCAAGCAAATAGCTAGGGGAGCCCAGAGAGAGAGGTGTCTGGTCCCTCTCCCCAGGGGGAAGGACCCAGAGGCCCAGCCTTCTTCTCCTGGACACCTCTCGCCAGCAATGGGAGGTCCTCCTCCACCTCTTACCCGTGGACAGAAAGCGGTGAGCAGCCAGGAGGAGCTGGGGTGAGATTTTGACTTTGAGTTCATTGTCAGCATCTTTGAAGGCAGAGAAGTCGCGCTTGTTCTTCTCGGACACCCGTTTCCGGCTCCGGTTGTCAGCTGCAAGAACAAGGACTGGACCTGAGGACACTGTCCCCTGACAACAGCTCCCAGCTCTGCCAAGGTGTGATGGGGTGAGTGGCCTCCTCCCCCTCCTCTGTGCCCCTGCACCCAGCCTTTCCACCTAAGGACACTGACTTCCGACAGGAGCTGGGAAGGGGTCCAGGGCCGTGGAGAGGGCAGAACTCACTGTACATGTCCGACTCATCCAGGATCTCACACTTGATGATCTCCTCGATGACGTCCTCCAGGGTGACCAGGCCCAGCACCTCATAGAAGGGGTCGCCCTCGCCCTCATTGTTCACCTTCTGCACGATGGCCAGGTGTGACTTCCCTGAGGCAACAGTGCACAATTAACAGGGGGGCCAGACAGATGACCCCACCACCAAATGGCAACACGTTTAGGGTCATGGGTCCCTGGGGTGGAGTCACAGGTGGCTTTTTCATTTTTCTGTATTTTCTGTTGTTCCTACTGAAAACAGATACTGCTTTTATGCAAAGGAAGACTCAAAGTATTTTTATTTATTTGTTTATTTATTTATTTTTTTGGTACCGGAGATTGAACTCTGGTCCTGCACTTGCGCAGCAGGGAGCAAAACCACTGAGCTAAATCCCTGGCCCTCAAAGTATTTTTAAAGGCATTTCTCTAAGGACCATGTGTTTAAAAAAGTTGCAAATGACAAGGTTCTGCTGGTGCTGGTCCCAAGGGCTTCTGGGGAGGGGACAGACCAACACTGCAAGGGCGCAGGAGCTCTGGGCCTGGAGCATTTGCAAAATGTGACCACAAAATACAGTGCATGTTTACATTTTTTTTGGAACCGGGGGTCGAACTCGGGTCCTTGCACTTGCGGGGCAGGTGGTGGAACCACTGAGCTAAATCCCCGGCCCTATGTTTACATGTTTTTAAACAATGTCTTAAGAGTAAAAGACACTGCCACGAATCTCCCTTTGAACACACTTAATCCCATCATTCTTGCCACTTTCTGAAGCACTTCCGGAAGTCCTCTTTCCCGAGTGTCTTTAGTTGTGCTGTTGTGGCTGCCTCCATGTCCTGAGATGATTCAACACGTTTCCCTTTCATGGTCATTTTGACTCTGAGAAAGAGCCAGAAGTCACACAGTGGCTGGTGTGGTGAATGAGGTGGATGAGGACACAGCAGGATGTGTTCATGAGCTGCCTTTCTACAGATGGCACTGAGCAGCAGTATTCACTGTATTTTTAAAAATCTCACCTCGAGGGCTGGGGATTTAGCTCAGTGGTTTTGCCGCCTGCTGCTCAAGCTCAAGGACCCGAGTTCGATCCCCGGTACCAAAAAAAAAAAGAAAGTTCTAACAAAAAAATCTCATCTTGTAGGACCCTCACAAAAGATGACTTCCAGAGCTGCTTCAGAAAGTGGCAAGAACCATGGGATAAGTGGGTTTGAAGCAAGAGGGAACATTCTGAGGGGGATCAGCAGTAGTCTTTTTTACTGTAATATATTTTAAAATTTAAACACACACTTTGTGTGTTTGATTGTTTTCTGACCAGCCTCTATGTACCAGCTGAACAGTGGGCCAGTGCTGTGTACCAGGCCTTGGGTCGGGAGGTTCCTCAGAGACCAGGGAGACTGGTCACCAAACAGAACAAGAAACAAAAGGCGGCTTTGCACCTTCTGGGCTGGCACACCCTAAAAACCCTTCTGGTGATGCCCAGTGTTCGGAGGAGGGCATTAAAGGCACAGGTCAGGAGGCCAGTGGTGTAGGATGTCTCAAAAATCAGAGCCCAGAACCTTGGCGTTAGAAATTCTTGTGTGTACGTGTGTGTGGAATTGAACCTGAGGCCTTTGCACTGAGCTACAACTCCAGCCCTCTACCTTTTATTTTATTTTTGGTACTGGGGATTGAACTCGGGTCCTTGCACTTGCAAGGCAGGCAGTGGAACCACTGAGCTAAATCCCCGGCCCAGCCCTCTACCTTTTAAACTATTTTTTACTTTGAGCCAGGCTCTAAGTCGCTAAGTTGCACAGGCAGGCTGGGCTTGAACTTGCCATCGGTCTTCCTGCCTCAGTCTCTCAGAGTCCTATGATTACAGGTGTCTGCCACCATGCTCAGGACTTGGAAATTCTATTTCTAGGAATTTATCCTACACAGATACAACTATCACAAAAGTACAATGACACAGGGGCTGGTGTGGTGATGCACGCCTATAATCCCAGCACTCAGGAGGCTGAGGCAGGAAAAAAAAAAAAAAAGGACAATGGACACAGCCACCTTCTTCCTTTTTTTTTGAGACAAGGTTTCACTTTGTGTCTAGGCCAGGCAACCTTCCTAACAACCCAAGCCAGAAACTTCCCAGATCAATAGCCACAAGACCAAGGCCTGGTGGGGGCAATGTGGAAGAGCTGGATGGACAGGAGGTGGGATGAGGTCCGGATATGCTCAGAGGAGGAGCAAGTTGTGTGAACAAAGGTGTGGGATGGGACAGCTGTGAGCAGTGACAAGGTCACCTTGGGGGTCTGGAGCCCGGACAGGAGGCCCAGCTTCCCTCTCAGCACTGTGCTATGGTGATCTATCCGATGAACATGTTTTAATTTCATCATTACTGGGGGTTGAACTCAGGGTCTCACTTTGAGCTATATCTCCCACCCTCTTTCTCATTCTGAGACAGGGTCTCACTAAGTCACTAAGTTGCCCAGGCTGGACTTGAATTTGCCGTCCTTTTGCCTCAGCCTCCCAGAGTGCTGGGATGACAGGCATATGCTACCACATCTGGATAACTTTGCTGATTTCTAGGGTTTTGTTTTTTTCTTTTTTAAAGCAAATAAATTTATTTATTTCTAGACACAGAGTCTCACTATGTAGTTTAGGCTGGCCTTGAACTCATTATATAGCCCAGGCTGGCCTCAAACTCTTGGTGATTCTCCTGGCTCAGCCTTCCTAGTGCTGTAATTACAAGGGTGCACCACCACGCTCACTTTTTTAAAAAAATGGAATATGAGGATGTGTTTACTATTTTGTTCAGACGACTGAAGAACTTGGAAAAGCTGTTGCTACTATTGATGCATAACACACTGCTACCAGGTATGTTTGTGTGTGTATATATAGGAAACTTGTGCTATGCAGTCAACTTTGGAGAAAGTATCCTAGTTTACTGTGTTGAGCTGGCACTGTACAGAAACATTAAAGTTCATTCGGTTCCACTCGTACAGGGGTAACGCGCTGTATTCAGTACATACGGTCTCAGCTCTATGGGTTTGATTACAGAAGCTAATAAAGTATTCTCTAAATAACAAAAAAATATTTTTAAAAAACCCCCAAAACTGAGTGGCTGGTTATGGCTCAGTGACAGAGTACTTCACTAGCATTTGGGATGCCCAGGGTTCCGTCCCAGCACTGGAAAAATGAGAAAAAACTAAGGGGATAGAGGGTAACTGGCAGGAGTCTCTATAGCGGCAAAGACCCTCTGTGCTTCCCACCCCGGCCTGGTAGTGGGCTTCACCACTGCGCGTGGGCGCCCTCTAGTGGCAGCCACCTGAGTAACCGGAGCATGTGTGCAGCACCCACACACACCTTCCCCCTTTGTGGGATGCCACAAGCTTCCCGTGCTTGTGCTGCTGGTGGCTGGCCAGTGGCGCCCCACAAAGGTCCTGCCTCAGGGGCCAATCAGTCACCCTCTGCTGGGCCAGCCATGGGCTCCTGGGCTGCTTGCCTCTTTCTGGTTTGCTGTGAAGAGGGCAGAACTTTCCCTTGCACCTCCAGCGCAGAGGGTCTTGGATGACCTGCTGACCAGCACCTCCCTCCTCTGAGAAACCCTCTCCCCCGACCACCAGGACACTCTCAGCACTTCTAACCTCAGGCCTGGGAGTTCAAGGAGAAGAAAGGTAGTCAAGGAAGAGAAGGAGAAAGGGATGCAGGCTAGAGAAAGAAATGTTTGGGATTTCTAAACTTCACAAGTTACTGCTTCTGATACATCACTTAAATAGATCAGGGGCAGGATGTAGCTCAGTGGTAGGGCACTTGCCTAGCATACATGAGTAAGGTCCTGGGTTAGATCCCTAGCAACACACACACACACACACACACACACACACACACATCAATAATGAAATAAAATAAGTAGATTGACATAGGACTTGACTTTGTCATTTTCTTCTTCAGGACTGGGGATTCAACCTAGGGTCTTTACACTGACCACAACCCCAGCCTATTTTTTAAAATTTTATTTTGAAACAGGGTCTCACTAAGTCACTGCCCAGGATGGGCTCAAACTCACCATCTCCTGACTCACACACCCAGAGAGCTGGGATTATGGGTGTGTGCCACCACACCTGGCTACAACTGTCATATGAACTCCAACCCCAACACAAAATTTTATTTTAATTAGCTACTTTATTTTACTGTTCATTCAACTGGATAACTGGAGTTTTTGGGCAGTGAGGGTGAGAAATGGAGCATGAAAATTGAAGTAAATATACCTACAGCTGAAAAGCCTTGCTTCTTTCATTCTTTCCTTCCTTTTCAGTACTGGGGATTGTACCCAGGGCTTTTCCACTGAGCTATATCATCAGTCCTTTTTAACTTTTTTATTTTGAGACAGTGTCTCATTAGGTCACTAAGTTGCCCAGGCTGGGCTTGAACTTGTAATCCTCCTGCCTCAGCCTCTCAGAGTACTGGGATTAGAGGTGTGCAGCACCATGCCTGGTTCCACATTTTCCAAAGTACACCTTATTCACAGAAAACCAACTGAGGAAATATAGCAAATGTTTGTTTTGGGGGTTTTTTTTGGTATCAAGGATCGAACCCCGGTCCTTGAGCTTGTGAAGCAGGCAGCGAAACCACTGAGCTAAATCCCCAGCCCATTATAGCAAATATTAATATTTGTTTGAGTCATATGAAACTATTTCTTACCAGAGCCAGCAATTTCCTATGGTGTAACCTACCCATGTGAGGGTCTGAGTATGGATTTTGTTTTCTCTTTTATGTTTTTCTATATAGAAATTCCACATTTTCCATTGTCAATTGTATTAAGTTTAGAACCACAGAGACATATACATTGAAGTATTAAATATCCCAGGGTCCTGAGCTTAAAAATCAAGTGCTGCTTTAACAGGGAAATGGGCGAAGAGGACCCCAGGAGGGGACCCTGCCCTCTCTCTTTCACTGGGGGGTGGTATCTGCTCTCACCACCCTTCACTGATGGGGGGGGGGATCTCCTCCCGTCAGGCGGCTCCTCCCCATACCACCTAGAGCAGGTGACCAATCAGGTGGCGTGGAGGGCACAAAGCACTGGTAACCCTGCAGCTCCTGCCCTGGGCTCCCCCACTGCCCTGGGTGCCTGCAAGGTCTCACTGCCCCAGCCCGACTCTGAGCGCCAGCGCCCACATAACCAGCACCCAGGTCTCCAAGCCCTTGACAGACACAGCAAAGAGGTCTTGGGACCCAGAGAGCCCGGGTCCAGCCTGCACAGTGCTTACTTGGGCCAAGTGCCCAGCCTCCTCCCGGTTGTAATTTCTTTACAGTCAAGACTATAAGGAAACAGTCGCTGAGTGCTGGGTGTCAAAGTCCACCAGACCCCAGGGCCACACACCATGGCCCGGATTCGAGGAGGTACCAAGTTCCCAAGACTGGTCCTCGAGGCTCTGGTGCCTGGCCCTGGGGAGCTGAACCTGGGCTGGTGGGGTGCTCCGCAGTCCCTGTGCCCCTCCTGTCTCCTCCTCGGCCCAGGCCAGGATTATGAGGGCTATTAATAGTGCTGAGCTCAGCCAGGAGTGGTGGCGGCCAGAAGCACAGGCCCTGGCCTCCCACCGGCTGCACAGATCCTTCGCAGGGCTCATCTACATGCTTCCTCCTCCCAGAGAGGCAGCTGTCGGTGCTCTGCTGCCAGGCTGGGCAAAACCCAGGAGCCCAGGGCTGGGCACCCAGCAGGCAGAAGGTACCCACAACGCTGGGCCCAGGTTACCCAGGAAGTCTAAGGCTGCAAGAAAGCAAAGGCAGAGCTTGGTGTGGTGGCATTCACCTGGCACCCTAGCACTCAGGAAGCTGAGGCAGGAAGATCACTGTGAGTTCGAGGCCAGCCTGGGCTACATAGTGAGACACTGTCTCAAAAAAAAAAAAAAAAGGGGAGGAGGAGAAGAAAAGAAAGCAAAGACAAGGAGGCCTGAGCAGGCAGAGGACAGAAGGCCCAGACCACTGCCCCCCTGAGGCTGCCTTGTGACTCCAGGCCTGAGGGGCACAGCAGGCACAGGGTGCCTAAGCAGGGACAGTGGTGCTGCAGGGGTCATCTCTTACCAGACTGCCAGCCCTCTCACCCCTCCGAGAGCCCCAGCTCCCAGGTTACAGCCCCCCAGGAACACAGGACACTGCACCTGCAGCCCAGGTCAAGATTCGAGTCAGAATATGGAGGGGCTCCTTGGTTTTATTTTGTTTTATTATGCTTTTGTTTTTACTGTTTTGGCTTTTTAAAACAAGGTTTCACCATGTAGTTCAGCCTGGCCTTCAACTCATTATATAGCCCAGGGTGGCCTTGAACTCACAGTGATCCTCCTGTCTCAGCCTCCCGAGTGCTGTCCTGGCGGGGGGGGGGGGGGGGGAATCAAACTTAGGACCTTTTGCTTTTTAGGCAGGCGTGGTGCCACTGAGCTAAATCCCCAGCCCTTTATTATGTATTTTTGATGTGGGGGTATCACTATGTTGCTCAGATTGGTCTTGAACTCCTGGGCTTAAGGGATTTTCCTGCCTCAGCCTCCTGGCTAGTTGGCCAAAGTCTGTCCACTACAGCCCTCTGCTCTACCAACTGAACTACTAAAGGTTCTGCCTCTCCCAAGGGGTTGAGATTACAGGTGCACAGCACCACATCTGGTTCCTTTAATTTTACATAAAGTAAAATATAAGACTATTGTGAACCAGGCATGGTGGTGCATTCCTATAATCCCAGCACTCAGGAGGATGAGGCAGGAAGATCACCTCAAGTTCAAGGCCAGCCTGAACAACATAGTGAGACTGGGTCTTAAAAAAGACTTTTTTCCTTGCTGGAGATGGAACCCACGGCCTCGTGCACATGAGGCAAGAGTTCTTCCACTGAGCTGCATCCCAGCCCCTTTTAAACTTTTTTTTTTTTTTTTGGTACCGGGGATTCAGCTCAGGACCTTGCACTTGCGAGGCAGGCAGCAGAACCACTGAGCTAAATCCCCCATTTAAAAAATTTTTATTGTTGGGTATGGTGGTACACACCTGTAATCCCAGCACTCAGGAGGCTGAGGCAGGAGGATTATTGCATGTTCAAGGCCAGCCTGGGCTACATAGTGAGTTCAAGGCCAGTTTACACTACACAGTGACACACTATCTCAATTTTTTTTTTGTTTTGAGACACAAAACTTGCTAAATTGCCCTTGGCTGACCTTGAACTTGCAATCCTCCTGGATCAGCCTCCACAGCAGCTGGGATTGTAGTCCAACCATGCTCAGCCCAGGATACTATTTTATATAAATGTTTATAAATTGATTAGAAAAACATCAGCTTCATTTTAAACACAAATATATACAAATTAAAACGGTGGAAATACAAATTTTGTAAATGAGTTGTTATCACCCCCCCCACACCTTTTTTTTATAATACTGAGAAGGAACTTCCCCACTGATCACATTAGCCAAGATTTACTAGCTCGGCAGTCTTTGTTAGCAGAACCAGCACTGCTGTGAGCCACTCCAACTTTTAAAATCAGCAGTGCATCAAAACGTGCAATGTCCAAGACCCCGGGCTCTGCCACTCCCTCTGCTTGTGGGCAGTGACCTCAGGACTGAGGGAGGCCCGAGGGGTGTGCCCAGGAGGGTCGGGCGGAGATGTTTATGATGCAGAATTGCAGCCACTAAAGAGGGTGACTCAGACCTAAACTCATAGAAAGGGACAGTGATTCACAGTGTGTGTAAAGCAAAAAGTTGTAAATCAGTACGGAAAGCCCACTCACTAGTTTCCTTTTTCACTTTTGTTGAATGCATTTTATACTCAACATACTATTTTTTATTTTTTAACTTTTATTTATTTAAAAAAATTTTCTTTGAGACAGGGTCTCACTGTGTAGCTCAGGCTGGCCTTGAACTTTCGGTGACCTTCCTGCTTCAGCCTCCCCACTGCTAAGATTACAGGGATGCAACACGACACCCAGTGTTACATACTTTTATAATCAGAAATGGTAAGAATGCTACTTTTAGTGGGCAAGGTAGAAAGCAATATGGTTTACTACTGACTTCCGAGAGGGAAAGACACCAAAATATTTGTGTTTTGGATGTGACATAAGGGTGACTCTTTTTCTTTTCTTTCAAACAGGGTCTATATAGTCCAGGATGGCCTTGAACTTGAAGCAATCCTCCTGCCTCAGCCTCTCCCTAGAAATGGGGCTGCATGTGCTACTGCACCTGGCTATTATGGATGACTTTCATGTTAAATCATTTCCTCTTTCCTAAACATTTCTAGCATAAATATATTACTTTTGGCTAGGCACAGGAGCACACACCTGTAGTTCCAGCAACTTGTGAGGCTGAAGCAGGAGGTCAATTTGAGCCCAGGAGTTTAAGAGCAGCCCAGACAACATAGCGAGACCCTGTGTCAACAAAAATATATGTATCTTAACTTAATTTTTTACTTTTACAACATGCACCTCCCTGCCTCTTGTCATTATACCGCCTGCTTCGCCCTGGGGTATCCCTGGTGACATTCAGACTGGGGTGGCCAGGCCCCTTCCCAGCGCACATGCACACATGGGCCATAGCCAATCCTTCCGTCGCTGCAGACAATGGAGCAATAAAAGCCCCTATGTTCGTGTATGGCCTGATGCCTCCGATTGTGGTTAACACTTATGAAAGTGGAGTTGATGGGCCGAAGGTCCCTGGGATGGCAAATGTGACAGAAACCTCCGATTCCTTCCTGGCAGCAGTCAGGCTTGGCAGTTTCTGATTTGTTACTCAGTGTCCCAAATGAGGCTAAGTATACATTAGGGACTCAATGCATAGTGATTGGCTAGACACCACCCATGAAAACACTGCAGTATAGCAGGTATGCATTTAAAAGGTAAGAAATGAGGAGCTGGGTGTGTTGGTGCATGCCAATCATCTCAGTACTTGGGAGGCCGAGGCAGGAGGATCACTAGGATTTCAAGGCCAGCCTGGGCTACAGAGTGAGATGCCATCTCAAAGACCTAAATAAATAACTAAGTGGAAAGAAATGACAAAGGGGAAAACAATAGAATAACGCAGGAAAATAGAGAGGAAGTGAGAGGAGGCAAACACACAGGTAAGATAAATGGGGATGTGGCCTCTGTGTCTACTTGCCAAGAATACAGAGGGCAAAGGCCTCCCGGAGACCTGCATGGCCAAATGGGGAGGACTCCGGGACAGAGCAGGACACCGCCAACACAGCAAGGACCACAGCCCTACTGGTGTCAGCACAGCTGTCCCTAAAGGGGGACCCAGCCCACACTTCCTGAACCACAGAGAAGTCCCCCGATGTGCACAGTGTAACAGCCACCCCTTATGTCCCCACTGGTCCCCAAGGGAAGGGTTGGCTCACCCATTCACACCCCTGTACACTGCAAAGCCACACACATGGGCCTGCTCTACACTTCTAGCCAAACAGACGTGGTCTGATGGAAGGGGACACAGAGAAGGGACCCGCACACCTGCTGCCGGGGCAAGGCCAGCCTCTGCCGCCATGTGGGAGACACAGCCACCTTCTAGGCTGGGCTGGCAGTGGCTGCCAAAATAATTCAAAATTGTTAAGAAAACTGTTTGAAACAGGCTTGGAGCCACATTCACTTGTGACAAATCCCACTGGAAGTGTACACTGTTTTGTCTCTGGAGGGAATACAGACTTTGTGATAGTATGAAGTAGTAATTATTAGCAAGAAATTTAAATACGGCCATTTTATCTTCTTTGAAAAAATGTTACAATGTATAGTAGTAAAGGAGGACATGCATAGAATATCTGAATGAATGGGGGTACAAACTAAAATAATTTTTTTTCTAATAGGATGGAGGATCGAAACTTTGGAGAACTTTCTTTTGAATAACCATGTAGGTGCCAGCTACTGGGGAGGCTGAGGCAGGAGAATCACTCGAGCCCAGTTCATGGCCAAACTGAGCAATACAGTGAGACACGATCATTAAAAAAGCCCCCCAAAAGGCCACTTGATCAGGCACCACCTTTCACAGTCTTTGTCCTCATCAGTGGTCCCATCATGGTCCGCCTCTCTCTGGCAACCAGTCTGTGCAGGCAAGGTGTCCCCGGGAGAGGGCCCAGCACCTGCCTCCTGCAGCCCTGACAGAACCACGGCCAAGGTAACATGCAGGGCATGGAGCTGAGACTTCTGCCCCCAACAGGCTCCTGCTACCCCAACACCCCAGGGTCTGCGAAGTTGACAACAGGATTACGGGGACACTAAGGCTGGTTCCTCCCAAGACTGGGACCAGGGAGGGGACAGGAAGCAGCTCTTCTCTGATGGCTCAGTTAGCTTCTTCACTCCTCTTAGCATGGGAAACACCAAGCCTGTGTGAAGGCAGAGAGGATCAGGTAATTACACCCTCCCACCTCAGGTTGGTAATCAACACCTCTCCTTTGCTCTTCACCCCCACTTACTCCACAGGCTCATTTTGAAGCAAACCTCAGATTTTATCTGCCAACATATCTGTGAATGATGCCTGCAAATATTTAATATTTCAATGTGCAGCCCAAAACAACACTTTTTAAAAATTAATTAATTTATTTATTGGTACTGGGGAATCGAACTCGGGTCCTTGGGCTTGCGTAGCAGGCAGCGAAACCTCTGAGCTAAATCCCTGGCCCCAACAACACTTTCTAAAAAGCAGAACAGTATAACCACGACTTAAAAAAAAAAATTGATTTCTTTAAGGTCAACTCCCCAACATACTAATCTCCCCAGTTTCTTTTTAATTTTATTTTTACATGTCACTAGTTTTTACATGATTTTTTTTTTAACACTGGCAATAAAAGTAGAAGGAAGGAAATGAAGATTGTTTGTAATCTTGCCCCACTGTGAATACAGCTCAGTTGTAGGGCACAAGTTTGGAAGGGAGAGACTTGGGCCCAACTCCTCACACCAAAAAAGGGAGGGATGACAATTATTTTTTCTGCCATAAAAAAACCTGATGACACTTTATAATAGCAGTATGGATATTTATCATATATATATAATATATATGTCATCTTGCCTTGCAAAGATAACTACTATTGAGAGTTTTTGGTGTCTTAAAGTAAAAATGCACACGTAAAATTGTGTCATATTCCTACCATGAATTAGATCATCATGTAGATAGTCCTGCTCTTTAAAATATTTCACATTCTTTGTATTCTTCCAGGACATTAG
This sequence comes from Heterocephalus glaber, assembly GCF_000247695.1. The sequence goes on along the minus strand of NW_004624749.1, from coordinate 2,682,047 downwards.
AAAGTTTTTTGGATTTTTGTGTTTGTCTTTTGATTTTCTGAGACAGGTCTTGCTATCTATTCCAGGCTGGCCTTAAACCCACTCTGTAGCTGGGGCTGGCCTCAAATTCATGTCGCTCCTCCTATCTCAGCCTGCCGAGTGCTATTATAGGTGTGCACCACCCAGCTATAAAAGTTTTTTGCTTTTTGTTCTTTTTCTTTTGCAGCACTGGAGATTGAACCCTCGGCCTCATGCACGTTGGAAAAGCATTCAACCTTGCGCTATATCCCTAGCCTAAAAGTACTTCAAAAAATTGAACAACTTCCTATTTCATTATGCACCACCATTACGCACAATCTCAGACCCCATCAGCTATTAACCTATGCCCTCCCTCTCTCTCCCTATAGATATCCTCATGTATCTGAGTTTGACTATACCTTCCGGCCACTGAGACAGGGATCAAAGGAAAGATTCTTTCAAAAGCTTCTCCATAGGTGTGATAGTGCATGGCTATAATCTCAGTACTAGGGAGGCTGAGGCAGGAGTTCTGTTATGAGTTTGAGGCCAGCCCAGGCTACACTGTGAGCTAAAGGTCAGCCTGAACTGCATAGTGAGACCTTGTCTCAAACAAACAAACAAACAAACAGTTTCTGAAATTACCTACTGAATCGGTTGAGACCTAACACATCCTGGAGGATACCAGTGGAGGACACCAGCAGTGCTCAGCGTGAATCAGGGATCAAGAGGCACAGGCGAGATGACAAGGACAGCACTGAAGTGCATGCCGCCGCGGAGGGAAATGAAGTGGAAGTGTGAGGTGCACATTCTGCCCCAGGTGGACCTGGCTGCAACCTGGAGTCTGGCGCAGGCTTCCTCTACAGGAAGAGGGTATGAGGTGGCCAGGGGGCCCAAGGAGCAGCCCAGGAGTACCGGTACCACCAGCCTCCTCCGAGCCCGGCCAAGGCCAGCAACCCTCTCCTCCCTTTCCATCTGGCTCTGGCTCAAGAGCCCCAGCCTCCTCTCCTAGAATGGGGTGCCCATTCTTTGGACCTTTCTGTGCCGCCAGCTAAAACCCACAGGCAAATCAATGCACCTGCTGGACTGTCATCAATGAGGCACAGCTGCCACATCGGTCATGAAAACTTCATAGGAAATTCTGCTAAGGACTTTGCGGGAATCCAACTACATGGAGCCTGAGAATAGCTTTCTGCTGAACTAACCTAATACCTCTTTTTTGAGACAGGGTCTCACTATGTAGGCCAGGCTGGCCGGAACTCCCTGGGACCCTCCTGCCTCAGCCTCCCAGTGTGGGCATTACAGGTATGTGCCACCACACCCAACCTAACCTACTCATCCTACACCCATACCAGACACAGACAAATGAATTGAAAACTGGCATTTTTCTTGCCTTGGTGAACCCCAGTTAGGTCCCAGTAATCACATTCCACTTTCAGATGTTTACACACTATTAAAATCACACTAGATCTTGATCCCAAAACCTGTGGAGGAAGAAACGCTATGGCTGCAGTGGGGAAGACATTTGAGGGTTGTATGGCTGTTAGAGGCCCGGAAGGGGAGGAGAGGACAGAATATTATTTGATGTGTTCAAACTTGCTCAGCTAAACTGGAATATTAAATAAAAGAGTGAAAAGACAATTATTGTACAATTATTTTTTCTGCTATTAAAAAACTGATGACATCTTATAATAGCCGGAAAAACAATTATAGACCCATCCTTTTCATTAATGTAGGTGCCGAAATTCTTTTTTTTTTTTTTTTTTTTTGGTACCGGGGATCAAACTCAGGTCCTTGAGCTTGTGGGGCAGGTGGCAGAACCACTGAGCTAAATCCTTGGTCCCTAGGTGTCAAAATTCTTCATAAAGATATTAGCAAATTAAATCTAGTGATGTATTAAAAGGATAAAGTAGGTTTGCTCCAGTTATGCTACAAATAAAATCAGTATATTTGCGAATAAAGGAGAATGAATCATTTCATCACCTGAACAGATACCAAAAAGAAAAAAATTGATAAAATTCAACATCTATTCATTACAAAAACCTTTAGCAAACTAGAGACTGAAGGGTCAGAAGGGTGTTTCTTTGACTGATAAAGGGAATGCCTAGTTCCTTGGAAAAACTGAAATTTAAAGACACCATTTAAAATTAGCAAATAGGCCAGGCTTGGTGGCACACACCTGTAATCCTAGCATTCTGGAGGCTGAGGCAGGAGGATCACTACAAATTCAAGGCCAGCCTTTGCTCCATAGTAAGTTCTAGGCCAGCCAGAACTACAGAGTAAGACCTTGTTTCAAAACAACCAAAATGAATAAATAAATAAAATTAGCAAATAAACTGTGCAGTGGTACACATGAAATCCTACCTAGTAGGGAGGCTGAGGCAGGAGGATCACTACAAATTCAAGGCCAGCCTTTGCTCCATAGTAAGTTCTAGGCCAGCCAGAACTACAGAGTAAGACCTTGTTTCAAAACAACCAAAATGAATAAATAAATAAAATTAGCAAATAAACTGTGCAGTGGTACACATGAAATCCTACCTAGTAGGGAGGCTGAGGCAGGAGGATCGCAAGTTGGAGGCCATACTGGGAAACTTAGACCCTGTCTCAAAATAAAATAAAGATTGAGGGGTACAGTGCAGTATAGTGCTTGTCTCACATGCATGAGGGAGCCAGGGATTTAGCTCAGTGGTTCTGGCGCCTGCCTTGCAAGCACAAGGTCCTGAGTTCGATCCCCAGTAACCCTCCAAAAAAACCCTAACATCCATGAGGCCCTGAGTTCAATCCCCAGTATCACATAATGAATCAAAGCAAATTACCAAACCAGGTGTGGTAGTACACCCTGTGAAGGTGAGCAGGAGGATCAAAAGTTCAATCCTAGCCCAGACGACTCAGTGAGATTCTATCTCAAAATAAAATAAATGCCAGGAGAGGTGCCACATGCCTATAATCATACTGCTCAGGAGGCTGAGGCAGGAGGATTTCACGAATTCAAGGCCAGCCTGGACTATGTAGTGAGACCTTGTCTCAAAAAACCAAAACCAAAATATAAATAAAATTAAAAAGGATCAAGGATATACCCCAGTACCAAATAAATAAATTACTTGATTGATTTTAAGAGTTTGAAAAGAATACATAAAATAAAATTACCAAACACCTAGGAATAAGTATAAGGAAAATGTATTCAACCTCTCCACAGAAAACTGTAAAATATTATTGAAAGAAGTTATGAAACTATGAACCACTGAAGAGGTAACATGCTTGCATCTTGGAAAATACATTATTATAAAGCGAGTCCTGGCGCTGGGCATGAGGCTCAGCAGTACAGTGCCTGTCTGCCCAGCCCAAGGCTCTGGGTTCCATCATCAGCACCAAAAAAAAAAAAAAAAAAAAATTGAGCCAAGTTGGGCATGGTGGCGCATGCCTGTAGTCCCAGGAGGCTGAGGCAGGAGGATCACTGCAAGTTCAAGGCCAGCCTGGGCTACATTGTGAGTTCAAGCCCAGCCTGAACTACACAGCAAGGCCTGTCTCCAAAAACCAAAAACCAAAACCAAAACCAAAAGGAAAGAAAGAAAAATAAAGTTTTCAAGTACAATTCCATAAAATTCCCAGATTCAAAGGTAAGAATAACCAAGACAGTCTTGAGGCAGAACAAAGGGCTTAATATTAACAGATATCAACTTATTTTAAAGCTGTGATTACATCAATGTGGTCTTTTAGTAAGGAAAAATCAACAGATCAACAGAAAGGAGTCTGGGGACAGGCACAGACACTCGCCATATTCAGCGAGAAACAGGTCTCTTCAGGAAGTGGCATCTGGTGTCAGAGAGCTAAGTTGTTATTTTTTTCAGAGCGGTTTTACATTTATTAAAGGTAGGGAAAAAAACGTGCTCTACAGAGCATGTGGGACAGTCAAATATAGGAAAGAAAGTACACTCTGCAGAACACAGTGGCCCACATTTTTTTTTTAAAGAAACTTAACCTCTAATTCACATTTTTTAAAAAAAGATAAATTCCTAAAGGATTACACTTCTAAATAAGAAAGATAGCTGGGTGTGGTGGCACACGCCTGTAGTCCCAGCACTCCGGAGGCTGAGGCAGGAGGACTGCTGTGGGTTCAGGGTCAGCCTGAACTACAAAGTGAGACTCTGTCAAACACACACACACACACACAAATTTAAAAATTAAAGCTATTTAAATGTCCAATTCCTTAAAAAAAAAAAAAAAAAAAAAAGGAGAGGAAAAGGAAATCCAGAATAGAATAGAATAGATCCACAGTACTTCTCTCTGATAATGAGTTCACACTACATATTTGAAGAATTCTTAAGACACCATCAAGGAGAAGGCAGGAGGTCCTTAGGAAGCAGACAACATAAGTGACCAGGCGTGTCACAAAGGGACACAAGTGTCCTTCCACAGCAACACTGTGTACAGCATGTGGGGCATGGTCCCAACAGGATTCACCATCACATGGGAGAGAAAAAAGAAAGAATTTTTGTTCTGGGGCTGGGGCTTTTCTGGGGAAACTGGGCCTAGGGGGTCTTTCCTGGGATCCTTCTCTTTCTCTTCCCTCCCCTGCTGAGATCCTCAGGAGGGAGCTGGGGCTGGTGAACCCCAAAACAAACAAATCAACCCCAAGTCCCTAAGGAGCGGATGCTGGTAGCGGGCCGTTCTGCCCCTGACCCATGTCCCCAGCAGCCTGTTTGACACTCTGCTCCTGCGGTCAGCACAGAACCGTGATGGCAATGGTTTCTAATATGCAGGAGAAAATGATTACACGAGAATTTCCTTGTTTCTGAGTTTCTCTTCCCTGCATTTCCTCCCCCAAACTCTGGTTTGTTAGCCTTACAAATGAGCCCAGGCTCCAGATAAGATATGATCTGAAGTAGCAGTCACTCTGCAGGGGGCTTGGCTGTCTGCCTCTGCACTATCTCTAACCTCACAGCGGGACAGAAGGGCCACCTGCCACCGCAGCTAATGCCACCAGAGAACTGAAGGCCATGAGCTAGAGTCGGTGCCAACTGGAGCACCTTGTGGACAATAACAACAGCAATTGTTACAGCAGCTAATATCTACTGTGTGGGGGGCACAGCTAGTCGCCCTGCATGCCTGACTTCCTCTAGCCCTCCCACAGCACTCTGAGTGGGTACTGTTACCAAGTGGAGGGGTGAGTCACCAGCCACAAAGGAGAAATATTTCTGAGGCCAAGACTCAGTGACTAATTTGAGTGTTGCACTGCACAAGCACTGGGTTGTTTTTTTGTTTGTTTGTTTTGTTTTTGGTGCTGGAGATTGAACTCAGGACCTTGCACTTGCAAGGCAGAGATGCCACTAAACTAAATCCCAGCCCCATTAGCTTATTTTTTAAACTGATTTATCCCAGGTGTGGTGGTGCACACCTGTAATCCCACCAATCCAAAGGCTGAGGCAGGAGGATCACCTCAAGTTTGAGGCCAGCCTGTACTACACAGTGAGTTCAAGACCACCCCGAACTACATATGGAGACCCTGTCTCAAAAAAATCAACGAGCTGGGCGTGGTGGCTTATTGCTGTAACACCAGGCCTTGGGAGGCTGAGGCAGGAAGATCGCCATGAGTTCAAGGCCAACCTGAGCTATATCAATCAATATGACTTCTAACTAACTCTTAGGAAGGCTTAATGAGGGACAGATTGAAGCTCAAAGCAGGGCTCCAGGCTGTGGTGTATGTGTGTGCAGTGCATGTGTGAACCTGCGTGCTGGAGGGGTGAGTGTGTGGGAGAGGCCCTATCTGCATGTGGGGTGTGAGTGGGAGGGCCTATCTGTGCATATGGGGAGCTGGGAGCAGGTGTGTGGGGATGTCAGTGAGCCTCTTGTGCATCCACCCACACCCACACCCATACCCACCCACTGCTGCAAGGGGAGTGAGCAGTGGGTGCGGCCCATGGGCACTGGGAATCCAGCAAGGGCTGGTAGAAGAGGTGTTTCTTCCGACCAGGCTCCGAGCAGCCGCTGGCCAGAGCCCAGGCATTCCAGAGAGCCTGGGGAACCAGTCTTTCAAGAGCCCTGCCCAGATCACAGGAAATCAGCCCTGCAGCACCGTAACCTCTGGGGACTCACCGGTGCTACCAGGCTTAAGCCCGTGGCAACAGGCTGGCCCTGCACACCTGGCCTCCGGGCTCAGCTGCATGGCATGAATGAAGAGGCGGCTCCTGAGGGTGCCAGGGATGGCAAAGGGTGCCGCTGCTCATCAGGGCAGCAATCTGCAAAACCATCTCAACTTGCCTGGAGAACAGGCCACAGCACTGTCCCAAGACAATGACTCCACTGTGACAGGCCTCGGGGCAGTTCCAGAGAGACCGTGGCTGGAAAATGAAGATGATTTTGATCCTGCTATTTGTGGCATGATTTGTAAAACCAAAACAATGAAAGAGAATTCCTGCAAAAGGTATCACTATCTATCTTTCTTGGTCACAGGTTTGTGGCTTGGTTTTGTTTAGATTTGTGTATGCTTTCTAAAGTTCTGGGAACAAGCTGCCTCTCTTTTATGCCTAAGAAGAAAATAATAAAAGACTAATATAAGAAATCATCACCTAGTAAGTAAAGCAGGAACTGAAGTAAGAAGCCCAGGTTAAGTAACAGGCTACGGAATGAGCCAGAGGCCTTCAGTTTGCCTCAAAGCCCCCCCACCCCCAGGCTGTCCTGGCATGGCCAAGTGTGAGGGCATGTGACAGGCCAGTCCCACAGGGCAGCATCCGAGGGCTGAGGTGCTCCATGGTAGATGCAGGGCTCAGAGCACAGGAGGAGCGAAGGAAGGGCAGCTGCTGCCACTCTCTTCACACAGGGCCAGGTGGGCATTGGGGGAAACCTTACCACCCTCACATTGTGGGGCAAGTTCTGCCTTGAGGCTCAAAATCCCGGGCACAGAGAAGTAAAGAACTGCAGCCTGGGCCGAGCAGGTAGCCTGCCATACGGGGGGCTCGGGCACTGGGACAGTGGCAGAGGGCCGGGCCCGTCCTTCCTCCTGTGCACCTTCCCCACAGGCTTCTGGGCACCAGCACTTGGTGAGTGTGAGTGAATGATGAGCATGTTTACCACCTCACCCCACAGGACCTGGAAGCTGGCGGGAACAGTAGCCCAGGCACAGGGGGTTACCTGCTGCCCGAAGACACCAAGGTATTCGCTGTGCCAGGCTCATTTATATGACAACACCAGGGAGGCGGAAGATGGGCAGAGAGAAGGCACTTGTATCTCAAGGTCTGTCTGGAGAGGCGGGTGTGGTGGTGCGTGCCTACAATCCCAGCACTCGGGAGGCCGAGGCAGGAGGATTGCTGGGAGTTCAAAGATGACCTGGGCTACGCAGCAAGACCCTGTCTCAAACAAAACAAAACAAAAGCAACCCAAAAATAGCCCCTCCAGAAAGGGGTGAGAAGCAGTCCCAATAGGCAGCGGCACTTTTATCCAAAGTTGGCACAAAGGACGGATGTGCTCATTTTCTGTCCCATGGCTCTGGTCCAAGAACAGCAGGTGGCCCAGGCCATGTCTAGACCCTCTGGAGGCCCTGCTAAAATGTTCCCTGACTGCAGTGTCTCCCAGGACTTTAGGGACAAGAGAAGCCTCCTTCCAAGGTCCCCTCCCGCTATCTGCAGCTTCAGCAGGACATTCCTGGGACTTTGAGGGTCCTGACCTCTCCCATTTTCCAGGTGAAACTGTTGTCCAGTGCGTCCCATCCTGACCCAAGGTGTTGGGAAAATGGAAGCTGCTGTCCTAATTAAAAAGCCACAGCTGCCAGGGATTTAGCTTAGTGGTTCTGTCCCCTGCCTCACAAGCGCAAGGTTCCAAGTTTGATCCCCGGAACCCGCCCCCCCCCCCAAAAGCCACAATGCCAGGAGTGGTGGTGCACACCTGTGATCCCAGCACTTGGGAGGCAGAGGCAGGAGGATTGCCGAGAGGCCAGCCTGAACTACAAAGCCTGTCTCCAAAAAAAGCCACAGCTTTGGGAAAGTGGAGCCCAGGGTGCCAAGCAGCTCTCCAGAGGGTGGAGCGGAAAGGCAGCATCTCCCAGCTGCAGGATACATCTGTCACCGGCAGATCTGTGAAACTGCTCTGCGGCCTGGTTCCTCAATGGGCACCAACCCGAAGGCATCTTGGTGCCAGCAAGGGACACATGGGGTCACTCCAGGGCCACGCCTCCACCCCCACCTCTACCCCTTCCCCGGCACCTAGCCAGCAGCAGTCCAGTCGCGGCACTTTGTCAGCTGCCCTGCTGGGACCTCTGCTCTGCCGAGTGCCATCCAGCAGTGGGCAGCCACTGTCACTCTCAGAAACACCTGCCCTGGGCGGCTTCTGGACACCCTTCAACTGCTGTGCTGTTCCCGTTGTAGAGTGCCCCGGGCTGCACTGTCCCAAGGATGTGCTTGGCAGGCTTTTTCTGCACCGGCACTATCAGCCCATCCCTGGCCCCTCCTCACATCCTGTGTGCTCTCAGCCCAGTCCTGGCCTCCCTCTCTCACCCACATGGGTGTCTTCATGTGCATGTTCCTGTGGTCCAGGACCAGCACCACCACCGGGAGCCATCGGAAACACAGGCTCTCGGGCCACAGCCCGGATCCACTGGGCTCAAGAGGGCCCTTTAGCAGAAGGTGCCTGAGGGCAGGTTTGAGGGTGAGAAGCCCTGACATCCGGAGGACCCTGAGAGGGTAACAGCGTTCTTATGACCTCTGCCCTAACCAAACTGCCTCCTTTCTCTACAGCAGGGCAATGACAACATGGGCCCAAATCCGAGGCCAAAAACCTCTGGTGTTCAAAGCCACGTTCTGGCCCTGACTTTCACTCCTCGTCCTGCCTCAGCCCACTGTGCCCAGTCTGCGCCCCTGCATGGCTCAGGCTTGGTTGCACGCGTTACCCTGGGAGGCTGAGTCTGTGAATGGGACCGTTTTATTCCCAACAGACAGCAGTGTCTGACACACTGGCTGCTACAAGTGGAGTCGTTTGCTGAACAAAGGAACAGGGAAGGAGACAGGTAGGGAACATAAGCTACCAGGGGATGTTTGAGGTGACAGGAACCAGAAGCGAATGCAAAAATCACGCAGTGTGTTTTCCTTGACTTTACAGAGGGAAGCAGGTGGGAGAATCTGACTTGACACAGATGGAAATGTGGGAGTTTTTCTGTTTGTTTTCATGTGACAGGGTCTCACTAAGCAACTAAATTGCCCAGGCTGGGATTGAATTTGAAATCTTCCTGCCTCACGTCCGAGTGCTGGGATTTATAGGCATGTGCCACCATGCCTGGCTTTAGAGGCTTTTTTGTTTTATTTTGGGTTTTTCTTTTATTTTGTTTTTGATACTGGGGGTTGAACCCAGGACTTAGCACTGAGCTACATACCCAGCCCCTTTTTAAAATGATTATTACTTTTAAAATTTGGAACAGGGTCTCCGTGGCTAAATTGCTCAGGCTGGGCTTGAACTTTAGATCCTCTTGCCTCTGCTTCCTAGAGGGCTGGGATTATAGGCATGCACCACCACACCCGACTGGGAGAGGTTTTTAATAAAAATATTTCTGGCCTTCTGTCCCCTCCAAATGACATCCCACAGGCTTGCTGAGAAGACCAGTAACAGGGCAAAGGTCACCTCCTAGGTCAATGACCAAGCTGGGTGGAATTTAAACCCAGCTCTGGCTGGGTGGGGTGTCCACAGAGCTCCACGAGGCAGTGTAGACTCCTATGAGGTGGGTGGAGAAAGCTAAACTGGCTGGAGAGGAGCTGAGTGCTCGGGAGGGGCAGGAAGCTGGACAGTGGGTTCCGTGCAAGGTTTGAGCCCCAACCTCTGGGAGCACAGCATCCAGGGGGAGCTCTCTGTGACCCTGCTCCAGGGTCCGCAAAGGCATCAGGAGTAGAGGCAAATGAGAACTGGGCCTCTGGGAGAGCAGGGCACACTCGCTCCGGACCCAGCTGTGGGCTAGCCCACACCCCCACAACCACGTGGAAACAGTCCCAGGAGCAGCCTCTGAGGAAGGGCAAGGTTCAGACCACAGGAGCTTCAGTGGCCTGCTAAGCTGGCACATCCCCATGAGGCTGGGGGCACCAGGCATGGTGTCCTCCCACGTGTGGCATGGGAGTCTTATGAGGCTCATGCGTGGAGTCAACTGGCAACTGCAACTGGGGCCTTGGCTCCTGTCTTGCTCTGTGGGAAGCTCACCCCTTAGTGAGGAATGCCACAGACTGCATACTGGCAGGGAAACTGAGGCATGGTGAAAGGGACCCGAGCAGGGCAACCTGGATCCTGAACACATATGCATGGCTCCCAATAACGACAGCATCGTCTCTTTATCCCTCAGCAGCTCCTCAAGGTGCAGTCACTCCAGCTCCCTAGCTGAAAGGTCACTCATTAATTCACCAGTGATGTTTTACTGAGGCCTCACTATGTGCCGAAAGCAGATCAGGGGCTACAGAGACGTCCTGAGCTCCTCCTGGTGGGAGGAGATGGCAACACAGCCAATCAGCAACCCTACAGATGCTAAAGAGAAATGAGCATGGGGTAGGGGAGATGCGGACAATCAAGTGGAATGGAGGTTGGAGGGTTGTTTTTGAAAGTCACATTTCTCTTCCTTTTTTTCTTTTTTGGTGGTACTAAGGTACCCAGGGCTTTCACATTGACCTACATTCCCAACCCTATTTATTTTTTGTTTTAAAACAGGGTCTCACCATGTTGCTAAATTGCTCAGGCTGGGTTTGAACTTTCCATTTTCCTGCCTCAGCCTCCCAGACTGCTGGGATTACAGGTCTGTGCCACCATACTTGGCTAGGAGTTGCAGTTTTAAACAGAGTGACAGGAAGGCCCCACCGAGGTGATGCTGAAGCAAGTATGAAGGGAAAGGGTGAGTCCACTGACTTCTGGGGCAGAGAACAGCTAGAGCCCACAGGTGGGCGTGTCCTGGTGTGTTCAAGGAAGAAGGCAACTTCAGGGGGGTTTGCCGGATAGTCACCGACTCACCCGCTGGTTCATTCACCTGTTCAGCAAACATTTCCAGAAGACCCATTTCTGCCAGGCATTGAGTCCGGGGAACACAGGCAGCACTCCCACCCTCAGGAGCTCGTCATGCTGGCTGGGGAAGGAGGATAAAAGGACCCGAAAAGAGAATTGCAGCCTGGCAGAGCCAGGCTCAGAAACTTTAGCCAATCTGGAAGTGTGTGTGGGGGGGTGTTCTAGAGAGGACCTTCGGAGTCACCCCAGCTCTAATTTTGGTGCTTGCTGCTGACCACACTGGCCGTACTGACCTTGCTCAATTGTTTTTTCTTAACCAAAAGGGAAGCCTTCCAAACATTAAACTTGTTAAGATCAAGAGGCTGAGCCAAGAGGATCGATGCAAGTTCAAGGCTAGCCTGAACTACAGATCGAGACCCTGACTCAAAACAACAGCAACAACAACAAAATTTGTAAAGAAAATCTTTTAAGTTGCAGATGTATCCAAGGTGCTTGCCTCAACCTGGCCAGAATAGAGGAAGATGTCAGGCAGAAAGACCTGGGAAAGGACACCCTTGGAGGAACCTGGTGTGGCAATTTATAACTTCCAAAACCTCTGGGAAGCAGGGAAGGATGGCCGGCCAGGGCCGACCATCCCTGCTTTTCCCAGGATTGCTGGCACCCCTGCAGGGCTCAGCTCAGCCCACAAGCATCCCCACATTCCGAGGTGAGTGTGGAGAATTAGGCTCAGCAGAGCTCTTGCCTAAGCAATTCGAGCTATTCTCTCAGCACAACAAAAAGGCGCTTCTTTACCAGATGAGTCCAGGGATGGCCGCTAAGCCCCAGAAGCTCCCAGCCATGCTGGGCAAGGCCAGTCCACACTGGGTGGATCCGGATCCCTCTGGGCTGATGGGTGTGACACCCAAGACAGTCCCTGAGACCACAGAAGTGGCCAAGGAGGAAGCTGCCCTGGGAGTCTTCCCCAGGTTCCCCAGTAGGCAACTTGGAGAAGAGTCCAAGGCCCTGGTTTGAGGGTGAGGTGGGCATGCTCCTCACTGCTCCTCCACCCCAGCTGTGCCTGAGGAGGACCGAGTTCCTGGGTCCTCTGGGAGCACCCCCAGGCATGTCCCACCAGTCTCTGCAGCGAGGCCTTCACCTGGCTGTCTCCTATTCTGGCTTACAGTCCTTGGGTCACTCTCAGCTCTAGTGCTTAGATCCAGTCTGGCAAACTTATCAAGGTAGGGTATAACCCACCACTCTTGCACTGATCAGGACCTTAGCATCTTTTCAGACCAAACCTGGCCAAACCAACTCCTCCCTCCCTAGCCCACTCCAAGACTGTCCTTCATTATCTGGTTCAGAAATGACCCTGGGCTTGGTCTAAGCTAGAGTTCAGAAGTGTGGTGGTGGTGCACACCTGCAATCCCAGCACTCTGGGAGGTTGAGGCAGGAAAATCAGTTTGAGTCCAGCCTGGGCAACTTATTGACTTAGACTCTCTCTCAAAATAAAAAATTAAAAAGGTCTGGGGATACAGCTCAATGTGAAGGCCCTGGTTTTAATCCCCAGTACGTGCCCCCCCCCCCACCAAAATAAAGAAAAATGGCTTCTGCCTGAGCCTCAACCTCAGCAGCTCTTCTATGGAAAGAAGGCTGAGACTGAGTTGAAGAACCCCCTCCCCGTTCCTTTCTAATGAGGGCCCCTTTCTAATGAGGGCCCCGTCTGCCTCCTCACCTCCTGCAGCCCAGGAGGCTTTTCCTCCATAATTGGCTTGTTTACTGCACTCAGGACTTCTGGGTGGCAGAGGTGGGAGGAAAGTTTGGATGGAAGGAAGGGAAGGGTGTGTGCGGAGCTATGAGGCTGCAGATGTAGTGAACCCTCCCAGCACCTCTAACCACCTGAGAAGCAGCCAAGAACACACGTGAGAAGCGAGCACAAGGCGGCACGAGGCCAGCACAGCTCCCGCAGACCACAGGAGCAAGCTTAAGTCTGGTGCCTGGGAAAGACAGCACAATCACTGAACTTAAATCTGCTTTCCTCTGCCGAATAGCAGAATGCATTACTTGGCACTGTTCGGGGAAGAGGGCAGATGAGACCTCCCCATTTTGCTTCTTTGGGCTCAGCACTCCAGTAATGTCACTCCCTGGCTCGAAAACTTTCCAGGGCTCCAAGGCTAGAATAAACTTACTGTCCACCCAGGGCCCAGACACTCCAGCCTCATAAACTTACTGTCCACCCAGGGCCTGGACACTCCAGCCTCTCATCCACCAACTGCTGATCAGTGGGGCCAATGTGCCAGCTACACCACCTGTCAACCCACGAGAACATCTGTGGCTTCCCCCCACTCAGGTTGTCTGTTGGTTCCTTCTGCCTTGAGTGCCAAACCACTCCATCTTTTGGAGCTCCCTTCAATGTCCCCTCCCAAAGAAGGTTTCCAGCCCAGCCCCTTCCCCAGGCTATCCCACCTCTCCATCTGGCGTTGGCCTCTTTTTGGGCGTTGGCCTTGCTCTGTCCTGCTCCCTAAGGTCTTGCCCTGTCCCGGCAAGTGAGCAAGTCTTTTCCCACTTTGATTCATCTGGAGCACAAAGCACAGGAGCTCAAAGCCGGCAAACACTTAGGAACTGTGCCTAGTACTGTTCACCTCAGAGGTGAAGGAAGTGATGGGCAAAGGGTCAGCCCAACAAAAACACTAAAATCTGCAGACACAGAACACACAGGAGGACGAGAGGCACCAGGGACATGTAATCGGCGAGTGGCACAGCCCTTACCCTTCTTGAACTCCTCCAGCATGGCGTCCAGCTTGGTGTCATGGAAGACGAAGTGCACCGGGTGGTTGTAGAAGCGGGTGATGGTCTTGAGGGGGGTGCAGTCATCGGGGTCCACGAAGGCCAAGTCCTTGACATATAGAATATCCACAATGTTGGAGCGCTCACCTTCAAACACGGGAATGCGAGTGTAGCCGCTTTCCATGATCTCTGACATGGTGCTGAAGTCCAGGATGGCATCATTGCGGATCATGAAGCAGTCATGAAGCTGGGTCATGATATCCTCCACCGTTTTGGTCCTTAGTTCCAGGGCCCCCTGGATCATATTCAGCTCCTCTTTCACAAGGTCATTATAGGGCTCCGTCACCTTCAACATCTCCATCAGCTTCTCCCGATTGTAAACAGTGCGGATCTCCTGACCCAGGACAAAATCCAGGAGCTTGCTAATGGGGAAACTGAGGGGGAAAGTGAGCAGCATGAAGAATTTGGTGAGGACAATGGTGTTGGCACCCACAGCCAGCCCGTGTCGGGAGCACAGCGCCTGAGGTAAGATCTCCCCAAAAATGACAATGCCGATGGTGGAGGAGGCCACTGCCATGAGGCCGGACCCAATGAGGTTGTCTAGGAGGATGGTGAGGGAGGTGTTGACCAGCACATTCCCCAGCAGCAGCGAGCAGAGCAGGTAATTGCCCTTCCGCCGGATGGGCTCAATCTTTCTGGCATACTTCTTTTCTTTCTCAGTGCCACAGTTCTGCACGATGCGCAGCTCCATGGGGTCCAGGGCCATGAGACCCAGGTTGAGGCCAGAAAATATGCCCGAGAACACCAGCAGCACCAGGACCAGGAGGATGTGCAGCCAGAGGGGCAGGATCCTCCCGTGCTCCTCCATCATGACCAGCAGCGAGTCCTTGTCGGTCCACCTGACCCAGGGGCCATCAGCCTGTGCCCGGGTGCACAGCGCGTACAGCTTCATGTTCTCGCTCCTCCGAAGGAACTTGGTGAGCACCACGAGCATCCCGGACGTGTTCCCGCGGCTCACATTGACCAGTTTCTGGACAACTAGGTCCTTGGTGAGCTCTGGGCAGGCGGTGGAGTTGTGAGAGGTCTCGCCGTCCACCTCGGTGAAGGAGATCAGGTTGCTGGAGATGTCGCCCAAGCTCTGGCCATACAGTCTCAGGTTCACCGTGCTGCCCTCAGACACGAAGATGATGCCATCCGGGTTCATCCCACACGACTTGTTGCAGCTCGCCAGCCTCATGCCCAGGATCGCGCCCCGCTGGGGGCTGCCCTGGCTCCAGGCCCCCCGCGCCCACAGGAGCACCAGCGCAGCCAGGAGGAGGCGCCCTTGGGTCGGCCCACCGCCCCCGCCGGCCGGCGCCATATTGCTCGGCTCCGCCGCCGCCGCGTAGCCGGGCTGCGCGATACCACTCCTGCCTCTCCGCCGCCGCCGCGCCAACTGCCCGGGCCGCTGCCCTGACGTCAAGTCAGCGCCCCGCCCGCCCCACCCGCCGGCCCACGCCCTCATTTGCATGGGATGCCCCGCCCTAGCTCGGGGCTCGGGCGCCCCTTAAAGGGGTCTAGGCACTTAAGGTGGAACTATGCTGGAGCCGCGGATGGGCGTGAGTGCTGAGTGAGCTGTACCCTCCGCCTACTCCAATGTCCCTCTCGGATCCTCGCCTGTCATTGCTGCAGACATTGCCTTTGCCCAGTCTCCTGGCTCCCTGGCTTTGCGTGCCCGCTGGACTGCTTCCACTTCGTCCCCAGCTCTCTGCCGCTGCGCTAGGGCAAGAAAAATCATTTCCTGATTTAGAAAAAGGGAACCTGAGGGCTTAGGCTGGCACTGAAGCTCTGTGGATTTTGCTGACCTTCTCACCAGCCAGAATTTGGCCCCCACCTCCAGCCCTTGCTCGAAGCTCCCATCCGCTAGGGGCTGCCTGGGGTCGAAGGCAGATCTGGCAATCTAAGAGTGTAGATGAGCCAGGCTCTGCCCAAGGTTTACCTCCTGCCCTTTACCTGTGGGCACCAGTGTTTCATTTTCGCTTTGTGGGTTACTGGAGTTTGAACCCAGAGACCGGTCTTTACTTTTTAAATTTTTATTTTTATTGGTACATGTTTGCAGTACATAATGATTAGATTCCTCGTGGGGAGTTGGTACATGTACTTAACACATCTTCGTTCTTTTTCACATCCCATTTCCCTCCCTCCATCTCTTGATCCCCTTTCCACTTGTAAAAGACCTATTCCCTACTTCCTATTATCTATCTTTTATTTTGCTTTTCGTTTCTACTTTAGGTTTCTCATATAAGAGAAACTATGCAATATTTAAGCTTGTGTGTCTGATTTATTTTACTTAACATTATGGTCTCAAGGCCATATACATACACAATGGAGTACTACTCTGCTATACAGAAGGATAAATGTGAGTCATGTGTAGGAAAACAGATGCAAGGGTACTTTCTTTTTTTTTGAGATATTATCTCTAAATTTCCCAGGCTGGCCTCAAACTTGCAATTCTACCTTAGCTCCCAAGCAGCTGGGATTACAGGGCTACAGATGTGTGCCCCCATACCGGTTTAGGCACAAGAATTTATTGAACATTGGACAAAATCCAACACTCATTCATGATAAAAACCCTGCAGAAAATTGGAATAGGTGGTTTTTATCTCAACCTGATAAAGGCTATCTATGAAAAACCAACAGCCAACATCATACTAAATGGTGAAAAACTGAAAGCTTTCATGGTAAAATCAAGAACAAGATAAGGATGTCCACTATCATCACTTCTGTTCAATATAGTTCTGGAAACATTAGCCACAGCAGTTAGACAAGAGAAAGAAATAAAAGGAATAAAGATAGGAAAGGAAGAAGTTAA